>CM042138.1:106187245-106266854 GCA_023376005.1 Doryteuthis pealeii | reverse complement strand
GCTTGAAATTTGGGAATGGCGTTCATTTATGTTCATATTTTTATGTTATGTGTAGAAAAAGTAAGCAAAAGAAAAGTATGTAGTACTGTATGGATGTTCATATAGGTAGTGATGTCGACGTTATAACGTTTCGATCTATCAGACCTTCTTTAGGACAGCGGACTGAGTTCTTGTCTTGAAGGGTGCTGTTTCATACTGACAAGAGTCTTGAGGTCGTGATTAGGGAGGGGGTGGTCAGTTGCTGATGCCTAATGGGAATGTTTAGGATAGTGGTGGGAGTTTATATATTATGGAGTTTTTTGTTTTTTTTTGCAGACAGTCCTATAGAATATGAATAACTTTTAAACAGATCTATTTGAACAATAGATGGGACCCTAACAGGTACTACCACTCTGGGTCAGAGTGGACCTGGGTGTAATAGCAATAGGGAGTAAACTGCACACTCTGCAGATCTCCAGAACTGAAGCCTCACCACTAGATGCAGTTTAATGTAATACACAGGACACCCTATTCTTCTATACAGTCAACATATGCTAAACCTCGGTGATGAGATTGTAGAGATGTAAAATAAAATTGCATACCTGAAAGGAAAGACTCGGCGAACCGAGTTTAAATCCTGTATGAGTTTGCGTCTCACTTCAGCCTTTGGAAAATGCAATTATCCATCTTTCTTCTCGTATCCCTGAAGTACGATTTTCTGTTCATAGGGTACCTTATTTTGCAACCTATCCAAGTATTGATATGTATATGTGATAATTTACTGTAATCCAGCTATATTTCCAAGGCGTTTAATCTTGAACAAATGAAACGCAGATTTGCAATTTTATTTACCGTCCGTATATTTCAACCATCCAAAAGGCTATCTTTTTTTTTTCTTTTTTCTTTTTTTTTTTTTTTTTTTTTTTTTTTTGTTTTTTTACTATTTTTTTTTTTTTAACCCTTCCATTTAATCCTTTTCTTTCTATTTCCCACGTCATCCTAGTTTTCATTTCCATCACCCTTTTTCCAATTTCTTTCAAGCATATTTTCTTTAATTCCTTATTCTGTTACCTGCGACAACCTGATCGCCTCGAGTTATTTGAATCCTTAAAAGACAGCAAAGAATGCGTTACGTGAAATACCAAAACCATTCAATCAATGCGATTCCATTTCTAAAGAACTCCTTTTCTTCACACCACCCTTTCGAAAAAATACTCTATCCTACTCTCACCAATTTGACATCATTGCAATACAAACCTTTTATTTATTAGGTGCTGTTAGTCAAATGTAGAGCACCCATTGAGGGTCAAACACAACAGAGTTACCAATATTAGTTTAGATTTGCTCAGGCTAGAAATATGAGGCGCTCGATGGGGATCGAACTCACTAGTAATGGTTTGCTAGTCAAGCATTGATCCATGGCGACACGCTCTTGTATTTACTAAACTTAGATAAGTCTGGCACATGGTCAAAGCACGAGGCACCTAGTGAGAATCAAACTCATTACAATAGTAATGGTCAGCTCATTACATCTCTCTCTCTCTCTCTCTCTCTCTCTCTCTCTCTCTCTCTCTCTCTCTCTCTATCTATCTATCTATCTATCTCCAAATAGGATGTGTCCTGGTTGTTCTCCAAACTGTATCTGATGTTTAAACACCAGTTCTTCAAGAGAGGGCTGGGTACCTCTTCATTGCCACGGCCTGGAATAATTGTCGCTTTAACTTATCGGTGAGATCTGATTTCCATATAACGGACAATCTGTTTATAGCCGACCATGCCTTCCCTATGCGTGCATTAACATCGTTTTCTGTGGAAGAGATCTTACTTCCTAGGTACGGGAAGCCGTTAAAATCATTCAATCTGACAAATCAACATTGTAGATGACTTAGGACCTCGCCAATCGATAGAGACTACAGCATAAATGCAAGAGATTTCAACTGATCGGGCAAAAGGAAATGTTCTTTGAAAATTTCCCATTAAGAATTTTTGATTGATTGATTGTTATGTACATATCAATCTCTCTAGTGTCATTTTATGCCTTTCAGATCAGGGTGGACCTGGGAGTAATGACAATGAAGGAGTACACTACACTCGCCAGACCAGATCACCAGAATAGGAATCTGATCTTTGAGTTATGGAGAATTGTTTTTGTGAAGCTTCTATAACGCTTTGGGGTAATTCCATGGCCATGTCACCCACCCCCTTCAATCTTACTGAAATTTTGTCCCGGTGTGGATTATGTTAAAGTTAGACAAACCCCAAAACTCGAATTCCAAAAATTGGCGGAGTTATGTTGATTTTTAGCTCTCCAAATTTGGCGAGGTTTTTGTAATCTATTTTTGTCTGTAAACTAAAAATTGGTTTATAAAAGCATTTCCACCCAAGGAATCAAAAAATGGTATTTTTTTAAAAAGTCTTAAAGTCAACCAATTTTAAGTTATTGATGATTTCTGATTTTTACATAGCAAAATCAATATCCCGATGTGACATGCATCTATAACAAAAAAATTCTATTATTATTTCATATATATATAGAAGATTATTTGTACCAAAAAGATAGTTTGATATTTGCTTTGGAATTGGAAGCTCAACTTTTGGGGATTGTCTAACTTTAACATAGTCCACACCTGGAAAATATTTCAGAAAAATTGAAGAAGGTGGGTGACAATTTTACTTTTTTTCTGGATGATTTGACAAGGAATTACCATTTGATATTATGCTCTTCAAGGTAATTTCAGCTTTAGGCTCTTAGCTCAAGCTTTGTTTGATAAGGAATCGAATATACAACGGACAACAAATTGTGCTATATTTGGAGAGGCGGGGGTTAATGGAATATCTTCAGAAGACCCTGTCCACAGCTTTGATTGGGAAAACATAGCAGCCAATTGACTGGCGGAAATTTACATCGATCATTTTCGTCTTGAGTCGCTTCTTCTTCTTCTACTCTCTTCTTCAAGAGCAAAATGAGAATTGATAGAAGGATCACTTGGATCAACATCAACACTCTTGACCCCATTGGAACTGCTGATTGGTTTAAATGAGTAAAGCCAGATAACAAAGCTCTGTTGCTGTGCCATGTTGATTTTTAATCAGACGTTCTGGTATTTACAAAGTTTGGTTTAGTCTGGCACAGGGATAGAGCGGTGAGTCACCTTAGGTATCGACTAGGCTTTGTTTAGTCTGGCACAAGGCCAGATTACCGAGACACTCGTAAAGGATCAGACTCGTGAGGTACCCGTTAAGAAACAGAATGCTTTTCTAAGTTTGGTAAAAGGCCAGAGCACTGAGGCACTTGTTATGGATCTGATTCGTTACCTAGTAGTCATTTATTATAGTTTGGCACAAGGTCAAAGTACTGAGGCACTCAGGCTTTGCTTAGTTTGGTTCAAATCCAGATGTATAGGACACTCAGTGAGAATCGAACTCCCAAGTATACTAGCTTGCAAACCACTACATAACGTGAGGTGCCCAAATTCGCTGCAGAGAAGAGGTGTGCAACGATTCACTGGTGTAGCAGTGTATTGCGATATATTTTTTTAGTTTGTTGTTATATCGATATATAAAATTTCCTAAACAATAATATAATTCTTTACGTGGTGAAGTCTGAATTTTTCAAATTCAAAATGATTTCCCTGGTTGGGTCATTGCTATACACGGATTGACAGGGAACACTTGATGAAAAGGCCGGAGGATACACCGGTGTTTTTTTACATACCACAATAAAGATTGATTGAAAGAGTGATAGCTTAGCCTGCTTCAGAGCGCTTCGGCCTCTGGGGCGGCTAAGTAAAATTAACAGCGTTGATCCCAGGGGCATATCCCCCAGGCAATACCTGCCCCCTTGATTTAAAGGGGCAGGGCTGGGTTTATTGCCCAGCACATGAGGCGCCTCATTGAGAGGGATTGTCGACAGAATCAGCGCATTTTTGTGCCTACCACCCATGAGCTTCGGCTTGTGGGTGGGCCCACATAAAAATGTCCTTGTGTCACGCCCTCATAAGTGGGATGAGAGGCAAATACCTCTCCGAAAAATCAAAATTATACACAACTGTTTACATTATCTAAAAATATAAAAAGATTGTTCTGATGCTTATTTTAATGGAGGGGTGATTTTTTTTTGGGGGGGGGCGTGATGGTCCTCACCACCATTGGTCCTCTGAATAGGGGAGTGTCTGACATTTGAGGAAGTATAATTTATAGATGACAAAGTCAAAGTTCCTCACTGCTAAAGTACGCCCGAGAAACTATGAGGACCACGTGGTTGTTCGTTTATTGACTGAGTGAAGTCACATGATCAGAAAGCGGAAGAAGATGTCTGAGTTTTCAGCTGAGTCAGTTGGGGTTTTGAAAACAATAAGATTTGTTTGAGAGTTTTAACGCTTAGAAGTTCCTCAAAATGGACCCCCAACAAAATTTGAAGAGGATGCAAATTTAGTTTTCTTCTCTCTGTGTTGATGACAGTTGGTAACCTCACTGAAAAGGCCAGTCAAATTAATTAAAACATCATAAACGAGTTATAGATTTGTGTGTCTTGGACAAGAATAACGATCCTTTGCATTTGAGTACTTATGAGCAATTGCCAAAAAGACCCTCATGATATTACACCTTTTTTTAAGGCAAAATAAAAAATTTTCTAAAAATAAAATAAAAATGTTCATAAATTATTACAAAGTATTGTTTTTAAAGCAGTTTTTAACCATTTTAAGGCAAATAAGAAACCATAGTCGGACTCTATATAAAAAACATTTTATTAACGTTCATATTTTTTACGCGTTTATCCCCATAGTGGATGCTTGGAACCGGTCCTGATTTCAGTTTATTTTAGCCATATGAGCAATCGAGGTGAAGACTTTCGATTGGGTTATAAAAAGGAGTTTCAATGGGTTACGAAACTTGGAGAGAAAAGCTGTAGTGTCGTCAGTTGTGCATTTCATAGACTAACATTTTTGCTTTAGGATCGGTGCATTTGATTGTACAAGTAAAAGATATGATTGGTTTGTAATTATTATGGTAACCATGCTTGTATTAGAAATTTCATAATTTCTCTCCAATATTAAAAATATCAATCGATTATATTCGCTTAAAAAATTCCAGGGAAACATTTTGGTGGTGTATAAATAAAGTTGGTGGAGTTACCTATAGTCGGTATCAGCCAAAAAGTGAGGGCGTTTATCTTCTTTTCACTAGCGCTTGACCAGGGAGATTGCTTTACATTTGAGGCGGAACGTCACTCCTATTATCAGCTACCAACTTTACCGCATAGATCCAAGCTGTGCTACTCATGCTCTGAGTTGACGGGGGCCAATATTAAACCCAGAACCTTGCAGTTCCTAGGTTGATGCTCTACCGACTGAGCTTTGCAGTTTATATCTTTCACCAATCAAAGAATTAATTATAACTCTTCGGGTTAATTTTAGAAAATAAATTGAATTAGCTAAAAGTTTTCAGGGTTTTTTAAAAAGATATGGACCGATTTTCCGAGAGAATAAAATGCACATCAATTACATTTTCAGAGACTGATGTATCCAATGCAGAAGAGGTTGGAAAATATTCCAAGATCATGAAAATAGTGTTATATACTCGGTTGTTACAACCTGCTAGCAAGGCATAGAATACACCGACTGTATCCCCTGCATTGGGGTAAGAATCCCACTTAAACAAATGGGCGTCCTGGGTATGACACTAAACTTCATCTTGTGGTGAGGCTCCAGTTCTAGAACACTGAGTAGTGTGGAGAAAATCTTCATTGTCATTACTCCCTGGTCCACTATCATATCAAATAAACGGAAAAGGTTGTCACTTGATCCCGGACAGAACTCAAAAATGGTCGATCGTCGTTTTACGTTCGGTTGCACTTAAAATTCTCTACATCACCCGAACGTAAAACGACGATCGACCATTTTTGAGTTCTGTCCGGGATTAAGTGACAACCTTTTTCGTTTATTTGATATGATAGTGGACCAGGGAGTAATGACAATGAAGATTTCCTCCACACTACTCAGTGTTCTAGAACTGGGGCCTCACCACAAGATGAAGTTTAGTGTCATACCCAGGACGCCCATTTGTTTAAGTGGGATTCTTACCCCAATGCAGGGGATACAGTTGGTGTATTCTATGCCTTGCTAGCAGGTTGTAACAACCGAGTATATAACACTATTTTCATGATTTTGGGAATATTTCCAACCTCTTCTGCATTGGATACATCAGTCTCTGAAAATGTAATTGATGTGCATTTTATTCTCTCGGAAAATCGGTCCATATCTTTTTAAAAAACCCTGAAAATTTTTAGCTAATTCAATTTATTTTCTAGAATTAACCCGAAGAGTTATAATTAATTCTCTGATTGGTGAAAGATATAAACTGCAAAGCTCAGTCGGTAGAGCATCAACCTAGGAACTGCAAGGTTCTGGGTTTAATACTGGCCCCCGTCAACTCAGAGCCTGAGTAGCACAGCTTGGATCTATGCGGTAAAGTTGGTAGCTGATAATAGGAGTGACGTCCCGCCTCAAATGTAAAGCAATCTCCCTGGTCAAGCGCTAGTGAAAAGAGGATAAACTCCCACACTTTCTGGCTGATACCGACTATAGGCAACTCCACCAACTTTATTTATACACCAACAAAATGTTTCTCTGGAAATTTTTTAAGCGAATATAATCGATTGATATTTTTAATATTGGGGAGAAATTGTGGAATTTCTAATACAAGCATGGTTAGCATAATAATTACAAACCAATCATATCTTTTACTTGTACAATCAAATGCACCGATCCTAAAGCAAAAATGTTAGTGTATAAAATGCACAACTGACAACACTACAGCTTCTCTCTCCAAGTTTCGTAACCCATCGAAACTCCTTTTTATAACCCAATCGAAAGTCTTCACCTGGTTCACCGGTTCCAAGCATCCACTTTGGGGACAAACGCATAAAAAATATGAACTTTAATAAAATGTTTTTGATATATAGTCCGACTATGGTTTCTTATTTGCCTTAAAATGGTTAAAAACGGCTTTAAAAACAGTGCTTTATAATAATTTATGAACATTTTTATTTTATTTTTAGAAAAAAAATTTTTTTTGCCTTAAAAAAAGGTGTAATATCACGAGGGTCTTTTTGGCAATTGTTCATAAGTACTCAAATGCAAAGGATCGTTATTCTTGTCCAAGACACACAAATCTATAACTCGTTTATGATGTTTTAATTAATTTGACTGGCCTTTTCAGTGAGGTTACCAACTGTCATCAACACAGAGAGAAGAAAACTAAATTTGCATCCTCTTCAAATTTTGTTGGGGGTCCATTTTAAGGAACTTCTAAGCGTTAAAACTCTCAAACAAATCTTATTGTTTTCAAAACCCCAACTGACTCAGCTGAAAACTCAGACATCTTCTTCCGCTTTCTGATCATGTGACTTCACTCAGTCAATAAACGAACAACCACGTGGTCCTCATAGTTTCCGGGCGTACTTTAGCAGTGAGGAACTTTGACTTTGTCATCTATAAATTATGCTTCCTCAAATGTCAGACACTCCCCTATTCAGAGGACCAATGGTGGTGAGAACCATCACGCCCCCTCCCCCCAAAAAAATCACCCCCTCCACCCAAAATAAGCATCGGAACAATCTTTTTAGATTTTTAGATAATGTAAAAAGTTGTGTATAATTTTGATTTTTCGGAGAAGTATTTGCCTCTCATCCCACTTATGAGGGTGTGACACAAGGACATTTTTATGTGGGCCCACCCACAAGCCGAAGCTCATGGGTGGTAGGCACAAAAATGCGCTGATTCTGTCGACAATCCCTCTCAATGAGGCGCCTCATGTGCTGGGCAATAAACCCAGCCCTGCCCCTTTAAATCAAGGGGGCAGGTATTGCCTGGGGGATATGCCCCTGGGATCAACGCTGTTAATTTTACTTAGTCGCCCCAGAGGCCGAAGCGCTCTGAAGCAGGCTAAGCTATCACTCTTTCAATCAATCTTTTCATCAAGTGTTCCCTGTCAATCCGTGTATAGCAATGACCCAACCAGGGAAATCATTTTGAATTTGAAAAATTCAGACTTCACCACGTAAAGAATTATATTATTGTTTAGGAAATTTTATGTATCGTTATAACAACAAACTAAAAAAATATATCGCAATACACTGCTACACCAGTGAATCGTTGCACACCTCTTCTCTGCAGCGAATTTGGGCACCTCACGTTATGTAGTGGTTTGCAAGCTAGTATACTTGGGAGTTCGATTCTCACTGAGTGTCCTATACATCTGGATTTGAACCAAACTAAGCAAAGCCTGAGTGCCTCAGTACTTTGACCTTGTGCCAAACTATAATAAATGACTACTAGGTAACGAATCAGATCCATAAAAGTGCCTCAGTGCTCTGGCCTTTTACCAAACTTAGAAAAGCATTCTGTTTCTTAACGGGTACCTCACGAGTCTGATCCTTTACGAGTGTCTCGGTAATCTGGCCTTGTGCCAGACTAAACAAAGCCTAGTCGATACCTAAGGTGACTCACCGCTCTATCCCTGTGCCAGACTAAACCAAACTTTGCAAATACCAGAACGTCTGATTAAAAATCAACATGGCACAGCAACAGAGCTTTGTTATCTGGCTTTACTCATTTAAACCAATCAGCAGTTCCAATGGGGTCAAGAGTGTTGATGTTGATCCAAGTGATCCTTCTATCAATTCTCATTTTGCTCTTGAAGAAGAGAGTAGAAGAAGAAGAAGCGACTCAAGACGAAAATGATCGATGTAAATTTCCGCCAGTCAATTGGCTGCTATGTTTTTCCCAATCAAAGCTGTGGACAGGGTCTTCTGAAGATATTCCATTAACCCCCGCCTCTCCAAATATAGCACAATTTGTTGTCCGTTGTATATTCGATTCCTTATCAAACAAAGCTTGAGCTAAGAGCCTAAAGCTGAAATTACCTTGAAGAGCATAATATCAAATGGTAATTCCTTGTCAAATCATCCAGAAAAAAAGTAAAATTGTCACCCACCTTCTTCAATTTTTCTTAAATATTTTCCAGGTGTGGACTATGTTAAAGTTAGACAATCCCCAAAAGTTGAGCTTCCAATTCCAAAGCAAATATCAAACTATCTTTTTGGTACAAATAATCTTCTATATATATATATGAAATAATAATAGAATTTTTTTTGTCATAGATGCATGTCACATCGGGATATTGATCTTGCTATGTAAAAATCAGAAATCATCAATAACTTAAAATTGGTTGACTTTAAGACTTTTAAAAAAATACCATTTTTGGATTCCTTGGGCGGAAATGCTTTTATAAACCAATTTTTTGTTTACAGACAAAAATAGATTACAAAACGTCGCCATTTTTCGCGAACCCCACCAAATTTGGAGAGCTAAAAATCAACATAACTCCGCCAATTTTTGGAATTCGAGTTTTGGGTTTGTCTAACTTTAACATAATCCACACCGGGACAAAATTTCAGAAGATTGAAGGGGGTGGGTGACATGGCCATGGAATTACCCCAAAGCGTTATAGAAGCTTCACAAAAACAATTCTCCATAACTCAAAGATCAGATTCCTATTCTGGAGATCTGGTCTGGCGAGTGTAGTGTACTCCTTCATTGTCATTACTCCCAGGTCCACCCTGATCTGATAGGCATAAAATAACACTAGACAGATTGATATGTACATAAAAATCAATCAATCAAAAATTCTTTATGGGAAATTTTCTTTGAAATTTTCCTTTTGCCTGATTAGTTGAAATCACTTGCATTTATGCTGTAGTCTCTATCGATTGGCAAGGTCCTAAGTCATCTACAATGTTGATTTGTTAGATTGATTGATTTTAACGGCTTCCCGTATCTAGGAAGTAAGATCTCTTCCACAGAAAACGATGTTAATACACGCATAGGGAAGGCATGGTCGGCTATAAACAGATTGTCCGTTATATGGAAATCAGATCTCACCGATAAGTTAAGGCGACAATTCTTCCAGGCCGTGGCAATGAAGAGGTATCCAGCCCTCTCTTGAAGAACTGGGGCTTAAACATCAGATGCAGTTTAGAGAACAACCAGGACACACCCTATTTGGAGAGAGAGAGAGAGAGAGAGAGAGAGAGAGAGAGAGAGAGAGAGAGAGAGATGTAATGAGCTGACCATTACTATTGTAATGAGTTTGATTCTCACTAGGTGCCTCGTGCTTTTGACCATGTGCCATACTTATCTAAGTTTAGTAAATACAAGAGCGTGTCGCCATGGATCAATGCTTGACTAGCAAACCATTACTAGTGAGTTCGATCCCCATCGAGCACCTCATATTTCTAGCCTGAGCAAATCTAAACTAATATTGGTAACTCTGTTGTGTTTGACCCTCATTGAGTGCTCTACATTTGACTAACTGCAACTAATAAATAAAAGTTTGTATTGCAATGATATCAAATTGGTGAGAGTAGGATAGAGTATTTTTTTCGAAAGGGTGGTGTGAAGAAAAGGAGTTCTTTAGAAATGGAATCGCATTGATTGAATGGTTTTGGTATTTCACGTAACGCATTCTTTGCTGTCTTTTAAGGATTCAAATAACTCGAGGCGATCAGGTTGTCGCAGGTAACAGAATAAGGAATTAAAGAAAATATGCTTGAAAGAAATTGGAAAAAAGGGTGATGGAAATGAAAACTAGGATGACGTGGGAAATAGAAAGAAAAGGATTAAATGGAAGGGTTAGAAAACAAAAAATAGTAAAAAAACAAAAAAAAAAAAAAAAAAAAAAAAAAAAAAAAAAAAAAAAAAGAAAAAAAAAAAGATAGCCTTTTGGATGGTTGAAATATACGGACGGTAAATAAAATTGCAAATCTGCGTTTCCATTTGTTCAAGATTAAACGCCTTGGAAATATAGCTGGATTACAGTAAATTATCACATATACATATCAATACTTGGATAGGTTGCAAAATAAGGTACCCTATGAACAGAAAATCGTACTTCAGGGATACGAGAAGAAAAGATGGATAATTGCATTTTCCAAAGGCTGAAGTGAGACGCAAACTCATACAGGATTTAAACTCGGTTCGCCGAGTCTTTCCTTTCAGGTATGCAATTTTATTTTACATCTCTACAATCTCATCACCGAGGTTTAGCATATGTTAACTGTATAGAAGAATAGGGTGTCCTGTATTACATTAAACTGCATCTAGTGGTGAGGCTTCAGTTCTGGAGATCTGCAGAGTGTGCAGTTTACTCCCCTATTGCTATTACACCCAGGTCCACTCTGACCCAGAGTGGTAGTACCTGTTAGGGTCCCATCTATGTGTCAAATAGATCTGTTTAAAAGTTATTCATATTCTATAGGACTGTCTGCAAAAAAAAACAAAAAAACTCCATAAATATATAAACTCCCACCACTATCCTAAACATTCCCATTAGGCATCAGCAACTGACCACCCCCTCCCTAATCACGACCTCAAGACTCTTGTCAGTATGAGAACAGCACCCTTCAAGACAAGAACTCAGTCCGCTGTCCTAAAGAAGGTCTGATAGATCGAAACGTTATAACGTCGACATCACTACCTATAATGAACATCCATACAGTACTACATACTTTTCTTTTGCTTACTTTTCTACACATAAACATAAAAATATGAACATAAAATGAACGCCATTCCCAAATTTCAAGGCATAAAATAACCCAAAACGAGTTGACATGCGGCTAAAATCAATCAACCAATTTGAAAAATCAACATTTTAGGCTATTTAGGACTTCGTCAATCAACAAAGAGAGATTACAGCAAAAACCCAACAGATTTCAACCAGTCAGCAAAAGTAAATTTTCAAAGAAAATTGCCTATAAATAATTTTTGAGTTTTAATATTTCAACCCGTCAAGTGTTATTTTATGCCTCTCAGATCAGACCTGGTGATGCTTACGCTCGCTAGGTCTCCATAACTGGAGGTAGTCTTTGAGTTATAGAGAATTGAAGGCTTAATACCTAGCTGGTACGAATGATTTTACGCTTGTTTTGTGATGCTTCTATAACGCTTTGGTATTATGCTCTTCAAGATAATTTCATTTTTAGGCTCTTAGCTCAAGCTTTGTTTGATAAGGAATCGAATATACAACGGAACTTGGAGACGACAGATTGTGCTATATTCAAAACTAATCAATCAACCAATCTACTATATTTCCCTAGGTCGAAATCGGCATCGTCATTCGAAGTGTTTTTAACTTTATTTTCTGTCAGTGTTGTTGCAGATTTTCTTCTGCTCGTGGCAGTCAAACAAATGCCATGATTTTTAAGTTACTTGCGTATCGAAGAATTGACACAACTCAATTTTCCGGCTGTCTTTTCATAGTTTAAGTTTCGTATAGAATTATTGTCAATCTGTTTGAAGGAAAATTGAGGGTCCGGTTTAGCTCAGTCGTTAGAGCATCCGACTAGGAAGTACAAGGTTCCGGGCTCGATATCGGCTCTCGTCAACTCATTTATTTTGGTAGGCATATATTTCTGGAGTCTAGGAACCAAAGAATTCTGCAAAGGAATTTTGAGCTGCTGTTTGTTTGTTGAAATACTTTCTCTTTTTTAAAAAGTTTTTGAGATCAAAATAAATAGATAAATAAATAAATAAAATAAAAAAAAGATACCATTCTGTAACACATAATTTCATAGCATCGATACCGGCTCTCGCCTACACAATGTATGAGTAGCACAGGGATCTGTGTGGTAACGAGAGGGAATGATGGTAGGTGTGGCGCTCCGCATCAGACACCAAAAACAATATCCTTGGTCTAACGCTGTCTGGCTAATACCGACTTTAGGCCACCCCAACGACTTTACTTACTGTATTTCTAATACATTTCTTTCCCCTAGTACAAATCTAAACAGTTTATTCTATTTATCACCATTTTTCTAATATAACTGCCCACCCTGTGGACAGAGCTTAGAATATGCAGATTGCAGAAGAATAAGATTTCCACCCCACTAAAAGGAGTTTCCTGGATAAGATACGAAACTGCACTTAGTGGTGAGGCTCCAGTTATGTAGCCCTGGATAATGTGCAGTCACCTTTCCATTGCCATTTCTCCAAGGTCCACTCTGATCCTGAGTGGTTGCACTAGTCATGGTCAATTCAGTGAGTCAAATATATGTTTGAAAATTGTTAGTATTAGATAGGAATAGTTGAAAGTATATAACTACATGAATTTTTTGTTTTAAAAATAGTTTCTTTTCTATTTCAAATTACACACAGTGTCTTAAATATCAGGAAGTTTACAAATGATTATTATCATTAATTACCTGAAACCATATAATTCCTATAAAAAAAAGTTTAAAGAAAAATGCTTAGTTAAAACAATGCAATAATCTTCATACCATGACTGCTATTTACACAGTAGCATTGCAACCAACAAAGCCTTCATCAGATGATGACTCTGGGTTCAAGCATGGTTTCGGGGCCGAGGCATCATTACCACTAACCCAAAGCACCCCAGCAGTATCTCACAATATCACCAGACTTTGTCGGTTTGATGTCACAATGTAGGATTGCCATATCCACGCTGATGTGGTTAGAGCTTTCTCCTGGATCTTTTTTTATGTATTTCCTCATGTCTGGTGGAGAAAGTCCAAGTTTAGACAAAAATGCCAAGGTTGAGTTGGTAATAAATCCCCGGCATCCGACTTCGATAGGAAATACATCTGTTATCCATCCGTTTCTGACGTATTGTTCACGTAGGTCTTCATATTTTTCCAACTTACGCTGATGGACCCAATCAAGATTTTCTTCAAATTCAACGATAAAAAACTTTCTTTTGAAAAGGACAATATCAGGACAATTAACCCAACAATGTCTAACATGCTGTAAACCAATCAATCAACTGACCAGCATCATAGACCTTCTCCAAGGTTGATAATACATAGACAAAATGAGCATCACGTTAACCCATGTAATAATGATAGGGATCTTGAATTGAGTTGACATTTTCCTTAACTGGTTATTTGATCAAGACTTTTTAACCCAGTATTTTATTTTACCTAAAGATGGCGGAGAAAAAAGTGAATACATCCCTTTCCCAAGAATCGACTTGAATTTGGACTTGGCTCCGTTTTCCACGCTGTTAGCTCCTACATCACAAACACCAGTCAGCTAACTTGCCTGACTATTAATCTATCTCTATTCATATCTATCTATCTATCTATCTATATATATATATATATATATATATATATATATATATATATATATAGGTCTATTGATATCTATCTATCTATCTATCTATCTATCTATGTCTATTGATATCTATCTATCTATGTCTATTGATATATATTTATCTATCTAAGTCTATCGATATCTATCTATCTAAGTCTATCGATATCTATCTAAGTCTATCGATATCTATCTATCTATCTAAGTCTATCGATATCTATCTAAGTCTATCGATATCTATCTAGGTCTATCTATCTATCTATCTATCTATCTATCTATCTATATTGATATATATCCATCTATTTAGATCTATTCATATCTATCTATTTATCTATCTTAAATTACGTACAGCATCTTAAATGATATGACGTTTTTGTATACACCGTGTTCCAATCACGTTCTTGCAAACAGGAACGCATGGTTTAAAAATGCTGTTGTGACGAAATTCAAACGTATAAATTTCTTTTTCTCGTATCACTTGATGAACAAAAGCCAAAATCAACAGTCGATATTTGAATTGTACTCAGGAAGATTATATATATATATATATATATATATATATATATATATATATATATATATATATATCGATACGTTGTAAACGTCAACAATTAATTTTTCAAATATTAATAAATCACCGTCACATCTCTTATTTTACACTTTAAATTATTAATTTTTTTTATATAGTGTCGGATTCACTTCCATTTCTTCCGAACATCAATCTGTTCTCATCTGTCTGTCTCAGTTTGTCTTTATCTATCTATCTATCTCAGTTTGTTTCTATCTATCCATGTAGCTTTTCCCTTCTCTCGTTATCTCTTTCCCTCTCTATTTATTTGTGTCTGGTGGTATAAAGTAAAGATAATGATAAGGATGAGTAGAAAATGAATGTTAAGTTCAACAAAGAAGGAAAAGAGCTGTTTATGATAGAGTTGAAAAGAAGGAACTAGTGAAAAATTAAGGGAGAAAGCAAAGTTATTTCTATTAACGATAACTGGAAATCAACAGATGACACTGATTATGGTTAGCAATAATTGTATAAAATTGAACTGAAGAAATTGAAGTAGAAAATGAACGAATGTCCCGAGGCAAATGAGCCATTTTTTAGACAACCAGATTTGCTTTAATAAAAAAAGTAAATGTTTCAAAATGACAAAAATTATAAAAAAAAGAAAGAAAAAAAAAAGAAAGAATCTGGCCAGAGTTTTTGAATTTTCTGAAGTGTTTTCGCCAGAGGCAAAAGTTCGATCATTTCTCAATTTTAAATTCCGGTTTGTAAATACGTTTGAATTATTTCCATTCATATTTAAATGCCTGAGGATGACACTAAGCTGCATCTGGTGGTGAGACTATTGTTCTGTAATTTTATTGACTGTGGACTACCCCTTCATTGCTATTACTCTCAGGTCCACTCTGATTCGGAGTTAGGGTCCCATCTATTGGTCGAATAGATCTGAAAATGATAGGAATACTTAAAACTATATAATATATATATATATATATATATATATATATATATATATATATATATATATATACCAACCCCTCTACACAAGCAGGATGCGACACAATGTCAATTTCTTAAGCGGAGTTTAACAGGTTTGAATTCAGAGTTTTCCTTCTCCTATACTGGTTTCCTAGCAAAGGTTAAAGAGCCCAGTCTACCCTACTATTTACCCATGCTGGAGGGGAGTATGTGGATGCATAACAAGTGTATTAGCGCTATGAAATCCAACTTGAAACTATATAACTATGTGAAAATTATTTGTATTAAGAATAATTACTTGAAGCTATAATTGTTTACAAATGATTTTTATCAATAGTTACTTAAAACCATGTAATTGAAGACTTGAAACTATTTAACTCTGTGCAAATTTCTAATACTAATAATTTTAACACAATCCAAGTATTTTAAGCAATTACATATAAAACGCCACAAAAACAGGTGTCCCAGGTATGACACAAAATTGTATCCATTGGTGAGGCTCCAGTTCTGGAGTTTTGGGTGAGTATGGTATCACCCTTATCATTGTCATTACTCACAGGTCCATTGTCACACGCTTCTAATCGTTTCCGGAAGGGGTTAAGTTGAGGTCATTACCCGTCAATAACGGTCAACAGTAATTTTCCACCTAACTCCTGATTTTGAATTTTCCAACGAAACCTGATTTAAATATATCTAGCTACAGTACTTATATAATTCATAGGCTATCCATGAATTATGTAACACTTTCACTGCATTTCAACTCTTGTTGGGTTATTTAAAGTCAGACTTCTTTTTTTAAAAATTATATGAATTATTAGAAAGTAATACTTGAAACTATATAACTGCATACAAATTATTTGTATTAAGAATGATTACTTGGAGCCATAATTGTTTACAAATGATTATGATCCTTAGATACATTAAACTAGACACTGCATTTTAAATTATTAACGAGGTGGCATTTCTTAATTTTCTCCAAAACAACTTGTCGGAATTTAATTAAGCTTTCAGAATATAATAAAAATTGATATATGCGTAGGCTGTATAAAACTGTATTGTTCTAAGCAACAAGTAACAAACGGTGGCCATTTGCAACATTAACACGATATTGAAGTGTTCCAGGCTATAATCGAGTGTCATTATAATCGTGCAATTATGGGTCGTAAATGTGACTTGACCCATTCTGAAAAAAATACTCTAACATCTGAACTTTCCAAAGGCAAATCTGCATTAGAAATACTAGCAAATATATGCACCCTCCGGGTGCAAGTATTTAAGTTTTAATGTAATGAAATATCGTATTAAATTAGAAAGGCTAATGAAACTAAATAAGAATGCAGATAAAAAGATTTGAAACAGAGGGGGATATAATCGAAAAATAGAACAACTGAAATTTACTCTTCCATCACTCTCGTCTCTCATTGTTATTTTTTCTAATTTAAGTATTTAGTTAAAAGAGGAAGTAAAGAATATTTTTATATTTATATTCATTAGAATAAAACCAAACAGTTAGAAACCAATAATACTAAGCATATATTTATTAAAATTACATTTTTAATATCAATATGCAAATTAGCCTGCCGGTCACACTCTAAACCGCTATTTTGTTGTATATATAAATACAATTGCATGTTGTCAGTATGTAGATATGGTTAATAGTATTAATAATGTAAAACAATTTTATTAATAATTGAGGTTAAAATAAGGATAAATTCATGGTGAATGTGACGTCAATAACTAAGGGAATTGTGACTTGAGTAGTGATTTAGTTTCGGTTACAGACAGAAAAATACACAATCTCCATTATAATAAGATATAAAAAATAATTGGAAGTGAAACCCAATTGAAAACTCGTGGAGCAATTCATGAAAATATAGAAAAAAGAATCCTTGGTTGTTCCTCGGTGTTAAGCAGAATCCTTGGTTGTTCCTCGATGTTAAGCAGAATCCTGTGTTGTTGATCCGTTCGTCTGTGTTAAGCACGAGCAACTGAACGCCTTTCCATGAAGGCCATTAAATAGTTAACCAACCACGTATTCGAGCGTGTTGATTGGCCGAAGAGTCTATAGATTTAAGTTGTGGCCTCTAGCACACCTTATATAACAAAATTATTCCAACAAAATAACCAATAATGAGTTGATATACTTTTAAACTAATTAACCAAATAAACGAAAACATGCACCCAAGAACCACAATATAATCTCGTCAACTAAGAAACATAGACTCGTTTGCTGTTTGTATCAGTTCAGTTTAGTTCTCCTGTGTTAAATTTAAAGCTGTATATCTCAGGTTAGAATAAAATGTACTATTAATTGAAATTAGAACCATTGGAATCTAGGTAGGTATTTACTCAATCTGTTCGCCACGGGTAGGATATGGCACAAAGTCGCTAGTAGGGGGAATCCAGCGAGGATTGAACACGCTATTCAGTAGTAACAGATCTGCAATACTAGTTTGCTAACCATTACACCACGACGGGATGCCCCCCTATTGGAATTTAGGTAAACTCTCCAACAATAAGCGATTCTATAACTTACGGTCAAGTCACGTTGAAAACATCGGTTACCCTCAGATCACCGATGTTAAATAGCAATAAGTTTGTTCAGTTCTGAGATGAGTGGCCACTTAAAAATAGCAGGAACTGTAATTATCCCGAGGCCTGTGTGCCAGACTAAGCCAAGTTTGATAAATAATAACAGTAAACAAGTCTATTTATTTTTGGTAGGATATAATTCTGGAGTCTAGGAACCAAAGAATTATACAAAGGAATTTTGAGCTGCTCTTTGTTTGTTGAAAGACTTTCTCTTGCATGAAGTTTTTGAGATTTAAAAAAAATACCATTCTGTAACACATAATTTTATAGCATCGATACCGACTCTCGCCAACACAACGGATGAGTAGCACAGGGATCTGTGCGGTAAAGTGAGGAGCTATGGGTAGGTGTGGCGCTCAACCCCAGACACTAAAAACAACCTCCTTGGTCTAGCGCTAGTGAAAAGTAGATAGACTCCCTCACTGTTTGGCTGATACCGACTTTAGGCCACCCCGACGACTTTACTTATATACTCTTAGATTATAGCCTTATCGACAGAGCTTAGAAGACGCTGATTGTATTTCCTTCAGATATTCTGGTATGCCACTTAACTGCATTTGGTATGGGACTCGAGCTCTGGGGAGTGTAGAGTCCTCTTAATTGCCATTACTCCCAGGTCCACTCTAAACCGGATTGCTAGTACCTATTAGGGTCCCATATATGGGTAACATAGTTCTGTTTGAAAATTATTTGTATTAAATTGGAATACCTGGTATCATATAAATGTATTCAAAAACTCCAAAGAAACTACATAAAATGTAAATATAAACGTACAATTAATGCAATTCCCAAACTTTTAGCAATAAAATAACCCCAAACGGGTTGATATGCCATTAAAATCAGTCAATGAATAAATCAATCTATGTAAGATCAAAGTGTTGCTACCCAGTACTTCTGCTTCAGTTTAGTGCTTAATTCTTATACCCCTTAACATCGGGTATATAATGGCGAGAGAGAGAGAGAGAGAGAGAGAGAGAGAGAGAGAGAGAGAGAGAGAGAGAGACGGAGTATGAGGAGAGCACGAGGGATCCTTACTTGTTTTTTTTTCTGTCTACTTGTTTCTGGCATCTTCCTTTGTTTTTCAATTCATATAGCAAGACTTGTTGGTTTTCTATATAGTTTTTATTACAATAATCCCAGCATAAAATCCGCGCGGATTGAGAAGCGACATTTCGAAAGAACGCCTTCTTTCGATGAGCAACTGGTCGCAACTGACTAAAACTAAAACTTCTGTCTCACGCTTCTACTGGCGCGTTTTTTAGGGGTCAAGCGGAATGTCGCCACAAGTCAGTCATGACCATAACGGTTTAGGTAATCTTCCACTCAACCTCCATTATTTTGAATCTAACGAACTCTGATTCAAAACTTATCTAGATACAGTACTTACACAGTTTATAAGCTACCCATGAATTATGAAACAAAACTATGAGCTAACCAGTACCTGTTCCTTCTAATCCGAGTTCTTATGACTTTGAGTATACACTGTAAAAAAGAAGCCCCCCCCAAAAAAAAACAGAACCCCCCCCCCCAAATCCCCAACAAAACAAAAAAAAAATGCTGCCCCTGCTACAAATTATTCCTGTCGGTGGTGCTTAGAGTACCCCAACTGTATAAGCTAGAGAGGAAATATATTTCAATAACCAAAATATTTCAATAACCAAAATGGAATATGCTAAGTATGATAATAAACAACATTCGGTAGTGAGGCTGCAGTTCTGAAGTGTTGAGAAATGTGAAGTCATCCCTTCGTTGTCATTTCACACTGGTCCGGTTTGACCTGAAGTGGTGGTTCCTATTAAGGTCCCATTTACGGGTCAAATAGATATTTTTGAAAATCATTAGTATTACATAGGAACACTTTAAATCTTATAACTGTATGCAAATTATTTTTCTCAGATAGGAATACTTCATAACATATAACCATGTGCAAACAAACGATTATTATTAAATATGAATATTATTTGAAACCATATATTATTGTGTACAGATTATTGGTATTAAGAATAGTTACTTGAAGGTATAATTGTTTACAAAATGATTATAATTAATTACTTGAAATCATATCATTCCTTAAAGAGACTGACATCAACATTAATTAGATTTCACAAGAAGTCCAGTCTAGTAAAATCAGATAAGTCAGCAAGCAAATATATCTATCTAATATGTATCTATCTAATATCTATGTAATCCCTATCTATCTAATATGTAATCTCTATCTAATATGTAATCTCTATGAATATGTAATCACTATTTATCTAATATGTAATATCTCTATCTATATATCTGTCTATCTATCTATCTATCTATCTATCTATGAATTAAATCTGAATATATAAATTAAAGAGACGCCCCATTTTCTGTAGAATTTCTTCGTAAGTACAGAAAACCCTAAATGTCCCCGTTCTTGTATGAATTTGAAAAACAAAAGATGTTAATATTGGTCAGAAAGAAAACAGGAACACAAGAGCAAAGAATGTAAACCGAAGATTTTATTTTTGGAAAACTAACACCAAAACAAATAACCAATTAGCGTCTGACGTGGCCGGATGTAAAAAATCCGGATGAAAAAAGTCATGTTTAGTGTTGTGCAAACCACATGACAAGGACAGAGTCTGTCTCTGTAGACAATGGAACATAATATATACCCCCCAAACCCCTCCCCCCAAAAAAAACTAAACAAGTCAGCGACAATTCTGTAGGTGGCGACATCGATTGTCCTTCTGCAACTTGTTGCAATGTCGATTAAACAGTGTGAAAACAGCAGGCGGTCAGTTCGGGTGAAACGAACCAAGTAAATGGGAATGTTTGACCGTTTGAGTAAATGGTTTAGCAAGAAGGGTAGGAAAGTAATCGATCGTATGTATATAATTTTCACAGCTGTTGTGACAGTTACTGGGTCTCTTGGATATGCGAAAGAACTTCCGGAAAATACTGCTTCCGCTACGAATACTACAAACATTATTACTGTTAATAATTGTTATATACATAAAGAGTGAAACCTACAGTAACAACCATTAATGCTTAGAAATGTAGAAACTGAGAAGAAGGAAACTAAACGGCAAGGGTCTTGTTTAAAAACCGATGGTTGCTTTTACTAGCATAAGTCAATTACTCCACCCCCACCAAAAAAATAAAAGCCGTTGGAAACACTGCAACAGAAAAATGAATAAACAATATATTGTAGTGAGAGAAGAGACTTACCTCGTGCAACACGGTGTGACAGAAAGAGTGGCGGGCGTGAAGACTTGCCGTATTCTCGAAGGAAGCGGGCTAGGCTTTGCCTGGCGTGTAGGACTGACCTAGAGTCGAACCAGCGTCCTTCAGAATGCGAAAGGGCTGTTGGACGAGCAGTGCAGAGTGACCCGGATGTAAATAGTTGTGCCGTGAGGATCGACGTGTACTTGTAGTGCTGTCGAGTGTCGCACGTGCTGCACGGACAATTCTGAGTAAGAAGCCCGGATGTGGTTGGATTGAGGTAGATTTTAAGGACCTGCCCTCCCAGACCAGACAGAACAACTGCAGTAGCATTTTGTTGTCGAGACGAGTGGGTTAGAGAAATACATTTGGATATTGTTGGTGAGACGAGCGTGATACAGTTGGGAGAGTGTGAAGACTGTCGATTGGAAGAACATTGCGTCAGACTTGACTGTGACACCTCCCCCCAGAGATTACTGTCATTCCTGATTAGATATATAAACATTGTTATTTGCCTGAATCTTTGTGATGAGGCTTGATGTGTATTATTTTGATTTTTTAGGACTGTTGTCCTCATCTTTATTGTGGTATGTAAAAACGCAACATTTCGTCCGCTGTATCTTTAGGTGTTTCCTATCTTCGTTTTAAGTAACTAATAATGGCCACAATAAAGAGAGGACAACAGTCCGAAAAATCAAAATAAAACATATATTGTAATATATATATAATGCTACCAAAGCCCGGTAGAGCTCTCTAAGGGTGACTTGAATTAACTTTCACTCCCAGCATAAAGCAATGACCGTCTGTTTACAGACTGGATCTCTCTGGTGATCGTAAAATATATAAGCAAACGTATGTACTTGATAGTTTAAACGCCGTCTTTTTACGGTAGCTGTCAAATGGCCGAGAGGTTAACCAATCGGGCGTATAAGGGGTCAGTCGGGTTTCGCTCCTAGTCGGAGGTAGTTGTTGTGTAGTCACACTGAGGAGACGTGCTACCTTGAAACGCGGGGTCTGTGGATGATATATATATATATATATATATATATGTGTGTGTGTGTGTGTGTTTATATTTATTAGCAATATCAGAAAACTTTGTGAAATTTAATTATCAAATGTCATTAAATGAATATAAGATGTTAAATTTTGATTATTTTTTTTCTAAATGAAATCAGACACAAATATTTTCTTGTTGCATGGAGACAATGAGAAGATAATTTGCCTCTAATAAATCTAATTAAATAACATTTATTTTGGAAGTTTGTCAAATAAGACATTATCAAAGGAAACAATTTAGAAAAGAAACATTATCAGAGGATAATCATTAAAGTGTAATCTTAAGATGCGTTATTAGTGTTCTCAAACTAATGATTTCATTGTTTTTGTTGCTTTTCATCTAAATCCATTATTCAGGTGTATAATTCTTATTTTAGATATTGAAATGAATGCATTATTGAGCTTTCATGATACATCGTCTTTTTTATATAAACAATAGTCAACAATTTTAAAGTACATTTATACAAGGATTTGTCAAAAAGTAATGCCATTTTGTTAAGGACAGGTATAATTACCAATACAAGAACAACTATCATACATCAAAATGAAGCTGGTCCTCTGTGGATCACATCTTTACTTCTACACATAGTCACTGTTTCTCTCACTAACAATGTTCCACTTTCGAATGAGAGCACGTATATCCCTACCCAATAAAATTTTGCTGACTGTTCTTTGAGCCACTTCTTCACTACAGATTTCACTTCCTTGTCACCAGAACAATGTTTACCTCTCAAACCCTCTTTGATGGAGTCGAAGAGATGATAGTCTGAAGGCGCTAAATCTGGTGAGTATGGAGAAAGCAGTAAAGTTGTCCACCCGAAGGGGCGATTCTCTCTCTTATCTTGTAGACGAGTTTGATTGGTTAGATGGTCTTATGATGTATCAACCCTTGTTTGGTCATTTGATGCCAAAGTCAAGTTTTTTTTTATAGATTTAAGGGTTGTCGGTGTTCCATTTATTTTCAAAGTAGAACATTCTCTTTTAGTGGGTTGACGTAGCAAACCAATGATTATTCGTTCGATTGACGTTACCAATTATTGTGTTGTTGGCGGGTGATTGATTTTTTACATATTGAGTTATTTGATGCCGAAGTCAGTACTTTTTGCAAGCAAATATATGGTCTCAAGTAAATAATGACATTTATAGCTTCAATTAATTACTCTTTATACAAATAGTTTGTACATTACCAAGAGTTTCCAAACTGGAGCCTCACTACTGGATGCAGTTTAATGTGATACGCAGGTAGGAATCCTTTTTTTGTAGGGTCTTACCCATCTGTAGGAGAAAGCAGTTAGCATATACTAATCGGTTGTATAGTTATCTGGTTGCAAATAACTAATAATTCTTAGTAAACAATTTAGCTCCAAATATGGGGTGATGGCTGGTTAGTTAATTTTACAGCATGTCAATCTATGTTGGGTTATTTAATGTCCCAGTTACTTTTAGAGAATTTTGTCTTTTTTGCAAGCAATTATATGGTTTCAAGTAATTAATGATAATCAGTTATAAACAATTATAGCTTCAATTAAGTATTTTTAATACAAATAATTTGGTTTGTTTTTATTTGTTTTATGAATTCCTATGCAATACTAATCATTTTCAAACAGATCTATTTGATTTGCAGATAACAGGTATTACCACTCCAGGTCGGTATAGAGAGAGAGAGAGAGAGAAAGAGAGAGGGAGAGATGACGTAAGGTCGGTAGAGAGAGAGAGAGAGAGAGAGAGAGAGAGAGAGAGAGAGAGAGAGAGAGAGAGAAATGACTTAAGGTCAAGGGAGAGAGAGGGGGAGAGAGAGGAGGAAATGACATAAGGTCGGTAGAAAGAGGAGAGAGAGAGAGAGAGAGAGAGAGAGAGAGAGAGAGAGAGAGAGAGAGAGAGACAGGGTGGCGTAAGGTCGGTATAGAAAGAGAGAGAGGGGGGGGAAGATGACGTAAGGCCGGTAGAAAGAGAGAGAAAGAGAGAAGAGAGAGAGAGAGAGAGAGAGAGAGAGAGAAAGAGAGAGAGAGATGACATAAGGTCAGGGGAGAGAGAGAGATGACGTAAGGTCGGTATATATATATATATATATATATATATATTATTATTATTATTTTATATTTTTTGCTTGAAGGCATTTACAATGCGTATATCGTATAAAATTCGATAATTAATGAAAATAATCATGACAAGCGAACTCGGCAAATATTGCCCCTACGTAGAACATCGTACAGCTGTTTCAACTTCATCAAGTCTCATCAGCGATGTATATTTACGATTTACCTCCGACAGAAATCGAAACCGGGAACTCAGCACGCAGAGTCATATATATATATATATATATATATATATATAATATATATATATATATATATATATATATAGATGATGTAAAGTTGCTAGAGAGAGGAGAAAGAGAGATGACGTAAGGTAGGTCGAGATAGAGATGTTGTGAGAGAGGTGGGGAGAGATGATGTACAGTCGATGAACAGAAAGAAAGAAACGATGTGGTACCTCCAGTTTTGTAAGAGTTTAGTTTTGCATCAAAGTTTTGCATCAAATGACCCAAACACTGTAATCCGACTCCACGGAATGATGAAGATAATAGAAATGTTTACTTCAACTGAAGAATTTTCTTTCTCAAAGAATACGCATGAATCATTACTTCTTGAAGGAACCAAGTAATGGTTTCTTTCACATAATACATCTACCTTTCATTAAGTATGTATGTTTCTACTAAGCACTCGAAATGGCGTCTCTTGTCGAAATAAATATCATCCTACTGTTATAAGCCAATAAATTATCAGTAGCATGTCTGGATGTTTAGGAGATGCAATGTTTGTTGGCTTTTTTGAACGTATAAGAAAAAATACGTTACGTTTGTTTTTTTTATATACATAGATTAGTCTTATTTAGTTACGTAATTTAACGCAGTTTTTGATACCTAGTAAAATGTTGAGTTGTAAATAAAAGTCAATTTTTTTATGGGAAGTCGGTACTAAATAAAAACTGGTATCCTGAAAAAAATACTCAGGTGTATTGAAATTGAAAACAACGGAATGATGTTTACATATGATAGGTCTAAGATCATTATCAGCATTATTAGTTGATGCAAAAGTAATTGGGGCCTTTAACCCTCAAACACGCACACACACACACATACACACACACACACACACACACATATATATATGTGTGTGTGGAGAAAGGTAGACAAACACGGGATGTTATGGAAACTGGATGTTTAATACATCATAGATAAACATAATAAACATTCAGTTTCCATAACATCCCGTGTTTGTCTACCTTTCTCCACATACTGTCGTCGGATTAACCTCCTCACATTTCTCCCATATATATATATATATATATATATATATATATATATGTGTGTGTGTGTGTGTGTGTGTTGTGTTGTGTAGTTGTGTAATAGGTAGAGCCGGAGGAAATGGACTCATCGACCCGAGTTCAAATCCTTGGAAAGGTATGAATACTACTACTCTCCCTCCATCTATGGGCAAATAGTAGGGTAGACTGGACTCTTTAATCATTGATAGGTAACCAGTCTTGAAGAAGGAAAACTGATTTCAAAGCTGTTAAACACCACTTAAGAAATTGACCTCGTGTCACATCCTGCTCGTGCGGAGGGGTTGGTATATATATATATATTGAAGATGGTATGAAGTGAAATTAGAAGCAGAGCACACATTGACACAATTGAGACCATCCTATCGCAACGCCAACTGTGATTGTTGGGTCACACCATCCGCATGCCTGCAGACAGACTCCCCGTAAGCTACTTTACAATGAACTCATAGATGGCATGCGGGGACAGTAGACCCCAAAAGCGATTCAAAGACCATATTAAGACAACGCTGAAGAAATGTAACATCACACCTTCGTGGAGATCTGGCCTCCAACAGACAGTGTTGGCGAGAGGCCTACCGCACAGGAGCTAAGCAGCTCAATAATGAGATAAACAGGACTGCAGAGCGGCGACGTCTTCGTCGTCATGAACAACCAAATGTAGATGGGAATTTCCCTTCAATGTATGTTACTGCATCTGCAAGTCCAGAATTGGACTAATGAGCCACCATAGGGTTCACAAAAGAAAATATGGAGTGACGTCATCGTCGTCTACGACGGACTTCGAAAAGAAAAGAAGGGTATATATATATATATATATATATATATATATATATATATATTATAAAGTCTTTAATAAAAACAAACCTCAGCCCAGAACCGCGCAGTGAGAGCAACATCTCGATAGCCGATGTCAGCGTCTTCCCTCGGTTAGTAACTGGTCGCAACTAAAATAAAACTTAAAACTTATGTCTAACGCTTCTACTGGCAGGTTTTTCGAGGGCTCAAGCGGAATGTCACCACAAATCAATCAAAACCCTAATTTTCCACTAAACCCCGTTATTTTGAATCTAAAGAACTCTGATTCTAACTAGAGTACATACATAATTCATAAGCTACCTATAAATTATGTAATAATAGTTTTTAATTTGCTCGTCCAAAAGTATAAATACACAAACAAGACACACTCTCTGTGAATGATCTGATCTGGGTTTTTTTATGTGATTATATCATGCTTCAAAAAAAAAAAAAATCAAAACCCAGTGAAGCTTAGATTTGATACAAATCCTTAAGTATGGGCCCCTCAATAAGGATTGAACTCGCTGATAATCAATTGTTTACTATACCCCTGTCCTCATGGAAAGTTCGTTGGCTATGTAGCGATTGTCTTCCTTTGTTAGGATGGAGTTGAGAGTGGAAAAAGGTTATCTTCCCTTGTCACCAGGGTTTGTCACTAGAGGGCGTCACAATCATGACTATTTAAACTAACTCCGGGGAGCTCTCTCTCTCTCTCTCTCTCTCTCTCTCTCTCTTTAAACTGATATCCATCAAGATGCACAAGACAAGTTTTGTCTGTTAAGTCTGCTGGGGTGGGGGCCTTGTCCCCCCCCAACTATAGGTGTATACCCGTATATGTACGCAGCTCCTTCTACACTATGACTCCACTGAAGTTATACACACCAGTTGCGCCTTTACGACAACTATTCTATACAGTAAGTGACTACTTTTATTCTCCATTTAGTTGCCTCAACATTATCTATAAAAACACTTTTTCTTAGGACCTTCATCCTAGCTGTTCTGTATTTTATGTTAAATGTTGCTCAGACAATAAAGTCTATATTTGTTATAGATATATCTTTGTTGGAAGTTGTTGTTTATATTCAGCCACGTTAAGAATCTTTTCTGAGGCCTCCTAACGTGTTATAAGAAATGGTTTAGCTACAGAAGCTAAAAGAACATTAAATCTTATAGCTACGCCACTGCATCCATCTTCTCCAGAAAAAAAACTTTATTTGATGAAAAAATTGGATACAGGCGCAATCGCAAAACCTGGGCACAAGACCCGAAAATTATTTTCGGAGGACAGGGTGAAAAAACTGGTCATTTTTTTTTTAGTCTCCCATTGCTAGTTCCCCTCGCCGACCAATCCATGCTAAAAAATACTCTTGTCTGTCACCTTACGCAGGTTACTTTTGCCAAAATACCTCTGGCACTCTGGTTGTTGAATCGACTTAAAATCCTCTCAGATGAAAATAAGTACAGCCTGAATGTGAACTGTTGGCTACACCAATGCAACCAACCTCCTTATAAAATCTACCATCGGCATTTATTTACAAAAAAATGTCGGTACAGAGATGTAACCACGAACCTTGGGTACAATGCCCGAATATTTATTTTGGGGGACAAAACTAGTCTTGCAGCATTCTTTGTTCTATCTTAGCTAGTTTCATTCGCCGACCGATTCGCCTTTCGCAGCATACTTTCACTATAATAATGCCCCAGGAACTCCATGTTGGCTAATCTACATAAAATGTGAAAACCCAAGAACGGATTAGAGGCGGAAAAGGGTGAACAGAAAGTCCTTAACAAAAAAGAGAAACAAAACAAAATGAATGTGAACTGAATGTATTTGTATAAAATCTGCTGCCGGTATCTATTTACAAAAAAGGCCGGTACAGTGATCCATCCGCGAATCTGTGGTCATGCCGCATTCTTTGTTCTATCTTAGCTAGTTTCATGTGAACTGGTTATTTGATGCGGGTACATCTCTGCACCCGACTCAAAGAACATATTTATTCGATTAAGATGTTACAGAGGTATACACCACACCACGGCATATAGTCGGAAATTTTGTTGGGGAGGGAGGGGGAAGAGTAACAAAACTGGTCATACAGCTACACGGTTCTAGCTCTAGTTTTAACTCGCCAACCAATTCATGCAAAAAACAAATATTTATATTCTTCTCCTTGCGCAGCCTACTTCCACCATAATACCCTAATCTCTCTACGACTTTAACTTAATTAAAATACCCATTTCGTATTTTTGTGACTAGCACGTAAAAAATGCTCCGTATGAATGAACATTTTTGATGGGAACGGGGGTCGGAAAATCAACAAAAAATCCCCCAAGAAACTGAAAACACTCAACAAAATAGAATTGTGTGCCGTTTGATCGCCCCCTTTTCTCTAACTAATATTCTGGATCGTCGACTGTATTCCGGTCTTTTAGGTCCGAAAGCAAGCCGATCAGTTCCTCTAAGACGGGAGTGGGTGTCCTTACAGGGGATTCTGGCAAAACATGGGGGCTGTCTGTAGGCCGGATGGGTTTGGGCTCTACTAAAACTGCTGACTCCAGGAATAAAAGTGCTAGGGTAAGCGGTGGAGGCAAGAAAAACTCGGACTTGGGGTCCTGGATTTGTCTAAGTGAACTAAATATAATCATGTTTTGCCAAGTAATCTTAGTTTACCTATTTGTTTTGGAATGAACTTTCCCATTCAATTGTTTTACACCAAAGCGATTGCTGTTTATGACGTCATTTATCTCGAACGCAGGAAAATTGCAGTACGATACTTTTCATGCAATAAATGGAAGCCGCATCTCGAAGCTAAGATGAAGATTTTCCACAATGAACATTACAGCACCCTCAACCTCAACAACAACAGCAATCAAAAAAAGCTGAAAAGGAGATATGAAAGAGACGACAGCAAAGAACACATACAAGAAAATTGTCGTAAAAGCAGAGCATCTTGCGGTGGACAGAAAACAAATGAGAAATATCGTCAGTATAGACGTTTTAAACGTCGCCATAGAAGGCGTGCTGCAATTCTGGGAAAGATTTACAGACACTATCTTTCGAGAAAAGACCAAAAACAAAAAAGGAATAAGAGGGATCCAGTAACTTCGGATAGCCAATCAAATTCTCATGAGGACACCCAAAGTCCAGGGCCGAGAGGAGGTAAAAAGTATGCCAAAAGAAGGATAAAAAAGCCAACTGGTCAGCTCTCTCGGACTACATTATCAGCCGGAGCTACATGTGTCAAAAAGAACCCGAATCGGGAAAGTTCCCAAGCACGATTGGAACATTCTAAACCACCCAAAAAACGACCAATATGGTTCATAACTGGCGGTTTTTAAAGCTGAACAGAATTTCAGCAATAAAACATCTTCACCTGAGCAAACAAAACCAGAAATGTTTTCGGTTCGCCTATGAATATATTTCTTGACTTTTATTATATTTTATTGGACTGTTGAAAAGTGATACATCGCTACTTGTTCATAATTAGGGTCTGTTCAAGAATGCAAATAATTTATCTCAGTTTAGTAACATCTCTGATATGGATATGCCAACTGTATCATTTGATGAAGAGTACCCCACAAACCCCCCACACACAAACAAAAGTTGGGGGAGTTCTGAGTATGACACTAAACTGTATCTGGTAGTGAGGCACCTGTTCTGGATCACTGTGTAGTGTGGAGTTCTCCTTCCTTACAATTACTCACTCCCAGTCCTCTTTGAACTGGGATGGTAGTACCAGTTGGGGTCTAAATTTGAAGGAGTCTACGACAAAATTTTGGTCAGTTATGGATTTAAAAAGAATGTCACGTCATTAGGGAAACTACAACCCAGTCAAATAATCTATTTGCTCAAGAGGTGTCCGTCACCTGGGAAATTTCTAAATGAAAGATTTATATAAAAGAAAAAAATGACCAGTTTAAAATTGGAGTATTTTCCATTACCCCACCATGCTGGTCAGACACAAGGTCCATTAACATGGGGCCACCCACGGACCAAAGCTCATGAGATGGCAGTACAAAAAAGCGTGGATCTCCTCGGCATTCCCCTATTGGGGCGGCTCAGGCACTGGGCAATGAACCCAGCCCTGCCCCTTTATATCAAGAGGGCAGGTGTTGCCTGGGGTATGGCCCCCTGGGATCACGCTATTATAAATTCATCCCTGGTTCAGTGGTCGAAGCCCCCGGACACAGGGTCCGAAGTTTAAAATTGCTATCGTTACTAGTTTGGAATTGGTGTCCATCAGAAACACGAATAATGTATACGACAAATTATCTACAACATATTGTAATCAACACTGTGTGACGTCATAATTTGTTATGAACGTTTTTCGCATTCCTTTATGTACTTTTATTCGTCATAATTTATGTAGGCGTGGTGAAGTGGTTAGCAAGCTGGTCTTGCAGATCCGCTACTGCTGAAAAACAAGTTTTATCCTTGCTGGATGCCCTATACTTTTGACCTTGTGTCAAATCCTACCAGTGGTGAACGGGTTGGGTAAATATTTTTTCCCTGAACAGACACCAATTCTAAACAATTCGAAATACAAATAATTTTAAAAAATCGAATACAAATATTTTAAAAAACAGATCTATTTGATCCATAGATGTGATCCTAACAGGTACTTCCTCTACGGGTCAGGGAATCTGGGGGTAAAGGCATCAAAGGGGTACTCAAAATCCCCTAGATTCTTCAAAACTGGAGTCTATCAGATACAGTTTAGTGTCATGTCAATGACAACCCCTTTTTGGGTGGCTCTTTGCAAGGGATAATGTCAGTGGATTCTAAGCCCCACCGACAGGGTGAATTATTTATTTGCTCCAAAGGTATACAACGCTCTGAAATTCCTAAATGTGAATTTTTTTGGTTGATATGGGCGAAGTGAAGAAGGTAGTCGATTACCGTCTCACAATAACCACTCCATTTTAAAGCTAATTTGAAAAATGCAAAAAATGTATCAACAGTTATAAAGGACATGAATATAGACTCAGGATTTGAACTCGGCACACCGATTCCGTTTTTCGGGTTGATAACCATTGTGGCACTAGCGGAGTCTTTGCTCCCTCTCTCTTCCCCCTCTATATTTCTCTTCCTCTCTCTTTCTTTCTCTCCCTCTCTCCTTTCCCCATCTCTCTCTTTTCTCTCTTTCTTTCCCTCTCTCTTTCTCCTCTTTTTTTCCCTCTATCTTCCCCCTCTTTCTTTCCCTCTATCTTTCTCTCTTTTTTTCTCTCCCTCCCCTCTCTCTTTCTTCCTCTCCCCTCTCTCTTTCTTTCCCCCTCTCTCTTTCTCCCCCTCTCGCTTTCTTTGTTTCCATATATATGTTGATTATATAGTGCTATCTTATAGAGATTCGGTGTCTGTCTGTTTGTAACCGAAACTACGTCACTGCTTACTTCACAATATCCTCGGGAATTGTGTAAGTCTATCAATGAGCATTTAATTTAAAGTCAACATCGTTGATACATAGAAAAATATTATCTATTAACGATGACTCTATGAAAATCTGAGTTAGATTTGCCTAAAAATAGCCCATGTTATCAGTGCGTTTAAAATCCTGCAATGTGTCTTATATATCACTAAAACATAAAGGTTTACATAATATATGGAAGTCAACGGTGCTTGGTGAATCACAGTTTCCCACCTATCCAATTTTCAAATCAAATCTGTTCTTATCTATGTACATCAGTCTACTTACATCTATCAACGATTCTTGTGAACGTAAAGGCTTGACAAGTCTTGCTCTCTCGAATTTCAACAAGGATTTAAGAGATAATTTGTTAAGAAATTGCCTGACAAATTAGTTCATGTATTCCATCTGTGACTTGAATCTAGAGGAAAGAAATACATCTTACCGCTCACACACACTCTGAATAGATATAAACAACAGGCATACATATGTACATAATATAATATATCTTGTATAGGGCATTCCAGAAATATATACTTATTTTTGAAATAGCAATAGCAATTTTGGCTATTACGTAAATTATAAAATTAAACGTTTTAATAATATTACTAAAATTATCTTATTTGTATGTGGGTATGTACATTGTAGTGGGAAGCTGATGGCAAGCGTGGTGCTTCACCTTCGATCGAAAAACAATCTCTCTAGTCGGGCACAAGTGAAAAGGAGATAGACTCCCTTGATGTCGGGCTGATACCGACAATAGGTCACTCCACCGACTCATCGATTTATGTCGCTAATAAATAAGCACATCCCTAACAATTTTTATAAAACGTTACATTTCTCCTAAACCAAAGGTACTAGGATTTTATTGTTTCTAGTGGCACACTATACAATAAAATCGGATATTATTAGGTATTATTTATTACTAAACTCTAGAAATTTGAATTTATGTAATCAAATATAAAATTGATAAGTATACATAAGAAATGTAATTATTTTTGAACTGCTATTTATTTTTCTGTATGTTTGAGATGAGGCTTGATGATTAGTATTATATGCGTTATTCGGACTATTGTCCCCATCTTCATTGTTATTTGTACGAATAACAATGAAGATGGGGACAATAGTCCGAATAACGCAGATAGTACATCAAGCCTCATCTCAAACATTCAGAGAAATAGTATATAATCGGTACGGACCCGATATAATCAGTCAATGGAAACTCCTAGAGAAACTGAATCAAAAACTGGCACGAATGTCGCACCACCTCACATTCCTATACAGATGTCGAGATCTCAAGCTAATTCCACCAGGCTTAACACTAAAACTACCAGTTAATTCCAGGAGAGCACAAAGGATCACCAAAAGAGTAGGGCATGAGCTAGTCCGCGATCGTATACAGAACAACCGCTGGAGGAAGTACAAATAACAATGAAGATGGGGACAATAGTCCGAATAACGCAGATAATGCTATTTATTTATATTTCTGGAGAGGGGATAGTTGGATTTATACATTTCCCAAAGGGTATTAGCGTGATGCGAATAGTCTCGTACAGGATGAAGTAAGTCTGTATTTTCCACGTACCCCACGTGTACGGGTTAAGCACAAGGCCCTATTAATGTGGGACCACCCACGAACCGAAACACATGGGCGGTGGGTGCAAAAAATGCGTGGATCCCGTCGGCATTCCTCCTCAAGGGGGGTGCCCCAGGCACTGGGCAATAAACCCAGCCATGCCACTTTAGATCGAGGGGGCAGGTGTTGCCTGGGGGATCACGCCGTTAACGCAGGATGAAGTAAGTCGGTGTGTGCATTTTGTGCGAAATCAAATATATGAAAATGATTTGACTAATAAGATAGTTATTTACTAAACTTAGTTTAATTTGATACGAATGAGTAGACATATTCTAAATAGACATAAGAGGAAAGAACAAATGAATTGTGCTAATAATGATTCATTGATTGATTTTACCGGAACGTCAATCTGCCGGGGTTATTTTATTCCAAATGGTAAATTCAAAGGAATAGTCAGATTTATTATGTTTGTTTAAAAAAATTTTTTTTATATCGTTTTTTTTTTTACCAAGGATTCTTCTTGCTATTGACATTATGTCATCTGCATTTGTATGTTGCTAAAGAATTGGGTATCGCTTTGAGGGATAAGTTTATAAGGTAAAGTTTAAGTTCATTTCTTTTTTGTTATAATTTTATTTCTTTCAGGAAGGAAAATGTCATCTACATTGACATTTTTGAATATATCTCCTATGTTGTTTGCGTTGTAAAAATGCTGTCTAATAACAGCAAAATCACTATAATTCTATGACAATGAGGTGAATACTCTAGGGTATTTGACATGATATGCGTTCTGGTTGTTTTTCTTGTTTAAGTAAAAAGTGTGTTAAATTCTCATGGATACTAAAACTGAGATTTTAGTCTGAGAAGATCATAACATTTCTTCTGCTCTCAGATTAAGTTGTGTCATGTCTATTGAATAGACTTCTACACAAAAAATAAAGGTTTCTGTTGTAGTTTTATCATTAACTTTGGATCCGTTGGTAAAAACGTTAGGAGTGATTGGCATATTGCTCCATGGTATACATGGAAAGTAGATTAGGATAAAAGTTAAAATAAATACGTCTACACACCTCCTCATATCTGTCTCATTACTATCAGTATGTATTTTCATAAAAAAGATTAGACACACACACACACACACACACACATATATATATATATATATACACACACACACACACACACACACACACATATATATATATATATATATATATATATATATATATATATATGCACACCCGTGCGTGTGAGGAAATCACATTGAATTTTGAATATGAGTAGATTGATAGAACGGAAACAGATCGACAGAAACATGCGGGTGGGTTTGAATAAAACCACCCTTAAAAATCAATATTCGAAATCCTGCTTTTTGTGTCTTGGCTGGAATCATCATAATCATCAAGGCGTGACGAGACCACTGATTCCTTTGACTCTCACGCTCTAGCTATCCGTTCATTGCTCCTGGCAAGTCCTCTAGACTGCATCCAATGGCCTGCAGATGAATATAAGTTTTTTCTAGTTGGCCAACACTTGTATGTCCATGCATAGTAGTCCATAGGAGTTGCCTATAAGTTCCTTCTTACTTCACCAGACGTGCTCAGCGTATCCTGCTAGTCTTTCCTGAATGGTTTTCCAACTGTTTTGTAGGATGATGCTTCCAGCATTTGTTTAAAACAGCAGGCAGCATTCTTGTATTGTTGCCATCTCGCCTTTTCTCCAGGCGTTTCGTTGAAGTACAGATGGCACAGCCATACAGTACTACTAACACGGCTGTAGATTGGAAGAATTGACGTTTTATTTGATCAGAGATCAGATTTCCACATGATCGTTAACTTGTCAATAGCAGTACATGCTTTGCCTATGCATATTTTAACAGTGGGTGAAATATTGCTACCGAGGTATATGAATTACTAATTTCAGAGCTTTGTATATGAATTACTAATTTCAGAGCTTTGTCATTTAATGAAGAAATTGACATATTGACTCTATTCACGTAAAGGCCAATGACTCTTACTGCCTACTCCAGGCTTTGCAGCAGAAATTCGGCTTGAAAGAAGTATTAGATCAACTGCGTCGTCTGCATCAGTAATAATTTCTGCTAGATAGTGGGAAACCATTTTCCTTTTTTCCCTTATATTTGTTGATATTTATTAACTCTTTACCTACTTAAAGTCGCTCACACTGGCTCTCCCATCACTGTGATCCTACACTCAAGCAAAGTACAAAAATTGATGGTTAGTTCATTATAATTGAGCAGAAGGACTCTGGTAGCGGCTCTTGCACGTGTCACTCAGAAGGACTCAGATTACAATAATAATAATAAGACTTTATTTGAATAGAATAAGTTCTAAGGTGAATAAATAGTGAACTTTGATATATCACATCATACAGGTAAAAATACCAATAATATTTGGTACAGCCGTGTGGGAAATTTGGTAGGCAAAGAGTTGAATTCGGTACGACACAATGACAATGGGGGAAATTATGGGTAAGAATGTTGTATTGTGATAAGTGGGAAGCCGACCACAAAATTCAACACACGTAATCTCGTTTTTGTGTCTTGGCTGGTATAGTAACTGATAAGGAAAAAAAGATCCCCCCAATCTACTTTATCCACGTTCGAAGTATCACTTTTACTCACATTGACTCGTAGAAAGCCTGACAATACAGATGGAGTGAAAAGAGTGGATAGAAAGTGGATAGAAAGTCTGGGTTGTTCAGAAGGGTGGAGATGAAGAGGTTAGTCAGGTGATGGGATTAGCATATGTGTCGGTTGATGGTCTTTTAGATAACAAACTCAATAAATCAAGCTTGCACACTTGTTCAGAATAATAATAATAATAATAATAATAATAATAATAATAATAATAATAATAATAATAATAATAAAACAAAAACACGCATCGACAAAAGACAGCTTAAATAGCTAAAAATATTCTTGTCAAAAAATGGGTAGTCGTAATTGCTGGTCGTAAAACCGATTTTCTCGCAAATACCCAGGATTCAGTTACATTTTTCACGCTCTTTTAAAAACATTGGACCAATAAATCAGTTTCCTAAAAACGTCTCTTAAATAAGTTTTGTATCAGTTTCCTTCAAAATCGAGTTTTACTTGCACGCCAAAAAAAAAAAAAAAAAAAAGACAGTCTTAGCTTTTATATATTAAGCACTTGAAATTATACAAATAAAAAAGCAATATAAACGGCATGTTTTTTTTTTTTTTTTTTTGAGGGGGAAGACCGAAGAAAACGGATTTGTACGATTGAGAGGATTTGTTTTGCTGATATCTAAACAACGCAACTTTCTGTTTTATTTATTTATTTATTTCTGTTTATTTATTTATTCTTTACGGAATGTTTCATTGGATTTTCCCTTAACCCTTTAAACCCGTAAGCCCGATATTTTGGGCTTAGCGTTATTTTACTATAATTCATGAATAAGATATTTCAGACTCACGATGATCGCATCAGATATCAATTATGAAATAATAATAAAAGTATTGGTATCAGTACCAATTTCTGACATTCTTTTAGTATAGAATAGCTTTAGATATTGGTTGATGGTTTGTTCATTATAATTGAGCAGAAGGGATCTGACAGCGGCTCTCGCACATATAACTTTGAAGAACTCAGATTACAATAATAATAATAATAATAATAATAATAATAATAATAATAGGCCTTTATTTGAATTGAATGTCAAACGGTCTAGGGTTATTTTATACTTATAGATTATGGAATCGCGTCCATTGTACGTTTATATTTACATTTTTTGTGTAGGTTTTTCTTAAGGTGTTTTTTTGCACAGCGTCCTATCGAATACGAATAATGTTTGAACTGATATATTTGACCCATCATTATCAAGTCCTGTTGAAGTACGGATTTTCCCAGTCTGTCTCTGTCGATCATAGCTTTTGTCAAATTCTCTACACGGTATTCAGTGTCCGCACATAGCTGATGAATGTAAACTTTTGCTGGTCACCAACTCTGTTTCTAAGAATCTGTTAGAGAACGTTGCTTATGACTTGTTCTTACTATCCCAGCAGTGCCCATCATGTCTTGTTCGCCTTACTTAGATGGTTTGTAAGATGGCAGGAAAGTGGTTGTACAGTTTCTGTTTGGTGAGGTACTGTTTCCAGAATTTGTTCAAAACAGGACTCAACATCAAGCACTTCGTTAAAGTCCAGGTAGTGCACTTTAGGTTATAGTTGATCTAGAAGTAATGGCGATGAATGTTATATACCCGATCGTCGGGTATATAAACAAGATTGTGAGAGAGTATTACTTCAGAGAATTCTCGGTGAGAGAGAGAGAGAGAGAGAGAGAGAGAGAGAGAGAGAGAGAGAGAGAGAGAGAGAGAGAGAGAGAGAGAGAGAGAGAGATTAGAGACTTACTTGTTACTTCATTTCCTCTTGCTATTTTGTCTGGCTGTTTCCTTTTCTTCTTCTCTAAGGGCTTAAATTCAGATTAACTTTAGTGATTCGATTTAATTAAATTCACAAGACATTTTTTTCTTGATCAAGATTTTATTTAGTCTCGCCCATGTTCTTCCGCGCGAATGAGAGTCAACATCGCAGTAGCACGTGTGCTCAGCTTCAATGTCAGGTTGAAACTAAAATCTAAACTAACTAATCACGTGACGCGCGAGATTCTGGGGTCAGGGTTACCGACAGTCTTGGTATTTTTCCACTGGCCCCCTTGAATTATCGGGTCTGTCAACAATTTATGCTACCACATAAATTGTAACATGAAGAGGTACTTCATTCCTCAGATCTCCATTACACAAGGTTTAGTTTCTTACCCAAGACACGCCATTTTTGTAGGGGGGGATTACCCCAATGAGAAGATACAGTCAGCGTATTCTAAGTTCCACAGACAGGGTAGGTGTAGCTTTAAATATTTTTTTGTATCTTGAAGAGAACAATACATGCTTAGGCCACTTTATATATGTTTACGTATCTATATAATTTGATTAGTGTTCTAAGCCAGTAGTTTTTAAAGTTTTGTGGCCAAAACCCCTTTTTATTTCAGGTCTATCTCGTGGACCACAATGTAACTAAAAGTGAAATTTGTCAAAAATATTTAATGTAAATCACATCCAATTTTTGCACTGAGCAATGACATTTAGTGAGAGGTATGTACTTTCCTTGCTTGACACATATTGTCAATTCTTAGTGATATTTTTGACAAAGATACACGCAATTCACCATGCAAAACAGTCTATATGTATTTAGTCATCAAATTAGTAAGTACTAAAAATGCTATTTCGCATAAATATGTTGTTACAAAAGGTCACAGCATTTTGACCACCTTTTGGAACAACAATGAATACTCAAATGTCATGTTAAGCTCACATTTTCGGAGTAGTTGCTGTTTAAACTGAATTTTCAGCGGTGTGTATTAGTAACTAGAAATACAAATTTGCAGTTCTATCGTTAATCGGATGATATGGATTTTTAAGACAACTTTGGGTCTGCGGACCCTAATGTTGATGTTGCGAACCTCATTTAATCTCAGTTTGAAAACCCCTGTTCTAAGCAGATTTAAATACGAGAAATCCAAATATGTAAGCCATATAACTGTTATCTTTTGCGTTCTAAGTAGAAATTGCAACTTAAGATACTTATTTACTAGCATAGCTTTGTTTGACACAAGACCATGAATTAGGGCGCCCAGTAAGAACCGAACTCATTAACAATAGCTTAGCTCGCAAACCATTACTTTACGCGAGGATCCCTTTAACTAAGCATGGGTTAAATTTGGAACAAGGCCGAAATATGGGGCACCTAGTGTGGAACCAACTCACTACTCAGAAACTGAGCTACGGTGCTGGCTAGCTAACGATTATGCCACGACGATATACCTTAAAACCAAAAACTAAAAATTTGACTTGAACTTTCACGATAACATGAGCCTTTCAGGCCTTGTGTCGATTAATGAAATTAACGGCATATCACAGGGGGCCATCCCCCCAGGCAACACCTGCCCCCTCGATTTAAAGGACAGGGCTGGGTTTATTGCCCAGTGCCTGAGGCGCCCCCTTGAGGGGGAATTCCGACGGGATCCACGCATTTTTTTCACCCGCAATAAATAGGGCCGTGTGCCTAACCCGTACACATGGGGTACGTGGTAAATACAGACGTTAAACAAACTAAATGTTATATTGGCATATTAAGTTTTGATATTTTATCAAAGCATTGTTGGCTTTCCCGGACTATCATTCGGTTGCGATAGAAAATATTTGAATATCTAACAATTAAAACTCCATGAAACACTGGGATGTGAACCCTCAAAAGATTGATTGATTTTATGTTTAGAGGTTAGTGAATCACATTCATTGTACGTTTTTATTTACATTTTTTGTGTTGTTGTTTCTTAAGATGTTTTTTTTTTGGCACACGGTCCTATCGAATACGAATGATTTTTAACATACCTATTTGACCCATAGATGGAACCATAAAAAGTACTACTACTTCGGATGAGTTTATTTCACAATTCCCCGTGGATAATCTTACCTACTTCAAGTCTTTTTCAAATGTTTTTCCATGTTATTTATCCATTCTGCTTTTCTTTTAAATTCTTTCTGTTTCCATAATTTACCCCAGAAATGTTTTTATTTCCTTTGCATCTGGTTGTTTATTTGTCTTTATGCTTTCTCCATCGACTTTTGTAGAATTTGGTACGTTATTTTGGAAGGTCATGTTTTGCTTGTTTCTCCTGAGATATTTTAAGTCTTTCTTTCGCCAATATTTTTCAGTTTATTCCATCTAGTTTTCAGTATATTTCTTTCAGTCTTGTCGGTTGTCTTTTTCGTTTTTTTCATTTCATTTTGTTCTTGTGTATTTTTTTCTTCCTGAGTACTTTTGTTTGTTTTCGCAGTTTCTTTATTTGTTCTTCTAACCTCATTTACCATCCATATTTTGTATTTCTGTTGGTAATCCTTAGGAGGATACCAGTTCGGTCCCGGTATTTTTTGAGTCTCCCTTTCTCCAATATTTTTTGGTTATTTCTTGGAGTTTATTATTATTATTATTATTATTATTATTATTATTATTATTATTATTATTATTATTATTATTATTATTATTATTATTATTATTCACTCCTTTTGAGTTTTCACACCAGTGTTAGCTGATGGTATTTCACTGGAGTCTGAGTGACAGCAAGTCTCCTCAGGTCTCCAGGACTCTTCTGAGTATTCTGGCAGATTGCAGCAGTGTAGTGTTCTGAATGGTTTCAATCCTTCCTCTGATTTCCAAACATTCCAGACCCTTTTCCAATCCTTTTGGGACTGTTCCAAGTGCACTAACTACAATTGGTATCACCTTCACTTTCATATTCCATAACTTTTTCAGTTCTCTGGCAAGGTCCAGATATTTGTCTATTTTTTCATTTTCCTCAGCTTCACCCTGTGATCTACTGGCACTGCAAAATCCACCAGTTGACAAGTTCTTTCTTTTTTGTTTATCAACTCTAGGTCTGGTCTTCTTGCTGGGATAAGTGATCCGTTTTTATTTCAAGGTCCCAGAGAATTTTATGCGTTTCGTTCCAAGAACAGATTCTGGTTTATGCATATACCACTTTTTTGCATGGTCAAAATTAATTTTTTTTTGCATAATTCCCAGTGGATCACCTTCCCAACCCAGTCGTGTCTAGTTTTGTATTCTCGTTGTGCTAGTTTGCTACATTCGCAGAGTATATGGTTTACAGTCTCATCTCTATTCCCGCAAAGTCTACATTTACTATTTTGTTGGGTCCTATCGATTTTCGCTTTGATGTAGTTTGTCCTTATGGCATTATTTTGTGCAGCAATTATAAGTGATTCTGTTTCTCTTTTGAGGTTTCCTTTTCTTAACCATGTCCAAGTCTTTTCATGGGCAACCTCTTCAATTTGTCGTTTGAAGCGTCCATATAATTGATTTTCTTCCCATTTTTTTTTCTAGTCTTTGTTGTTTTTCTGATTGTCCATCGGTCGCCTCTACTATTGTTGGCCGCCATAAGTAGTTTGTCTTTGCTCTTTCTTGTGTAATCTTCAAGTTGTTGGATTGTGGTTTCTACGCATTCCTCTATGTTGGCAAGACCTCTTCCCCCTTCCTTTCTTGACACATATATTCTATCTCTATCATCTCTAGGGTGGAGAGCCTTGTGCATTGTCATTAATTTTCTCGTCCTTTAGTCAATCTGTCGGAGTTCTTTTTTTGTCCATTTTAAGAATGGTCCTTATTATTATTATTATTATTATTATTATTATTATTATTATTATTATTATTATTATTATTATTTTCACTCCTTTTGAGTTTTTCACATCAGCGCAAACTGATGGTATTTCACTGAAGTCTGAGTGAGAACAAGTCACCTCAGGTCTCCAGGACTCTTCTGAATATTCTAGCCGATTGCAGCAATGCAGTAGTTTGGATGGTCTCAATCCTTCCTCTGATTTCCAGGTCCTCCAGTCTTTTTTCCAAGCTTCTTGGGACCGTTCCAAGTGCACCAACTACAATTGGTATCACTTTCACCCTCATATTCCACAGCTTTTTCAATTCTCTGGCAAGGTCCAGGTATTTGTCCATCTTTTCGTTTTCTTTCAACTTCCCCCTGAGATCTGCTGGAACCGCAAATTCCACCAGTTAGCACGTTCTCTTTTTTTGTTTGTTAATCAACACTTCGTCTGGTCTCCTGGCTGGGATGGGGTGGTCTCTCTTTATCTCGAAGTCCCAGAGAATTATTATTATTATTATTATTATTATTATTATTATTATTATTATTACGAACTATCAATAAAATCAAATTTGTAAGTTTTGTTTAATATTGAATTTGGTGACTGCATATTTCAGTCAGTTTTCCTCACCGGAATGATATTGATTTCTTTAATTTTTTAAAAGGTTTCTGTCTTGATTGTTAACAAAATTACAAAATAATTTTGCAGTGAATAGAATTTTAATATTTCTCAGAATTTATAATAATTGTTCAACATAATTACAATCGCTATACACTAATTTCTTGCAATGTTTAGACAAATCCTAGATTCCTTTGCAAATAAAATAGCGTGAATGGAAGGTGTATTGTGCCATTGTGGCGTCATTTTCATTCAAGGAAGTCGTTTAGAAAGCGGAATAATTGGAAGGTGTAGAATTGCGCTATCCACTACGACAGAGGATCAGCAAGATAGCATGTGAAGAGCACAGGAGAAAGTCAATCACCCTGTGGGGAGCCAATTTTTGTCCTGAATTCAGAGGAATTGGCCGTCTCGGTGCGAACCCTTAGTTTGGTGGCTGTCAGGAGTAATCTGACCAGTCATCTCATCCGCATAACAGCCAAATTTAGGACTCATTCAGACCATTTTTTCTTTCTTTTCTTACCAGCGTAGCAGGGTAACTTACTGCAGTAGAGTGGTAAAACGAGGCACTGGAGTCCCTAAGCCATTTCGACGTTGTGTTCAACCTGATTCTGGCAATTTCTGCGGCGATACTAATGCCAAGGTGGTGCGTTTAGTGTAACGGTTATTTTTGTCGGAAATGGAATTGGCCGCCAGTGTTCAACACCTGGACGAGCTGTTTGCGTTTCACTTCACACTAAGGTACTAATGCTCTTGAGAAGGCATGGATCCTTTGTTCCTCCAAGCTATAGGTAAATAGTAGGGCAGACTGGATTCTTCAGCTTTGGCAAGACAACAAGACATTTATCCCGTAACCTGGTTGAATCGTTGGGATGACACTAATGTAACGTGTCTTGATAGGAATAACCATGTCTTTGAAGTTTTTCTTTTCTTGAAAAAAAAAAACAAAGAAGAAATAAAGTTTATTTTCACAGATTACATTTTTTTTACAAAAAATACAACAAATGATTAATGTGTGGAGGATGATTACTAATTAGGATTGGCCTATTTTAGTAGTGACCACCTCTGCTATTTCATAGGTTTTCAGGTTTAAATCGGCTTAAAACATTTTAATAGATATAAGTAATTCTTTAAAGAACAAAGGTTATTAATTTTAAATATACAGTAGAGACTGGGTATCTTTTTTGTTGGGATTTGATTACTTCTCTATCTTTTAAACCAACCAATAGTAATGTCTCCATTAAAGTGAGATGAGTCTCATTCGAGTCCTGGTCAACATGCTGCTATACTGAGCTTAAAATTACAGCCAACTTTAAGAACAAGTGATCATTCATACCCGTTTTCTATTCTTTTTCTTTTTATCTCATCTTATTTTAACTGATTTCTTCAGTTAGTTTCTTGACCATATAGACCGTTTGTAATTCTCTTTGTTCTCTGCTCTAATTAAGTTTTCTACATTGTCTGATTTATAGAATTCTATTTTGATTGGCTTGATCTTATCGTTGGATTGATTTAGTCATTTCAATGACCCCCTGGCATTAGAAAAATTAATAAAGATAATTTAATTCTGACAACGTTATCTTGTTACCAATAACATAGTTCTAATCCATTCAGATATTTCTTAAGACAGACCAAAATCTAGCCTGTCGACTAGAATATAACACAATCTGTATATTAATTTAGGTGTCATCGTCATTGTCGTATGTAATGGGTTAGGCGACAAGGGTTCAAATCCAGGACGTGGCTGTTTGTATTTGGCGCTTATATTCTTGGAAAAAGTATGCATCCAACTATTCTTCCTCCATCTACAAATATTTTAATTTATAAATTTCTTAAAACTGAAATATTCTATCTTTCCCCTCTTTTTTTCTTATAGGGTTCTAAGAAGTTATCGACTAGGGTTAAATAATAGAGTAGGCTAAGCTCTCTTGCTTTTGTAAGGGCATCTAGTCTAAGAGAAGAAAAACTCTGAATTCAAATTCCTACCAGCGTAGAAAGTAACTTGCTGTGGTGGAGTGGGAAAACTTGGTGCTGGAGTCCCTAAACAAGTCCGACTGTGTTCAACTTAATTTTGGCATCTCCTGTGGTGATACTAATGCCAAGGTAGTGCGCTTATTGTAACGGCTATTATCGTATGGAATAGTATCGGCCACCTGTGTTCAAATCCTGGACGATACTGTTTGCGTTTCACACTTCCCACAAATGCTCTTGGGAAAGGCAGAATCCATCTGTTCTTCCACCCAATTATGGGTAACTGGATTTTTTAGACTTGCTAAAGCAACAATTGTAAGACACTTGTCCTGTAGCCTTGTTTGATCGTGGGGGTCTATACTCATGTAGCGTATCTTGTGCAGGAATAGCCATGTCTGGTTTGAAGATTTTTTATTCTTGACATGTTGCTATACTAAGGTTAAAGAGACCAATATACCTTTTTTATTTACCTATAGTGGGAAATAGACTAGTTGGATTTATATATTTCTTAGGTCTATTAGCGCTAAGTGAAATGCAGGCAGAATTTGAACGTGGGTTGCCAAGTCCACTTCCTACGACGATAACCGTTACATATAAGCGCTCCTTAAGGTGTTGTATACGAGAGATGTTTATACCAAAAGTCAAATTTTTACAGCTAGGTATATCTAGTTTGAATTCAGAGTTCTTCTCCTACACTAGCTGCCTAACCAGAGCTAAAGAACACAGTCGTCACTACTATTTATTCATAGCTGGTGGTGGGTGCGAAAAGATGGATTCTTTACAAGGGCTTTAGCGTTAAGGGAAATGCAAAAACCACACTCTACTAAGCGGTATATACGCGTTTGCTGCTACATCGGTCGACAATAACAAATTCAACACCTCAGCTACGACTGATTACTATAATTTCTGTATGTTCCTTTCCTAAGCGAATCTGAGGATTAACAGTTGGTGACGATGATTAGCACAGACTCCGATAAATAATTCTATACGCTAAAATAACACTTGACAACAAGTCTTTGCACAACCCACCCCGCCCTAAAAACAAAACAAAACAAGTTTTGAACGCCAGCATAACAGTGCCGCGAAGTTTTTCGAATCGTGGAAATCCAAGCGCTAATACCCTCCAGCTATATGTAAATAACTGTAGCGGGAATAGCACTGCTGTGTCATACAGCAGTGTAAGAGAACCTGGTTGTATATTGCCTGTCTGGGTCGAAATCGCACCCTTTAAAATGCGAAAAACACAACTTAAGTGTGGTGTGGACGCATGGTTTTATTCAGGTGCCCGGATGCACGAAAGGTTGCGTGGGTTCTGATGTCAATAAATAGACAGCCCAAAAGTCAGTTGTGAGAACTTCAGAAGTTACTGAAATCGGTAACAATGGTACACGCTGAAGCTCTCCCAACTGAGTTTAGTATGTCAGACTGGTATGGCAACCGGTCTAGGACAATGAAAATTCTGATTTCAAATCTGTGCAGATGCATAGTCTCGAGGGACTGACCGGGTGCCATAAAGCACCGGAAATGCCACACCCTCTGAATGATGAAGGTTGTCAGACCGAACTTTTTTTAGTGCAGTATCCTGTTCTCTGCTCTGAACAGCTGGCAGTGTCTTTTCTTTAACAAGAAAATATTTGCGTAGCAGCGTCGAATTAAATTGTGTGTGGTCTGTGTTGGGCCGTTGCCAAGGCAGAAGAAATGTTTGGGTGGTGACCCGAGTTGAATGCTGGTGCTATAGTATTATAAAAAATAATAGAATGAAATAGGAAGGAAGCGAGTGCACTTTGGTTGGTAAGAGAAAGAAGAAAACTAATTCGGTGTGGATTTGAAGTTTTAAGTTGCAATGTTAGCACCGAATAGAGGAAGCTGAATAAACTTTACTTAAATCTTAACTAGCATGGAAGGAGGTGCATATTTCCCAGTTTTCACAACACACAAAAGTACATTTACAATAAAGACATATAATACGGGGAGGCGCCCCGAGTGTAATGGCTATCGTCGTAAGAAATGGACTAGACGGCAAGAGTTCAAATTCAGGACGAGGCTGTTTGGATTTGACATGGCGCTAATACCCTTGGGAAAGGTATGCGTCCAACTATTCTACCTCCAGGTACGGGTAAATAGTAGTACAGACTGGGTTCTTTAACCTTAGCTAAGCAACCAGTCTAGGAGAATGAAAAATTCCTCAACCCTGTTAAACTTTGCATAACAATTGAGCTTGTGTCTCTTCCTGCTCGTGCGGAGGAGTTGGGTAAATACATGATACAGTGAAATATATAAAAATTCTACTATTAAACATGAAATAATAATGGCTTCCTATTTTTGTCGTTGAAAACCAAACACACACACACACACACACACACGCGCGCGCGCGTCTCCCTATGAATTCCATCTTTCTCTTTTTGACTAATGGAACAACTCGGAGACATATTTTTATGCATATACACTTTTATTCCTCCAAATGTTTTTTCATCCGTAATATTTTTGAGCCGCACTCGCGTGGTGGCAGAAATAGAAAACCACGTTTTGTCCAAATGCCCCCCCCCCATCCAACTAACTTCTAATTCTGCTTTCCCAATATCCACTGGTCACGTGATACTCTGAGGCAATGAGAGACCTCGTTCCAGATGTGACACTTCGCCAATTAAACTATATGAATTCACTGTGATTTTTTACTGTTTTATCGTTATTTCAAATTACTCTACACTACTTGCTAAAAATTATAGGCGATGCTTATCCCGTATATAACATGACCAATAATAATACCTCTGATTTATTCTATTGTAATCAAATTGATTGAGTGATTGACATTAGTGGAATGTCAATCCGTATAGGATAATTTATTCAGAATCTCGTTCATTGTACATTTATATTTATTTTTGTTCAGTCGTTTCTTAGGATTCTTTTGCATACGGTCCTATCGAATATGAAAAATCTTAAAACAGATCTATTTGTCTTATATCATGTCAACCCGTCTTGGGTTATTTTATGGTTTGAGGTTAGAGAATTGCATTCATTGTACATTTACATTTATTTTTTTGGGTAGTTGTTTCTTAAGAGTTGTTTTTTTTTGCTCACGGTCCTATCGATACAAATAATTTTTTTAAGCAGGTCTATTTGATCCATAGATTGGACCCTGACAGGTACTACCACTCCAGATCAGTGAACCTGATGGTAATGGCAATGAAAAAATACTACACACTCCCGGTGTATTCCAAGCATTGCCAATAGGGCAGAAAAGTTTTTGAGTTTAAACCTTAAAATAGTTAGAAAAATCTATCTTGCTTCTTGTTAGTTAAATATCAAGGGTTAACAAAAACCTTTCTCATAACTCGGGATAGATCAGTCCTTTCGGCTGGGGCTATAGAATACACTAATTGCACCTCTGCAGAGAGGTAAGAACCCCCCCCCAGTGGGGCCACCTGTTAGCCATGGATAGCGACCTGTGATGCTTAAGAACAGAATCCTGGTGGATGAGTAGTCCATGACATGCAACACTACACTTAGACCCTTACTAATTCACGTACCTAGGTAGTAATATCATCAACAGAAAGCGACGTTAATGCACGCATAGGAAAGGCATGGGCTGCTTTAAACAAATTATCAGTGATATGAAAATCCGATCTCACTGACAAGTTAAAGCGACAATTCTTCCAAGCCGTAGTTGTATCAGTGCTACTGTTCGGCTGCACTACTTGGACCCTAATGAAGCGCCGGGAGAAACAAAACGTGGAAAAACACTCCACTAGAAAACAGCTGTACGGCCACCTGCCCCATATCACACAAACCATCCGTGTGAGGCGATCAAGACACGCTGGGCACTGCTGAAGAAGCAAGGATGAAATCATAAGTGACGTTATTCTGTGGAAGTCATCACATAGACACACCAGTGTAGACTGACCAGCAAAGACATACACAGACCAACTCTGCGCGGATACTGGATGCTGCGCAGAGGACCTCCCAGGGGCAATGAATGATAGGGACGGTTGGCGAGAGATTGTCATGGATATCCGTGCCACTAGCGCAACCTGATTATGATAATCCATCAAGAAGGAATTTATTTCAAAACTTTGTCGGCATTGAATGGCCCACCGTGATTGATATGCCGTAAAAAAAAAACTCGGGATAGATAATAATTGTTGGCGTAGATTTTACAAGTATACGAATACTCTAGTATAAGCTTTGAAATTGTCTGAATCTTTTAGATGAGGCCTGATAATTTGTATTATCTAGATTTTTCGGACTGCTGTCCTCATCTTTATTGTTATATACACTACGTTTTGGCCGATGTACACTCCGGTCTTTTTCAGGTGTTTCTTATCGAACTCGAGAAGCTTTATGTCGTAAATACACGGAAATCGAATCGAACCCTTTATTTAATCCACCGGAGTAGACTGTTCTTATTCCGTTAATCATAACAAGAAGGTTACCGAGTTCGACAAGGAACACCGAAGAAGACCGGCGGGTACATCGGGCGAAAAGCTGTGTATATTGTTTGATTCTTTGTGTATATAAGGTGTGCTCTAGTTCCTTGCCTAGACTTCTAGACTAGGCGAGATCATATGGTCTATTCCTTAGCCAATGTTAGCAAATGTTAAAAGGGGAGGGTGCCCCAGTGTGCCCAACATGCAAAGTACAACTTACAACCAAGCATATCCTTCTAAATTGTAACAACTTAAACATATCCGGCAAATCACTATCAAGCTAGAAACCTGAAAGACATCTTTAAGAACACAAACCCTGAAAACATTTTAAATTTTATAAAAAAACAACCTTTTCAACAAAATATAACAGAACATAACCAATTATATCCATAGAACCACTACTTTAAAGTCTGAAATCCAAAATAACCTTTTTTGGCATTAAATGACCCACAGAGGTTGATATGCCGTTAAACAAAACTCACTCCAACTCCTTAGCCAATCGCTGGCCATACTGCGTGGCTGATACATACTTAAGCGCTGATTCTTTTTCAGTATACGTGCAACCATTGACAAAGGAACCTAGATTCTCTACCGGCGAGGAATACCAAAAGATTCGGTATCGGAGGACTCTTTATCTAGAATCAACTGGCCAAAAGGCCCTTAAAAACTTAACATAATTAAATATTAAGATAGGGACAATAGTCTGATGAATCCAAATTCAGACAGAAAAAAATGTTTGAAATATCTTATTGGGTCAGTCGTTAAAAGAAAGAAAGCATTCAAAAGCCTAGCACATGGGCGACAAAATAAAAAGTGCAACTCTCTTAGCCATTAAACTTTATACTTTAGGCGAGAGATGATAATAAATAACTTATTATGTTTGAAATATAGAAGATATATTTACGGGGGAGTATAAGAGGATGGTAGAAGAGCAGATCAAAGGTGTGGGGGGAGGGAAAGGATAGCATAAATAATAGATTTGATTTCAACAAAATGAAATCTTTTTTTCTATCAACAAACGACTGTGAATTATTGTTTGCCCGGCGTCGATTGCTTTTCATATAAGTCGAGAAATAGAACCGGAAGAAAATGGACATAAAACCAATTGAATTGTTTTTAGCCAAGACATTGGATTGCAAAAATTGGCTCTTGCCATGAGACGTCCAATTTTATCAACGAGAAAAATATTAATGTGTCTCTTTAATTCTCCTACCTATGACACATTCTCATCTTTGAGGACATAGACAAAAAGTTTGTGTCTGTGTTTGTGCTAATAGAATTAAACAGTCTTTTTTCAAAAAGTACTTTACAAAGCTCCACTCCACTACATCTAATTTAACTGAAGACAGTATTTTCTTTGTAGACTATCAGATGCAGTTTAATACCATACCTCTCTCTCTCTCTCTCTCTCTCTCTCTCGCTCTCTCTCTCTCTCTCTCTCTCAACCGACAACAACAACAATATATATATATATATATATATATATATATATATATATATATATTGTTGTTGGTTGTTGGCTGTTGGCTGTTAACTCGTGTTCGAGTAAGACCATTTCCTGTTCTTTTTATTTATCATAGTTGGGTGCCAGTAGCATTTGACACTCTATTCTTGTGTTTTCTCAGATGACTCACAGGCCCGCCCTGGAGAGACACACTCTCCCACATAAACTTCATGTTGGAACTTCTCCACTTTGAATGTTGTTGGGCTGAAAATAACCCTTTCTAATAGTCCGCTTCAAATACAGAATGCTGGAACAAGTGAACATGACACATTTTTCTTCTCAAACTTGAACCTGTATACACTGTATATTCAATATATTTACTCGAGAGAATGTTTCCATTTTCTATTTTCGAAAAGTAAAACACGCTGCCTTGTTTGGATTTGCATACATTAATAACCCATGGCAAAAATCAAATCCTGGATGAGGCTGTTAGCATTTCACATAACATGAATTACCATGGGAAAGGCATGATTCAACTATTTCCCCCAGCTATGGGTTAATAGTAGGGCGAACTGGGCTATTTAACCGTGGTTAGGTAACCAGGCTAGGCGAAGGAAAAATTCTGAATTCAAGACTGTTAAACTCTGCTCGTGTAGAGGGTAAATATATATAAAATATGTAATTAGCACACTTAGAGCAAGGTCCTTAATTATTTTTAGAAGTAAATAAACTAATAACAGATAAGAAGCAAAACAATTTTATTTAATAGCTGAAACTTCTGGCCTCATAAAATATACCTACATTAAATTATTAGATTATTCAAATTAATGGAATAATTTCTTCCAAGCAACACAGGGTAAATATTATAGAATGATTTATTGTTTAGGAAAGAATTATGGAATTCATTGGAAGGAAAATACGAATAATTATTTTCTTTCTCTACTCGAACTTTTATGACAACCTTAATTCTTTCTGGCAAGGATTTTACTAATTCAAAGCAAGAGTGTGTTCCAACTTTCCCGAATAGAAGTTTATACATCTTCTTTGGTGGGTTGGCAACTTTTTATTTTCATGGCCACCATAAACGTGAATTTTGATCCGTTTGCTGGCTAAGTCATTGATTATACAATCAATGACTTTACCAGCAAGCAGTCCCGATGGCTTTCCATAAGAAAAGTTTAAATCCCCCCTTTTTTTTCTGTGAAAATATAATTTATTGTCCTGAGAAATGATTTCACCATCATCAAATCAATTTTCTATCAATGAAATGAAAAGAAAATGACACACACATTTATTGTTGAGGTAATGATTGCTATCTCCCCTAGTTTATATAGTTTTACAAAGCTAAAGAGTTACATAAAGGGGGGGTAATGATTGCTATCTCCCCATGTCCTTTTAATGACATGCAACACATATCATGAATGACTTAGGGAATTTACTTGTTTTCTTCAGGTAGTCATCTTTGTTTCATTTGAACGGCACCAAACAAAAGTTCGGACCATATTACCTATAATCACCCCTTTTTATCTCGATTAAGAAAGGATATATTTTTCATTTACACCGTCAATATCCGGTTGTTTGTTAGGGTTAGGGGTTAGGGGTTAATTTTATAATTCAAACAAAATCTAAAAATCGTCTCTAAACAAACAACCGGATATTGACGGTGTAAATGAAAAACATGTCCTTCCTTAATCGAGATCAAAAAGGGGTGCCTAAAGGTCATATGGTCAAAAAGTTCCAGCATCTTCACCTTGGCTGCAGATTCTTGATTCATCACTTACTATCACTTTCATCCAATTACCCACACATCATGATTGTCTCTCTTTAGCCCATTTTAACTTTTTTATGCAGCAGATTACTTACAATTCTGTCACAAACATTGGCCCATGTTTTTACCCATTTGTTTTGTTATACTTTTTTTCTATTTTCAATGCATATTGCTTTCTTTGAGTTTCATATACTGGTGCTTTGATATCTTCCGTGATCAACCAGTCTGTTTTTCTTTTTTAACCACCCCATTTTTAAATATTTGTATCAAAATTTAGACACCACTGATTTGAAGCAGCCAACTTATTTCGCCATACTTTACAATGGATTCGGTTTTTATTTAATTTTTTTACCAACCACTCCGCACGAGCAGGATGTGACACAGGGTCATGTTCTTACGCGGAGTTTAACAGATTTGAATTCAGAGTTTTCCTTCTCCTAGGCTGGTTAGTTAGCCAAGGTTAAGAACCCAGTCTGCCCTGCTATTTACCCATAGCTGGAAGGATAGTAATGCATAACTTTCTCATGGGTATTAGCACTATGTGAAATGCAAACAGCTTCGTTCAGGATTTGAACTTGGGTCGACGAGTCCATTTCCTACGACCCGAACTATTACACCACGCGCCCCACGTTTGCATACATTTCACGACCCTTTTCATTGTTTCAATTAATAGTTGTTTTCTTAGCCATGTTTTCTTCCAATTATTTGTGCACGTCCGACTGCTGAGGTCTGCAATAATTGTCTTTTATCTGTAGACCGATTTGCATATCAAGGCTTCTGCCTATATTTGTTTTACGGATGACAATTACAAGATAATTTCATCATTTCCCCCCCTACATTGGACTATAAAAATGACAATTTTTCCTCTTTCCTAGAAATTCGATTGATCTAAAAATATATCGCCTACAACCACAATTTGGATGATCTATTGAAACAACATTTGACAAATAATGCTCTGAAACAGACACATCAAATATTTCTCTGACAAAACTCAATAAAATGGTGATAGTTGCCTTGGGTAAAGTGACATATCAAGTTGAATCATTTACTTAGAAAAGGCACACAAATCAATTGAGTCAGTAAAGTCAAAATAAATTTCAGCTAACCTTGGAAATTATATGTGACATTTGTGAAATTCTAGAACCGTATGTTCAAAATCTATTTCAAATACGTCGCCATCTTTAGTTGACGATTACTACTGTGTTCGAATCTTCCTAGTTACCTCATACCTTTGGTTCTTGTGCTAAACTGAGTTAAGTTTTGTAAAGGACAGCATCAGTGTGAGGACACGTGACGTGAACCAACCAACCAGAGAATAGTTCGGAGCAAGAAAATACAATCGCTAAGCTAAATATATCTCATAATTCAGCAAACATCCGAAATTTATCTTTTGAATGTAGAAAGAAATATTTTGCATTTTGTGTAAGTAAACCAAAGGATCAAATTGATTAAATTGAGAAAATTTGCAGTCGAAACTTATTTAACAGAAATTTCATTCTTTATTGAATAAATATCAAACATTTTTATCAAAATCAACTAGTTAATTGTGTTACATAATTCATAGGTAGCTTATGAATTATGTAAGTACTGTAGCTAGATATTTTTGAACCCGGATTCGTTAGAAAATTAAAAAATCGGAGGTACTTAGGTGGAAGAATTACTGTCGATCGTTATTGACAAGTAATGACCTCGACTTAACCCATTTCCGGAAACGCCCCAGTAGAAGCGTGTGGCAATTTTTAATTTAGTTTAGTTGCGGCCAGGAATTCAGAGTAGGCAGACGCGTAAGTCTGTCTCACCGAGATATCGATACTCAATCCACGCGGTTTTTGGACTGCGATTGTTCAATAAAGCTAAATGAAAAACAACAACGTCTTGTTAATTCATTAAAACAAGATATAACCAGCCCAAAAGAGTTAAGCAACCCATATGATCAGTCCTGAAGAAGATGGCGGTCGACGAGTTAGCAAGTAAAAGAAAAAAACAAGTAAGAACACATTTAAGAGCCACTCATCATCGTCTCTACCAGTCTCTCTCTCTCTCTGCCGAAATTATATACCCAAGATGTGGGTATATAACAGTTGTATTTTGGTAGAATTTTAAAAATCGAAATATTTTTTTTTTCACCTAAAAAAATTTATGCAAACAACAATGCACTAATCCTGAATCATCTCAGATACAACTCCTGAGAATACATTGCCACACACTTACACTTACATATTCACAGTAAAAATTAGAATAATGTATTATTATTATTAGTTTAGTTTTTCACACCAGCATTAGCTGATGGTATTCCCCTGGAGTCTGAGTGACAACAAGTCTCCCCAGGTCTCCATTACTCTTCTGAGTATTCTGGAAGATTGCAACAGTGCAGTAGTCTGGATGTTCTAAATTCTTCCTCTGATTTCCAGATTTTCAGTCTTTTTTCCAAACTTTTTGGCCGTTCCAACTGCACCAACTACAATTGGTATGCCTTTGACTTTCATATTCCATAGTTTTTCAGTTCTCTGGCAAGGTGCAGGTATCTGTCCATCTTTTCGTTTTCCTTTAGCTTCACCCTGTGATCTGCTGGAACTTCAAAATCCACCAGTTGACAAGTTCTTTCTTTTTTGTTAATCAACACTTCATCTGGTCTTCTTGCTGGGATAAGGTGATTATTATTATTATTATTATTATTATTTGTTGTTGTTCTCCTTCAGATAGGAGTAAATGATTAGGCCAACTGGGCTCTTTAGTCATGTTTAAGAAACCAATCTTGGAGAAGGAAAACTCTGAATTGAAAACAGATTTACATCTCTTAAAAATTGATCTTGTATCACTTACTATACTTGGCGTAGAGGTTGGGTAAATACATACAAGTTTGGTATGATGAAAGAATTTTGAATTTGAATTCCTCTATCTCACGTCGAGTTGGTACTGTAATACGTATTAATGGATTTGGAATGGTTTGTTTAATATAATATAAACCTTTATGGGTTATTTAATATCAAAGTCATTCTCGTAGAAGAACAGTAGTGGTACTATTCAACCCATAGTTGGCGGGATAAGGAGATTCATGACTTTCCCGACGTTATTAGACCGAAAGTGAACGCAATAGCGCTACTGGAATTCGAACTCGTTTACATCGATGTCGCAGTCCATCACATTAGCCATTACACCACGGGCGATCCCCTCAGTGCCAATGGGAGGTATACTAAGTACTGATCGTGAATTTTAATGTTCCGAAATATATAGATAAATTAAATAGTACTTTTTGCATACCTTATATTCAGGATACATAACGCGTTCAGATTTGTATCTCTATTTATACTGTGTAAATGTAACAATTTGAACTAAAGTCCTGTGCCTTGCCAGCTGGGGCTGAAGAATACACCGATTGAACCTCTACAGAGAGGTACCCTTCCTCAACGGAGCCCCCTGTTAGCCATGGGTTGCGACCCGTGATGCTTAAGGACGAAATCTTGGTGGCTGGGCAGTCTATGACATGCAAAGCTCCACTTTGGATCTTACTTGGACTAGACAGGTGATCGGAGAGGCCCCCTCCGATCAATCGGGTGGTCACATCAAGCCTTAGCAACTATATGATGTCCCGACCGTATTGCTCTTATGGCAATCCCAACCCTTTTTATCATATATTTACTAGAAGTTGGTGGTTTAGGGCCTTAGTGTCCTGGGTATGAGGTTAAATTGCATCTAGTGGTAGTACTTGTTAGGATCTCCTCTATGGGAAAAATAGATAAAAAAAATGAGTTTAAAAAAAATGATATCTCGTTACGTGAAAAAAAAAAAAGTTAAATTGTTTCCTTGCCCTTTCTCGCTGTTTTTAATCTCTTAATAATGTCTACCTTGTACAGTATTCACATCTTCGCACTATACAATTAGTCGGTGTAAATAACTGGAAAAAACAAAACACCTGAAAAAAGATGAGTCTTTTGTTTTGAGGGTGTTGGGGGACTAAATGGAGTAGTCTCCCTTGTCACAGGGTTTGAAGAACTCTTTCACGTCAGGAACCTGTCCCATCTATGGCTTAAATAGAAAACATGAGTTCATAAACAAAATTGTATTGTCAGCATTAAACATTTTTTTTTACCAATTCGACGTAAAATGACCCAAGCATGCCGTAAAACCCAGCCAACCCCAATCCACGTCAGGAGTAGCTTTTTGGTCACCAACCCCAAAGTCTCACCCTCTTTTACAAGGCTGTATTGAGGAGGGAAGACGTGCTCATCACTTCTCAGCATTGCACATGGTGCGTACCCTTCGTTCCAGGCCCAATAAACAGTAAGTGATTCCTAACTCTTTGTCTTACCAGACATTTATACATGTACTTGAATGTATTGGGACTCTTGTATTGCCTGGGAACCTAGTTCCCTCCATATGCGTAAATTAAATGTTATATGTTACTAATTGACTTGTCTGTTATTTTCTTACCGAATGTTCTACGTTGGGTTATTCTCCTTTCAGTAACCCAATGCTTTATAAGAACGGGAGTTTATACCACCTTGAATTCTTATACAGGTTAGATTTTTTTTTACAGTTGAAATTTTACTAATACTTATAAAATTAGAAACGTTCAAAAGATTATAAGCTCAGATGAATTATTTACTCTTGCAAAGCCAAACATCTCGAAAAAGGGAGATAACCCATCAGACCCCAAAGATAAAATTTGGTAGTATGGGTATTATAGCCATGACAAATTCACCCCGGTCACTGGAGCGACCATTTTTTAAAATTGACAAAAATTTCCTATCCCATTGGAACCCTAGAAAATGAAGATTATTGAGAGATTTTTCATCCTTTTTTATTTTTATTTCTTATGTTTTTTTCCAAACCAGCACTTGCACTTGGCGGAACATGCAAAATTGAAGCTTTTTGCATTGAAAAACGCAAGCTCGCCAACATGACTAATGGAGAAAAGAAGCGGGAATGGGAGAAAGAAAAAGAAGAGAGAATAGGGAAGAGTTTTTAAAATTCATGATCCGTCTTGGTTTGGTTTGGTTTATTTTACGGCATATCAACCTCAGTGGGTCATTTAATGCCGATAAAGTCATTCTTAATGGATAATCAATTTTGCTTATAAACACATGTTTTTCTATTTAACCCACAGATGGGACCCTAACAGGTACTACACCTTCAGGTCAGAGTGGACCAGGCAGTAATGGTGATGAAGTGGTGCTCCACATTCCCCAAACCTCCAAAACTGAAACCTCACCATCAGATAGTGTATAACGTCATTATTCCCAGGACATGAAGTCACCGCCTTCTAGTACCCATATGATAAAAAGGGTTGGGGCTTGCCATAAGGGCAATAGGGTTGGGAGAATCATATAGGTGCTAGGGCTGCACATGATCAGCCGATTGAACGTCTAGCCCAAGTAAGGACCAAAATGGAATATTGCATGTCATGGACTGCTCATCCACCTGGGTTCTATCCTTAAGCATCACGGGTCGCCACCCACGGCCAACAGGTGGCCCCATTGGGGAAGTCTTACCCCTCGGCAGAGGTGCAGTCGGTGCATTCTAACGCCCCAGACGGCAGGGCGGTCATGATCTACACTTATTAAAAGATTAAGAGATGAGAATTCAGAAAAGTGATAATCTCATCTATGGGACAAATAGATCCGTTTAAAAAGTATTTGCATTCGGTATGACCGTGTTAAAAAAACCCCCTTAAGATACAACCACATAAAAATGTAAATATGAACATACAATGAACGCGTTTCCCTAACCCCAAGACATACAATAACCCGAGATGGGTTGACATACCGTTAAAATCAATCAACTATGAGCAGGATGCGGCACAAGGTGTTCTAGGTATGATACTAAAGAGTTTCTGTTATGGAGAATAAAAGCCAACAGGAAGAAATATAAATATATATATATAAATGAGTATCTTTCATGGATTCTCACTGATAATGTCTTCCCTAATCCTATGCGATATTATATCATCATTTTTATTGAGTCCATCCATGGCCACTGATTAATTAAAGCATATCAGGTTTCGCAATATGTACCAGTTTCCAAATATGAACGTGTTTGTTGACGCAATTTAAATGTTGCTATGGTGTATAATTGCAAATTGATTTTGCAATTGTCGTAAATTAGGTAAAACTAAAAGACTTACTAATAAATATTTGTAATACTAATAAATGCAAGTCTTACACTACTAATTGTTGAGTACACAAACTTCTAAAATAAATGTACAAGATTTCTTTTAATGTCTATTGAACTGAAAATAATTAAATACCAAATGCTAATGGGAGAGAGAAATAAACTTGGTAAAACGAAACATTTATGGGTTCATTTAGAGGTTCATTTAACATAGTTATAAGAAAATTTGATTTAAAAATTTACTTCTTTTAAGGTCACTCAATTCTCACACGAAACATTTCTCTGCTTCAAACACCATTTTTACTGGGCGTAGTGTAGTAATAAGAGAACATACGCATTCGGACTTGAGTAAGCTTTATTCTACTTTGAATACATTTGCAGTTCTCTTGGGAGTTTATATAGTTTTACAAAGCTAAAGAGTTACATAAAGGGGAGGTGACTCTTACTTATTACACGTAGTTTTGTCGGAAATAATGGGGAACATAGATGAGATTAAATTCAATATTATAGCACAAGTTTTACGAGGCATATATTGACAATCTGATATGGACTATTTGCCCTATCGGCGAGACTTAGAATAAACTGACTGTATTCCTTGCAAACGGATAAGACCTTTCCCTCTCCCAAAATAGGGTGACATGGGTATGAGACTAAACTGCATTTGATGGCAATGAAGCTCTAGATCTTGAAGTGTGGTGTACTCCCTTCATTGCAACTACTCCCAGATTTACTCTGATTCGGAGTGGTAGTACCTGTTAGGTTGAGTCAAATAGATCTGTTTAAAAATATTCGTATTCGAAAAATCTTAAGAAACAACTACACAAAAATGTAAATGTGAAAGCACATTGAACGTGATTCCCTAACAACAAGGCATAAGATAATTACAGACAGTTTGACATGCCGTTAAAATTAATCAATCAATCAATCATTATATGGACTGAAATGACTTCGCAAGGAAATGTCTGCGACTACAGGAAGCCTACCCGCTAGGAAAAGAATGTTAAACAGAGAATTCAAGAATTCAAGAAATGCAACATTTGAGAAAGTAAAACTAAAGGAAAAAAAAAGCAGATAACATTGTGTGCAAACAGCATTCGATTAGTTGGGCCTTTTTTCGCTCTCCATTACATCAATGACGTACACCTATCAGAATTGTGGACGATATAATATTACTCGAAAACGTTCGCGAAAGTCGAGCTAGAAGTGTGGAATGGCTAACTGTACTCGGTCAGATATGTAAAGAGGTTAACTTAATAAAGTTAAAAACAATTCGATGTTGAGGAATGTGAAGGAGAAATCTGTTTTCACTAGCAGGAATTTATTTTCGAGTGAACCGAAAAGAGATTAGCATATCCAACTCCTTGAGATTATAGCGGTACATGAGTTATCATCATCATCAAATCGTGCAGACAGCACGGATCACAATGATTCTTCATCACCATCTGTCCCTATCGGCCATCGCTCCTGGCAGGTCATCCACATAGCATCCAGTATCCGGGAAGAGCTGATCGATGTAGTTTTTAGCTGGTCGACACACACTGGTGTGTCTATGTGCGGGTACCTTTAGGATAATTTCACTCATGAGCTCTTCCTTGCTTCTCCAGCATGCCCTGTTCGTCTTATCTGGATGGTTTCTGTGATAGGACGTAAGTGGCCGTATATTTTCCCTTTTGTGGTGTGCTGCTTCCAGGACTTGTTTAAAACCACACGCAGTATCCTTGTACAGTTCCATTTAGATTTTTCTCCAAGCGTTAGTCCAGGTGGTGCAACCATACGTTAGCACTAACATGGCTATAGCTTGGAAGAAATATCGCTTTGTCTCATTAGAAAGATCAGATGGAAGTTTTAGTTATTATTACAGTGTAAACAGTGTCCACGAAAATTCCACTTTTTAAAAGTTTCTTTGTTTTATTTTGATGCATAAATATACAAAAGCGCTCGTTGCGTAACGGTTATCGCCGTAGGAAGAGGACTGCTAACCGAGCTCAAAATCAAAATTTCACAGTGGGAAAATTTAAAAAATTGAAAAGATAGACAAATATTTGGAACTTGCCAGAGAATTAAAAAAAAAGCTGTGGAACATGATGGTAATAGTGATACCAATTGTAATTGGTGCGATTGGAAGAGTCCCCGAGGCTGGAAAAAGACGAGAGGAATAGGAAATCAGAGGTGGAAACGAGACCATACAGACTACAACATAAAGATTGGCTAGAATACTCAAAGGAGTCCAGGAGACCCGAGGAAACTTGCTGTCACTAAGACTCCTGTGAAAAACCACCAGTTGAAACTGGTGTGAAAAACTCTCATAAAGTGAAAATAACTTGAAGACTTACAAACGAGATATTTTATCATGTTAGAGAGGAAAAAGTGGATTCATGTATTTCCCAATGGTATTAGGGAACAAATATTAAACAATCTGATTCTGTATATGTAAAATCAATCATCCACTCATACACATGTTTATCCTTTTATGAACAACCTGGAAATTTGTCTTCATCATCTTATATTTTGCATTTACCCAACCCTTCCACCACGGACAGGAGCAGCACAAGGTCGATTTTTAAATGGAGTACAGCTGCTTTGAATTAATAGTTTTCCTTTCCTCGTAGACCTGTTGCTTTACCTAGGCTAAAGAACCCACAATTATATTTCCTATTGAACAAGATGAACAAGATGTTGCCAAGTAAACCTAACTATTTCCACGGTAACTTTAACAGATACAGGAAACAAGAAGAGAGAGAGAGAGAGAGAGAGAGAAGAGAGAGAGAGAGAGAGAGAGAGAGAGAGAGAGAGAGAGAGAGAGAGAGAGAGAGTTTTCAGCTACAAATTCCTATTTCTAACATAGTCATCCTCATTAGCTATACATTCTTTTTCACTAATGGTCAAGAGCCTGCGCCTAGGGTTCTTTGCGAGTCGCATAGAAAGGAATGCTCAATCCAATGTTATTGTGCTCCCTGTATATATTTACCCAACGTGTCTTCTACAGGTAGAATGTGACACAATGTCAATTTTCTAGCGGTGTAAAGTTGGTTTGAATTCAAAGTTTTCTTTCTCCTAGACTGGTTGACTCACTATTTACCAATGTAGAGATTAATAAAAATAAAATTAAACCAAATAAAATAAAAAATAAAACAAAATTGAATTAAATATAAAAAAAAAATAAATAAAACGACACAAAAATTAACAATCTCCTAGAAGGTCTCAGACCGGCAGCGCCCTCGGGGCATGTGCAAAAAAAAACCCCCGAATTCCTGCCGCCAAAAAGAAATATCTGCCTGTTTACCCCAAAACTTTGAAGAAGAGACACCTATTGACTTGCTCAGGAAAATATTTTCCCTCCAAGAAATAGTGCGAATCAACGAATAAAAGTCTTACCCTAAAGGTATCCTTATCTTTGTTCCTTTCGCTTCTTTTCCTAAATTCATTTCAGCTTAGCAACCCACAAGAAAGAAGAACCAGCTATATTGGGGTTTAGACACAACTACGAACGAGCTTAAACCACATAGAACGGACAACCAACAAATCCCCATATGTCACGTCCAGGATTTGAACTCTGTCACCGATTTCAATTTTCAATGACGATAAACATCGCTTTAAGCACAAATATTATTCTTTCGGGTTGTGTTTCAAAAACTTATTCTTGTAGAAACCTTATTCGATTTTTCAGAAACCACAGAACCAAATAACAACCGCCACCACGTACTAAGATATTAAATGAAACCAAATTGTTTCGGAAAAAGTATTAATTCATGTAAAAACATAATAAATAGAATATTAAGACCCCCCAAAAAAACAAAAAAACAAAAAAAAACAAAACAAAAAAACAACTCTACTTTTAGCTGTTCTAAATTCGTAAATATTTTGAGCAAATTCTGAAAATAGAATAATGCAAAGGATGTTGAGGATTCTTGGTTTTTAGAAAATTTGGTTTAATTGAATTCACACATCCGATTCGGTCATTTGTTGTTTTTTTTTACGATATTTAATTTTTTTATTTATTTAGAAAATCCAAATTCACATAAATATGTTGTTGCAAACGGTAATAGAATTTAGCAGCTTGTTTTGATAATTATGGATATTTGTTAAATATATCACACCAGAAAAATTGCTTGCGAAACTCGTTCAAACTTGACCTTAAACTTTCTAAATAGATTTTTAAAATAAACATTCTCCATTTCTTTCGTTTATTTATCTGTCTGTCTATTTCTTTTTATCTTGTCTGTCCATCAATATCTATAGATCTTTCTATATTATATTTTATTTCTTAATCATTTTTTCATAATCCACTGTTTACATCCTGTTGGGTTTTCCTTAACCTTTAATGGGTTTTAAATTGTGAAAATATCTTTGTTTTTTATATATGAAAAAATAAGCTGCTATTTTCCCTAAAATCTGACGTAGATAACAGAGAGCAATATCTATTAATAATGGAGATTCGGTCTATTTATCAGTAACTGAAATTACATCACATTACCAAAAATCGTCAATACTTAAATTTGGAGTGAATATAATACGAGGTTGTTCTTTATTCTAAAAGAACAATATTGCATTATATTCACTCAAAATTTGAGTATGCCACCTTAGACGGTCCTTATTGTTTTAAAAACAAGTTTTAATAAGTACATACCCGCTATTATATATTTACATATAGTTTGTTTTATTGTTGTTTTATCTTAATATATATAACGTATAGTTTTATTAGAAAAATAATTTACAAACAATAATTAGTCATTTTTTCAGTATCAAGCGGTTAACTAAAAAGTTTACGAATAAATAAATACCTACAATTTTGTGTAAAATTTGTGTAAAATATTGAAAATAATTATTTAATGAATGGTTAATAGATGCACGCAACATTTTATTTTGAGGGAAGACAGACTAAGTTTCCATTTCAAATTTTTTTCATTTTAAAAATGTTTCTTTAATAATTTGATTTTACTTATGATACAAACCCTCTGAAATTGGATTTTTGACCTCCCTCAGACAATATCTTACAAAAATGTATTTTTACACCGCCCGGAGAGTGTTTTTTTCATTTTTTTTTTTATTACTGGTCATAATAAAATATATGAATAGTTCATCAAACTGATCTCTTCGGTTTATTTCTCTTCCACATTGAATTATTTAAACCCTAAATAATTTTGAGAACATCTATCGTGGTTTAAACAAATAAATCAAACCAATCCGATGTCGTCGGGTGCGGAGTAGTGAATTGTTGGTGTTATAGAAAAACACCTGCAGTGAGATGTAATAATGTGCTAGTTGGAAGATTTAGAGGAAGAAAAAAATTGTAAAAATGAAAGAAAGAAAAGAGATAAATTTATAACGCCAAAGAAATTGGAAGATGAGCGTGATATATACAGACCACGTGAATGGGATAAGACAAAAGAGATTTGCCCGGCTGACGAATAGATCTCCAGGACATCAGTTGTACCCGGGGTAGTGTTAATCGTTAACAAATAATTCCTTTTTCCGACAACCCACGAATATGTACCCCGACTGGCACCCAAAAGTAAGAATAAAACTTATATACATCGAGCAGCGTCCGTGGAAATTCCACTTCTCTGCTAATAAATAAACAAACATATATATGAATAATTAGACCTTCCTTTCTTCCTTCCATTCACCTGAAGCAGTTGATAAGAATCTGATCTATAGCATTTTCAATTCCCCCTTCTTTCTTTCTTTCTTTCTTTCTTTCCTTCCTACCTTCCTCTCTTTCTTTCTTTTTTTCGTTTCGTTCCTACCTTCCTCTTTTTCTTTTTTTCTTTCTTTCTTTCTTTCTTTCTTTCTTTCTAATTGTATAATATTTGATTTTTTTTCTCTCTGGCGTTTAGCGTGTTCGTTTTTTTCCTTTTCTTTCCTCACAATGAAAAACGGAATAGTCCATTATTTATCGGAGTTGATGAAAGGACGTAACATTATTTATCTGAGGTGATAACAGGGCGCAACCTCAGACAAATAATAAGTCATTCCGTTTTGTATGTGAGAAGGAAAAAAAAAGCAGATAACGGAAGCAAGCAATAATTAATTACATCAGACACTGCTTCATTCAAAGGAAGAAAATGGGGGAAGGAAGTGAAGATCGAGATTTAAAAAAAAACACAAACAAAAAAACAAAAAACAAAACAAAACAAAAAAAAACTTGTAAAAGAAAGAAATGAAGAACATTGATTTTGAAAAAAAATTAGAAGTTTATTTCTAAATGAAAACTTACGTAATATTTCAATAAAACCTTCCAAAAGTCTATAAATTAATCAATTTTAATAAATATTTTGGTACTCATTCGTTAACTTGTGAAAATAAACTGAAGATTAATTCCAAACTTATCTAATTAACCTTATTCATCATTCATTCAAGGAAAAGCGATTAATGTTTAATAATGAATAAAGATAATTTAATAAACAATTTAAACTAAAAGTATGATAACTGTATATAATTAAGTGTGAATTTAAGGATCCCTCTGAAGAACAAATGGAATAAAACGGATTAAAAATAACTTAATTTTTATATATTACATAATTTATTGCAAACAATAAAGTAAATAAAAGACTCAACAAAAACAACGCCCCTCAAAAAAACGGCTTAAAAACAATTTAATTTTTATATATTACATAATTTATTGGTAACAATAAAGTAAATAAAAGACTCAACAAAAACAACATCCCTCCAAAAACAAAAAACAAAAAAGAAAACAAAAAACAAAAAAACAAAACAAAAAAACAAACACCCCCCAAAAAAAACAAAACAAAAACAACCTCCCACAAAAAGCAATATTTGTAAATTTCAGTATCAAGATTAAAAAAAAATTAAAGTGGAATTTCCACGGGGTCTGCTAGTTACTCAGAATTATTGCATTAAGACATTTTATTTCTTATGTTTGATCATGGTTGATTGACTTTAACGACTTTTCAACTCATCTAGGATCATTTTGTACCTCGAGGTTAGGAAATCCGTTCATTGTATATTCATATTTACATTTTTTGTGTCGTTGTTTCTTGAGAGTTTTTTTTTGCACACAGTCCTACTGAATACAAATAATCTTTAAACAGATCTGTTTGGCCCATAGATGGGAACCTAACAGGTTCTACAATTCCTGGTCAGAGTGAACCTGGGTGTAATGGCAATTCCACGCACCGTAGATTTTCAGAACTGAGCCTCACTATCAGATGTAGTTTAGTGTCATAAGGGCACCTCCTTTTGCGGCCTTTTGCCTGACTGCAGGGGAATACAATTAGCCGACAAGTCAATCTTTTATCTCGAGCAATACCGGAGATACTGATTAGCAATAAGCATGGTTTTCGGAGTAACTTTTTTTACACCAACTTATACACACATTTCTTTAGTAGTAGTCAATATTAGCCCCAAATAACCAATTCTGTTTACATTCTTTACCGGAATTCGCTTAATTTGACAAAAAGGTAAATGAGATTTTCTTCGCTTTTGGACAAAGAATACATTGACACACACACACACACACACACACACACACACACTCCCTCTCTCTCCCCCTCTCTCTCTGTCTCTCTGTCTATATGTATATATATATCTGTTTACGCGCAGATGTTTTTTTGATTGCATACAATTATATGCTTAATACAAATAATTTACATCCAGTTTCAAGTATTCCTATTCATACTGATAATTAATAAACAATTATATGGTTTCAGGTATTCCAAGTAATTATATGATTTCAAGTAACAAATGATAATCCATTCTAAACATATCTTAAAGCAACTATTCTTAATACAAATAATATGCCCACAGTTATATAGTTTCAAGTATTATTATATAATATTAATAAAACGCAACAAAAATAAGATAATAGCAAATAGAATAATTTATCAAATTATAAACAGGAGCAGAATGCGACACAATGTGAATTTTTAAGTGTTTTGAATTCAGAGTTGTCCCCCTTTCTTTGGTTGCCGCAATAAAGCTCAGTCTGGCCTACTATTTTACCATCACTGGTGAGGTGAATTCATTTGTGCGAAAGTAGGATAGTTCAGGATTTTAACTCGAGTCGCTGTGTCCATTTTCCAACACAATAACCGTTAGCCAACGCTCCTCCTCATAGATATGAGGGTAATTTATCGAATGATAACAGTATTTAACACGAAATCTATAACAGAAGGAAGTAAGTATATGATAGATGGGATCAGCTTTACGTTGGATCGGAAGATAATTGTAATTCATTTTGCGCGCGGCTAACAGGAAGAAATTCCTGGGGTGAACACCGTCATCTTCGTTGGTGTCGGTTTTATAATTGGAAACCTTCAGGTCACATTGTAAAGCTTGGTCGATTAACTGACACATGGTCAAAGGCGAGGAACAGTGCATTTGCCTCATCTGAAGATCTGCACCCTCACATCCCACAAGAACAAACACGCATATAAATTTTCCTTTGATATCTCTCTGGGGTCGGATGGAAAGGCAAAGTCCAATAACTAACAAGTTATTTTCTTGCTAACTAACACAAGGTTGTCTATCTTTTCGTTTTCTTTCATTTTCACTCAGTGGTCGGCTGGGACGGCAAAATCCACAAGATGACAGATTTTCTTCTTGTCAATCAATACTACGCCCGGTTCCAGAGAATTTTATGCGTCTCATTCTCCAGCACAGATTCATATTATTATTATTATTATTATTATTATTATTATTATTATACATGAGAGTTTTTCACACACGCCTTAGCTGGTGGTTCATTGGAGGCTGAGTGACAGCAAGTCTACTCAGGTTTCCAGGACTCTTCTAAGTATTCTAGCCGATCTCAACAATGCCGTTGTTTAGATCGTATCGACTATTCCGCTGATTTCAAATTCACCTAGACTCTTGTCCAAATACTTTGGGACCGTTCCAAGGGCCCAATTACGACTTTTACCTTTATGTTCCACAGTTATTTCAGTACAAGTATTTTCTTATCTTTTCGTTTTCTTTTAATTTACTCTTTAATCCGCCGGGACTGCAAAATCCACGAGATGATAATTCTCTTCTTGTTAATTAACACTAGGTTTGATCTACTAGCTAGGATTAGGTGACCCATCTGTATCTGAAATACTCAGCAAATTCGTAGCCTCTTGTATATTTTCTAATTATATAATTGTGTGGCATTTTTGCGATTGCAATAACAAATAGAAGGGACAAGAGTGAGTCTCCCTAAAAAATGCCTCTTTGGATTTTAATCTTTGCTCGGGTTTATCCTCCTGCTGTTAACTCTATTTGACTTTTTTCCATGGCTTTCGGGATAAAGTTTTATGACTTTGATGGATATTTTCACACATTTTATTATCCAAATTTGGGACCATATGACCTTTAGGCACCCCTTTTTGATCTCAATTAAGAAAGGACATTTTTTCATTTACATCGTCAATATCCGGTTGTTTTAACAGACGATTTTTAGATTAAATAAAAAAAATATAAAACTAACCCCTAACCCTTAATAACATAACCCTAACACTAACCCCTTACAAACAACCGGATATTGACGGTGTAAATGAAAAACATGTCCTTTCTTAATTGAGATAAAAAAGGGGTGCCTAAAGGTAATATGGTCCCAAATTTGCGGGACCATATCATAGGACTTTTTGTAATCTATCCATGCCATGGGTACAAGGTGTTGCCTTGACGATGTGCTGGTCTATATATAGTCGATCACTTGTTCATGTGGAAATAGTCCGCGAGTAATATATTTATTCTCTTATTTGTGTGATTAGGATTTCCCCATCATAGGTAAACACGTTATCGGTCTGTAGTTGCTGGTGATTGTTTCTTTAGGGTTTTTTTTTCAATAAGGGATGTTTACCCATTGTTATCCATTCGAATGATCTTGCTTATTCTAGGCATTTACACAGCTGCTGAGACAATTTGTCGTGGATGGACGTGGATTTTTAAAAGCAAAATCCATATATCCCATCATAGCCTGGTGTTTTCAAATTTAGCACTTTCCTGAGTGTTGTCTTTGTGGTTTTAGGCGTATGTCAACTTTGGAACCTTTTTCAAGTCCTTGCAATTCTTTTTTACATTATTTATCTATTTGACTCTTTTTCTTCACCAACTTGATTGTAGAATATTTTTTCGTTATTTTGGAACGACCTGTTTTGCTTGTATTGCTTGATTATGTCCCGGTTTATTTAGAGTCTCCCTTTTTTACCAATATCCTTTGATTTATTTCTTCCAGTTGAATTTTCATTCTTATCTGTTGAAGTTCTTTTTTTTTCATTCCATTGTGCCCTTAGGCATTTTTATTTCTTTAGTATTTTTGCTTGTTTTCGTAGTTTCTGTATTTGTTCTTCTAGCCTCATTTTTCACTCAGCTTTTGTATTTATGTTGGATTTTCATAGTGCGGTACCAATCTTTGTCACTTGGGATATTCTTTAATAATTCCGTTTTACTCTTTCGATATATATATTGAGTACAGACGCAAATATTATCATTGAAATACGTTCACATATCCATACAGAGATCAATTCATGCAACAAAACATTTCAGTATCCATAGATACTCCCTCATCACAAACTGTCTACAATTATTTATTGATTGTTTGAATTTTAACGTCATGTCAACTTGTCTAGGATTATTTTATATCTAGAAGCTTAGAGAATCATTTAATTGTGTGCACCCCCCCAAAAAAAAACTCTTACGAAATAAATATACCGAAATGTAAATATACGAGATTCCGTTATCTCTATTATATATAAGTCTAAACCAGTTGAAATGCCGTTAAAATCAACCAATCAATCAATCAATTAATCAATCAACAAAAACTATAGTAGTTGAATACCTCAGGAAGATCGAACCCATGAAAGAAACATATGGTCTATCAGATTAGCTAGCTAATCATGTGACCTTATACAAACTGATCGATATAGACATTCAATGTTAGCAGATTTGACTGATCTTGTGTAAATAATAATTTCTTCAGTACATTGCAGTTGGGTGATTCTTGCAAGTTCGAAGTCACTTGGAACCGACTAAACATGTATCGATCTTCGGTCGGACAAAAGTTTCTTTGTTTATATTTTCTAAGAGCAATTGTGCAATGTAATTCTGGCGCAAACCTCTAGAATTACATTTATTTGCATTGTATTACGTAATGTCCACCCCTTAACCCCCGGCACCGTGGAGCGATTAATGTGTCGGACGTTTGCAGAGGCATTATATAAAGTTCAATCGCTGTTGAAAGAAGCCTGTGAGAAACGTATGGGCGCCAAGTTGATTAGTTATACACAGTCACGTGGGATTTGAGCTATTTAGTTAGATTCGAAAAAATTATATTTATGTTTTTTAAGATGTTTGATAAATTGATAGTTTAAAAACAATTCTTTCATTGTCTATACCAAGAAAGATTTTGTAATATAAATGTAAAAATGATGAATAAATAGACATGATTAAAATGTTGAAAAAATACGTGCAAATATATTTTACAATCTTTATATGTAGTTTTTCATTTGACGTTTTTTTGTAAGTATAGACGTCTCCTTGCGTATAAATATTTTAAGGGGACTTAACTCTTTTTTCGATTATTAACTCAATATCATATAACTGAGTGGAAACAAATGATTATAGGCAAATAAAAGCAATGGAATATTGAAAATATAGTTATGATTAAAAAATAAGACATTTACAAACGAATAAAAATTCGGCATCAAATAATCCATATTGAGTTGATATACCATTAAACAAATAAACAAAACCATCAGAACCTTCTTTTACCCGAACCCTGAACATTTTTTTCATAAATTCTTTGGGTTCGTGGAATTCATATTGGTGAGCACTGATATATATATATATATATATATATATATATATATATATATATATATATATATATCCTGCTCGTGTGGAGAAGTTGGTAAATATATATATATATATATATATATATATATATACATTTACCAACCTCTCCACACGAGCAGGATGCGACACAAGGTCAATTTCTTAAGCGGAGTTTAATAGGTTTGAATTCTGTCTTTTCCTTCTAGACTGGTTATCTAGCCATGGTTAAAGAGCCCAGTCTGTCCTGCTATTTACCCATAGCTGGAGGGAGAATTGTATTAGCGCCATGGGAAATACAAACAGATTCGTCCAGAAATTGAACTCGGGTCGAGGTGTCCATTTCCTACGACTCTAACCATTAGGCAACGCGATGTGAGCACTGATATAGATAATCCTTTTCTTTCGGAAGGTTGGCTCAGCATAATATTTCTTCACCTCATGTGTTAAATCTTAGTACATATAAAAATAGTATGAAATCCTTCGGCTGCTTCAGATAATGCCACACTACAGAAGGTTTTCCTGTTATCCCTGTTGTTGTCATTTACAAGCTTTGTTCAGTTTGGCACAAGGCCAGAAATATAGGGACTTCGTGAAAATCAAAGTCACTAAAATGGTCTACTAGACTTGCTTACTAATAATTACACCATGCAAAGTGCCCTGTTCTAGTAACATTTCTGGTACATTGTTTACAGTATCTGCTATTGCTAAGTGGTCATTCATCTAAGTACTGATCAGGCTAATCGTTGCTTAACTTCCCCAATCTAGCGTAGATAGCTGCACACAGCTTCTGTTGTAAGGACAAATACGATTATTGCACCTGAAAAGCCTTTACCTTATTTCCTCTTGTCTACTTAGGTGGTTCTTACAATGTAGTTTTTTTCTCCCTTAGATGGCGGAAGGAAAAACATTAAAAAATGTAATATAAAGAACAAAGCATTGTAAATCGGTTTGTTAAAAAAAGTGCTAAAATGAAAATAACTTTCTGTTGCAGTTTAGTCCTTGTTCTTATCTAACTAAGGCGTGAATCCCCGTTGTTTTAAACCGCACAGAACGTTGAATAAAGGATTAAAACCCAACCAACAGCTGGCGCATTTTTCATACACCGAGTGCGTCATTTCGAGAATATCAATATTTCCTAAGCTTAGCATGGGGTCGAAAAGGATTGGAAGTGGGAAGATTTTATTGCACCTAACTTCCAAGTACGCCTATTTGTCCTGAAAATTCTCATTGTGCCTGTATGCATTTTTTTGTTAGCATCCTTCTGTCTGTTAAATCCAACTATTCTCCCTTCACCAACTGAATTAAGCAATAAGTCAAAGAGTATAAGAAAGATTGTATTACACCAATCTTTAGTTTGGAAAGAGCCTTTTTGAAATATAATTCGGTAGTTCGAATCCTGAGTTCGACTTTTTATCATATGGGTGCTAGAAGGCGGTGGCTGCGGGTCTACATGTCCTGGGAATTACGTTAAACTCTATCTGATGGTGAGGTTCCAGTTTTGGAGGTTTGGGGAATGTGGAGCACCCCTTCATCACCATTGCTCCCTGGTCCACTCTGACCCGGAGTGGTAGTACCTGTTAGGGTCCCATCTATGGGTTAAATAGAAAAATGTGTTTATAAAAAAAATTGTATTATCCATTAAGAATTGATTTATTTCAAAACTTTATCGGCCTTAAATGACCCACTGAGGTTGATATGCCGTAAAACAAAACAAACAAACCAAACCTGAGTTCGAACTCAGACTTCATGAGACAGTCTAAAAGTACTTATCCATCTTACTTACCAAATAAGTTCGGTTATAGATAAGCTAAGCTTAATCTGTCGCAAGTCTACGAGTGAAGGACACCCAGTGAGAATCGAATTCACCGTATTCTAGTTGTTAGACAATCTCACTTAAACACGAATATATATGTGGGAGCCTGTCGTGTAATGGTTATCGTCGTAGATAATGGAATCGACGACCCAAGTTCAAATCTTGGACGAGGCTGTTTGTCCTTAGGAAAGGTATGCATCCAAGTATTCTCCCACTAGCTATGTATACATAGAGGGTAGACTGGGAACTTTAACCTTGGTTAGGTAACCAATCTAGGAGAAGGAAAACTCTAAATAAAACCTGTTAAATGCCGCTTAAGAAATTAACCATGCGTCATATCCTACTCGTGCGGAAAGGTTGGTAAATATATGAGATTAATTCTATTTTATTCCACCTAACAACATTCATTGTTGAGTTGTAGAGTTTCATGTCGTTTTTACTCAAAGCCAGACGATATTCATTGTTAATCTCAAATTTGAGATAATCATGTTTTATTCATTAGGCGTTAAGCTTCTCCATTTTCTAGCGTAAGTTATTTTCTAACGATTAAAAGGGAAAATAAATTTGTTAAAATTCGATCAACAAATTCATTTTACATTATGAAAGCCGTAATACAGTGAACTTTGGTCCATCATCACAGCTATTGTGTCCAATATCAAAATAAATATATATTTATATAAGAATAGAACGTATTTGATTAATGTAGTCTGATGGCAGGTATTTACCCAACCCGTTCGCTACGAGTTGGATGTGTAAGGTTCAAGGTTATATATAAATTATAACTGGTTGAAACAAACAACTTTGACACGAGTGTTGACACATAACATAATGACTTTCATAAAAGCACATCGAGAGACATTTACGACATGAAGTACATATACATGAAACAAGATACACAGTGGATAATATACGTACATATAAAAGAGATAAGATACAAAAGAGTTACATAGAAGATATGTTTAGTTATGGAGAGTCCATAGACTAAAGTCACTTACTAGTGGCAGTGTGTTGGGGGGATGAAGAACCCTACACAGGGAGGGTGTAGACAAGTGTCTAACCCATAGTTGTCAATTCCCGAGAAGCAAGAGAGTGAGAGAGTTTGAAACAGGCGCTTAAATACAACAGGCCCTGGTGGTCATAAACGGGAACCCAGAGGGAAGATAACTCTTCCCGGCAAAGGGCAGACAACCCAACCGACGTAACACAAGGTCGCAAGGGGTATCCAGCGAGGATCAAATTCGATATTCAGTACTGATAGATCTGCGTGACTACCTTTCTAACCATTACAACACGATGGAACGCCTAATGTAGGCCGATGGTATGCTAAGTTGAACATGGACAATAAAGAAAACTGACTCAAGAGCAGCTAATTATTAAACTTTGCAGAGTATGGCTCATACCATGAGATTACAATCCTTACAAAACTCTGCCAAAAGGTAACCAAGGACTGTATAAGGCATTGTTTAAAATTGAATAAAAGAGCTAATTCATGACCAATACCTTTCTTCTGTTAATTAATTCATCGCTGAGTTATCGCAGGTGTTCAAACTGATCACCATTCTGTTTGAGCCACACACACACACACACACACATATATATATATATATATATATATATATATATATATATGGGTAAAAATTAAAAGGATCCTATATATAGTTTTATTGAAGACGAGTGAATCATAATATGATAACAAAAATAATAACAATACAAAACAAAACATTTAATATAGAGATATTAATTTCATTCCAATAAGGAATAGATTCTCTGAGCAAAGCAATTTTTAGGCATGCCATCAGTTGCTTAAATTCCTCGATAGAAATTTTCCCCACTAATTCTTAATTGCTTTCAAATATATACTCGTTAAAAACTTATTGCCAGACAGCTTTGTTTTCTTATACTCCAATCGTTTTCATTTGGATTTATATCTGGAATTTCTCCAAAACATAACATTACTTGTAATGAGTTTTCAGAAGGCCTCTTTTTGTCAGTCTAGTTGTATGAGGAGTTCGGTTATCATATTGAAAAATCATATATAGTCGATTTACCAAAGAGAACAGTTTATCAATAGTTGATAGTAGTGTTTTCTCAATAATGTGTTCTTTATCATTAATATGCATGTCCCATTAAATTAATTCAACGACTCCAAAACACAAGATAACTCATAATACCATCATTCCACATTTTCATGTTTAACCGTATTTTTCATTCTGGCGATAATATTTCAACTGATCATAATTAGTATTATCTGCGTTATTCGGACTATTGTCCCCATCTTCATTGTTATTTGTACAATGTTTCGGTCAATATACCCTCCAGCCTTCTTCATTGTTATTTGTACAACGTTTCGGCCGATATACCCTCCGGCCTTCTTTAGGTATTTCTTCTCGGACTCGGAACCTTCTCAGACTCGGGAACCTTTTTTTCGAACTCGGGAACTTTCTTGTCGTATTCGGGAGCCATCACGGAACTTTGAACCTAACCTTTATTTAGTCCACGGGGGTATCCTGTTCTCATTCCGCTAACCATAGCTGGGGTAGGAGTTGTTTTAATTAATTATTTTTCTAACTGCTTTCACTCAGGATTGAACTCGGGTACCAGAGATAACTGTCACTTAGAACTGTCTTAACCTAACTGCCTTATCCACTCGACCACGTTGTACAAATAACAATGAAGATGGGGACAATAGTCCGAATAACGCAGATAATACTAATCTTCAAGCCTCATCTCAAACATTCAGAGAAATGATCATAATTATAACAGCAAAATCCTGACTCATCTGTTCATGTTATGTTCTCAAACCACTTTTTATTAAAATTATAAACTTCTGCCACATTAAAGAATTCCTTGTCATATTTTTGACATCAGTCTAATTATCTAATTATTTTTATATTTATTTTATTAATAATAGTCTAATTATTTCTGATCGTCCTTCGAGATAGTCTTCCCATCACTATTTTTCAACTCTTTATGCAAGTTTATCAGAATGTTCTTTCTGTCTCTGAGAACAGCAAATTTCATTCGTTGGCCGGCTCTTTTTTTGTGGTAGCTTTCAGGCGACCAGAAGCCATTTTTCTCGTGATAGAACTGATTTCTGTGAAATATAGGTCAATTTTTCTCACAGTGAAGAAAGATGTCTGTAAGTTTTCACTATTTAAGATATTAAAATTCCGTTTATATTGCATCCCATTCTGTCTCAATAATTCTGTCTTTTAAATTTTTTCCCTTAAGCTGAGGACCGTTCTTCTTCGATGACATTTTCAATTTAAGCTGTACGTACTTTATTACTATTTGGTTTTAAAAATAGAAAAAAAATCATCCATTAAAAATCTCATTTTACTTTCTATACTGACAAAACGTTGCAAAAGATAACACAACTTATTTTTTGTTGCCTACAAGTATATATATATATATATATATATATATATATATATATATATATATATATATATATTCCTGTAATTAGGATCTTTCCATGTGTGGTTTAACCAAGCTGATGCAGGTAGACCGTAGCTCAATGTGCCTAGTGCCAGTGTAATGAAGCAAATTATTATAAATAAATGGGTGAAATAAATTATTGTAATGAAGCAAGTTTAAATTAAGTTTCATTTATTGATATATATATATATATATATATATATATATATATATATATATAATAAAATAAATATATAAAGGTTTTACATATCTATTTATTAGGTGACAAAGGAACATTCACGACCATATTGGTTTCATGCGAGGCAATCATCACGTGAAGATGTTTCAAATGCAAGGAAAATCGAGAAAATTTCCAAAAAATTCAGAAAATTCAATAGACATAGGATGTGTACGATTGGATAAAGTGATGTACGTATGTATGTGGTGGTAATTTGAATGTATGAGAGTGTTTACGGACAGCATAAAGGTTGTGTACGCGGGGTAACTGGTCACACACATAATACATTGTTCTATGAATGTGTAACATTTGATCAATGCTGACGTGTGAGCGTTTGTGTTTGCGTGCGTATGTGTGTGTGGGTTGTGGGGTGTTTTTTTTGCATGTCTGGATGTGAGCGGCGTGTATTGTGTTGCGGGGGAGAAGGGGGATGTATATTGTCGGGGCGATTTAATTGAGGGGGGGGTTGAATAATTTTAACTTTAAGATTACAAATGTTGTATATTATGGGCGGGGTGGGGGTTATAGAATGACGGGGCTGGCTAATTGTTGCAAGTATACATGCGAATACGCACGAGGTCGTGGTGTCAACCAAACATGCTTGCACGTAGGCACGCATACACACAACATAGGAAGACGTGCATACGTAAGTTCATATGCCTATGTGTGCGTAAACATTTGTACAAACGGTACTCATACACGCATACAAAATAATACTCATACATACCGATATGCACACACATGCCACTATATGTGCTACGTAAACCTTACATACACACACTGATGCATATACGTATACTACTATGTGCCCCACGCATACACATATACACACATACGCACACATACACGCGTATATACGCACACACATATACGCGCATACATACACGCACATATACATGTACAAACATGCATATATACCTATATACGCACACACATATGCGTGCACATGTACGCGCATACATACACGCACACATATGCACACATACACACATAACACACACGCTTACGCACGCACGTACACACCCCGAAGAGATGATGAATATTTTCTTACATTTGTTTTAATATTCATTTTGTATGGCGGGTTAAACCAGGTCATTTTTCTAGATGTACTTGTTTTTTCTTCTTCTTCTAGACCCTTTAATATGTGGTTCTGCACCATATTTTTCTTTATATTTTCATATGTACGTAGATTGATGTATGTGGCGTCTATTCCTGAAAGAAGCATTGTGATTATTGTATATTTCCTTCCACGGTCGCTCTGTCGAATTTATATAAACTATATACAATCCGTTATTAGCTTATATTTTGTCTTGATTATATATATATATATATATATATATATATATATATATATATATATATATTATACATGTTGCTGTCAGTTATCAAATTATTTTTTTGATGTTCGAATTGTTGTCATTCATCTGCAAGACTTAGACATTCAATGTATTGTATGCATAAAACTACGCGAATCATGTCTTCCGGTTTGTGTGACAGCTCTGGATGACGTCACTTCCTTTCTTCATGATATGACTTTTTGTCTGTTATTGAAAGAGAGATCTGGGCAAAAGATTAAACTAGTTGCCATGACGTGATTTAGTTCAATCCCCCTCATTTTTTAGAGCTTCTTATATTTTCCTGACAACTGATGGTGGCGGTGAAAAGAAAACGAAGCCATTGAATTGTATAACATTCATCTTTTAAGTATAATTGAAAAGTGATGTGCACTTCCTTTGAGTCCCAAGCGAAGAAGACCCCAGTTAAAATAGAATTACTATATGTTCGCTTTTCACCCTTTCAATGTTGAAAAAAGGATTTCACCTTCAACTATTCTTGTTAGAAATATTAATAAACAGACTCTTGTCTTCATGCACTAAAAATCCTCATTTTCGCAAAATTTAGCCTTTAGAAAACGAGGATTTTTAGTGCATTTTAGTAGACGATCTTTGATGCTATTTCCCCAAACAATGGTTCTAGTAAAATATCTAATTTTTGGTATCAGTATTCAGTATAGTCGAAGTCATTGTCGGGGTGGCCTAAAGTCGGTATCAGCCAATCAGCGAGGGAGTCTATCCCCTTTTCACTAGCCCTAGACCAAGGAGATTGTATTGCGTCTGAGATGGAGCGCCACCCCTACCATCAGCTCCTTACTTTACCGCGCAGATCCCTGTGCTACTCATACGCTGAGTTGGCGAGCGCCGGTATCGAACTAGGAACCTTGCGGTTTCTAGCCGGACGCTCTACCGACTGTTCTCATAGATGGACAATTTGATATTTTAAACAAGTGAAAAATTGACCTACCCTAATGTCTACCCTTGTTGGATTCTATGCTCTTGTACGCAGATTATGTCAATATTTTTATCGGCTGCAAACGCCGTTAACTCAGGTAGTTGGTTTATTGTTTTTAACGTTCTGACATTAAATGTTGCTAAGTTTAAATTTTATTACACTTTAATAGGTGTGTTTTATGTCTAGGTGCTGTGGTTGTCCTTTTAGATTTAGTATTCAGAACTATGACATTAGTAGTGTGTGTGTCTTGTTTGTCTGCTCTAGGTGTGTTGTGGTTTGTGTGTGTGATGTTGTTGGGGCACTGTAGCTCACTTCTCGACCAACGGACCAGAACTCGAACCCGTGGACGCACACCAGAATCAGCGGGACAGGCGTCACTGTATGATTTCATATTTTTGTGTGCTATCATAGGTTTGGTTGGCTCGGTGTCGTCAATACCTTTCGGTGGCTGTTTGGTTATCTCATCAATAGACGCCAGACTTGGAGATGAGGAGCAGTAGTTTCATGACTGAATTGTTTGATCCTGGCCGCTGGCCCGCTTTTGGGCTCATCCACCCAGCATCTTGTGGGATACACCGTTGGCCCATGTTGGGCTCGTCCGCTGTGTCTCACATCCACGACGCTGCTACCCATGGTTTCAGGTGTTAAGTGACCGTATGGCTTTGAATTGTTGTCCAAGAAGAAGGGGGTTACTTCGACATTTCAGTTTTAACTTAATATAAGTCCACTTTTCCTCTCCCATTTTAGCACAAAGAAAACCACCCTTCAGTCTAGGTTTTTTTTTAGTGAAGGCGGAAATTCTATTGTGTGAGAGGTCGGGGTGAGGAAGGGGTTAAATATGATGCTTATTTCACAGAAAAAAATAAAATAAAAATACAGAAATACCGTTCAAGAATTTAAAATGTAAAACTTTAATAAATTACGAATATTTACCTTATTTCCATACATAAGTTATTAAAAGTTATGCCTATTTATCTCCCAGTTAAATCTTTTTAGTACAAGAATACAAGTTAAGAGCATGCTTACCCAGCTGAACAGGTCAAAAGACAGATTTGAAAGGGACGTCATATGGAAATCCGACCTCACTAACAAGTTAAAACGACAATTCTTCCAAGCTGTGGCTGTATCATTGCTGATTTATGGCTGCACCACTTGGACACTAACGAGGCGCCTTGAGAATAAGCTAGATAGGAGCTGCACAAGAATGCAGCGTGTGGTCTTGGACAAGTCGTGGAAACAGCACCCCACAAGGAAGCATCTGTACGGCTACCGGCCCCCTATCTCACAAACCATCCGAGTGAGACGGACAAGGCATACTGGACACTGCTGGAGGAGCAAGGACGAAGTCATAAGCGACGTTCTCCTGTGGAAGCCAATACATGGACCTGATAATGTGGGCCGTCCAGCAAGGATCTACACTGACCAACTGCGCGGATACTAGATGCTGCGCAGAGGACCTCCCTGGTTGGTGAGAGATTGTCATGGATATCCATGCTAATTTCGTGACATGATGAATCTCTCTCTATCTGTCTCTGTCTCTGTCTCTGTCTCTCTCTATATATATATATACTCAACGACTTGTTGGTGTAACAGCGGTCCATGATGATATAGCTGTTTGTTTTCAGGAAACAATGAAGGATTCTAATTAGCATTTCATAGTTGTCGCCATCATTAAAAATAAACATGAACTACAAGTTTATTTATTACAATGGTAACCATCATGCCAATGTTGTATTTTACTTGTCCAGTTATGTATGTAAAATAAAAAAAAACAAGATACTGTCCAGAAGGGTAGGTTGATTTTCCACTTTTTTAAAAATATTAAATTCTCTCAAATATTGAAAGTTGTATGTTAATACAATAAATACTGATACCAAAAACGAGATCGCTTACATGCATCATTGTTTGAGGAAATAGCCTCAAA
>CM042138.1:106149745-106182245 GCA_023376005.1 Doryteuthis pealeii | reverse complement strand
ACCAGCTGTTTTGGACACCAGTTAGTAGTGCTTAGTAGCTGTTGTTCAGACCAACAGCATACTCAGCTCACAACACAGTTGGATGTTAATCACCCAACAAATTTGTACAGATATGTTAGGATCCAATCCCACTCAGCGTATTCCACAACATCAACGGATTTCTATTCCGCCCTTTGGTTCTCTCTCGACACATTTGAACTACCTCATCTCTTCCGCCCAGAAACCTGACACCGTCCATCACCACTAACACCGGTTTATAAGCAATAATATATGCAAGTATCAAGGTAACTCTGTTACAAAATCAGCTTTACTCCGATTCGCAAGTTGACCTTGTGTCACATCCTGCCTATGGCGGAGGGGTTGGTTAAATACATACTAGTCTGTGCTGTTAGACTAGGTAACTTGACAGTTTAACCAAGACGGTCTACGAAAACAATAAACGATAAAGGAAAAAAACGAACACGATGGAATGAATTAGAACGATAAGTATATGTATTGACGAACACAAACGACCAAATTTTTAAAATAATACAAAGGAAAAAGTTCAAATTTCTTAACAGACCGTAAATAAGAGGGTAAAAAAACAATGTTCAGCTATGGAGAGATCGGAGATGCGTCTTTACTCGGAGTTGCGTCTTTTCTGTGTGCCCGTTGTTGAAGATATTTTCAATTGATCCAAAGACGCGGCAAAGGGACGCGGTGTTCACGCGACTTGTGCGCATGTACAGGCACGTGTCGGACCCAATTACACGGGTCGAAGGAACAAGTCAGTTATCATCATCATCATCAACAACAACAACAACAACAACAGCAACAACAACAACAACAGAAAAAGGGTTTACAATGTGTAAATCTGTAGGTATGTGTTAATGTATGGATGTGAATGGCAGTTGCAGAACACATACACTCTAATACAAAAAGACAGAGAGCTTAGGTGTGACACTGTTATATATCCACTTACTGACTCGGGTATATAAATGGGGAGAATAGAGTTTTTAGACGGGTTCTATTTCGACGACTGGTCATCTTTTATGGGTTGTTTTCTTCATCTGGCTTCTCTTATTCTGGGATTGGTTGTCTGCTCATCCTCTTTGTTTTTAATAATGAACGCAAGACTTTATTTATTTTCCAAATACTTCTTTATTAAAACTGAAGTACAAAAGAGTTTAACCGCAAGAGAAGATGGCTTACTCACGTCCATTTCCTTCGACTAACCGCCAAAAAATCTAACTATTCTAACTCAATCCCCTTTACACACTCTTCCCTTTGCCAATGAGAAATCAGCGGCTAGGACAGTTAAAATGTGAAGTGTTTATCAAACATTTCTTATAACGGTTATGGTAACTTTCCATCCACAATACCGCCATTTAAATTTTACTACACTTAGTCATAATTCGTAGGCAACCCACGAATTATGTAGTATCAACACATAATTCCCACAAAGAGCATCCAGATATTACATTATGATTCTCAGAAAAGTTGATCCATACGTAAATATGCCCTGTCGGCTGTGCTTAGAATGACTACCCCCTGCAGAGAGGTAAGACTCCACCCCCATAAAATGGGATGTCTTGGGTATGACAATAAACTGCATCTGATGGTGGAACTCTAATTCTGGAGATCTAGGGAGTGTTGAGTACTCCTTCATTGCTATTACTCCCAGGTTACCTGTAAACCGGAGTGTTACAACTTGTTATGGTCCCATTAAAATCCTTCCCACTAGATCACCGAAGTTAAGCGGTGATGAGCCTGTTCAATACTTTATTGGGTAATCACTTAAGCAACAACAGATACTGCAAACAACCCGATTCATTTATTTATTAAAATGATTTGATTCGGTATTAAGTAAGTAAGTCGCCAGGGCGGCCTAATGTCGGCATCAGCCAGACAGCGAAGGAGTCTATCCCTTTTTTCCCTTGTGCTAGACCAAGGAGATTGTTTTTTAGCATCTGAGGTGGAGCGTCACGCCTACTATAAGCTCCTCACTTTACCGCACATATCCTTGTGCTACTCATACGCTGAGTTAGTAAGGGTCGGTATCGAACCAGGAACCTTATGATTCCTAGCCGAACGCTCTACCGACTGAGCTAAACCGGCCCTAAACTCGGTATTAAACGACCCGAAAAGGGTATATATAGCGTAAAAAACAAAACAACCAACCAACCCATTAAAATCAATCATCAATTGATAGTACCCCATCGTTCTTGTTAAACTGTAGATATATACTAAATTTCTTATTTTGAAGAATGAAGAAAAAAAGTCATTGAATAATTTAAAGCCAGTAGTTTTCTCTTCGAATTGGCCTGATAGAAAGAACAGAAAAATCGTTGAGTTCATTTTGGTGAGTCAGCAAATCAGGAAAAAGAACCGTTTTTTTTTTTTGGTCTATGATTTTGATTTAGAAGGTTGTTTATTATGTTATGCAATGCGATGATATTTTATAGTCCTATCCGTTCGGCCTTCGATGTAATTCCGCTGCATTACTTTATGATAATTTGATTTCCAATCAGACCAAAAAGAAATAAACTATAAAAAGCAATCATTTATTTATTTTTCAAATACAAATTCATAAGCGAATCTAATTTAGAAATCCGCAATAAATTATTCTTTGTGATAGTTTGTTAATATCACAGATATTGACAGGATTATTAGAGAAATACACAAAGTTCGGTTTTGACAGCCGAGCCTCGCTTTCAGTTAAATTATTGCATTAATTACATTTGTCACACTCAAAATCTTTCTGAAGATCTGCGCTAAACACACTTTTTGTTTAAAATAATCTCATTACCACTAATACCTAATATATACAGGGTGCTAAAAATCTTCTAAGCAAGTTTCTTTATGATATGAATTTAAACACATTGTTGGACTCTTTCCCCAAGTGGTCTCAGTAATATCAGTTCAGCTTTTTAAATAAGATACTTCCGTATAAATATTAACATTTTTACCACCTGTGGGAGATCCCAAGATTAGTTAACATGTAGAGAATCTTTGAAATTATAACAATTAGCAAATATATGCACCCTCCGGGTACAAGTATTTAAGTTTCAATATGATAAAATATATTAAATTAGAAAGGTTAATTAAAAAGAATGCAGATAAAATGATTTGAAACAAATGGAGGTATAATGATACCAAGTATAGGGAAAATCCCCGTGGCGTTGTAGATAATGTGCTAGAATGCGACATCGTAGTAAACAAGTTCGAACTCCAGTCGCGCTATTGTGTTTACTTTTGGACTAATACTCTTGGGAAAGGTATGGTACCCCTCATAACCCAGCTATGGGTTAAATAATACCACTAGTGTTCTTCTACAAGGATGGCTTTAACATTGAATAAACCACAAAGGTTGACAAGCCATTAAACAAAGAAACCAAACCAAGCTAATCAAGTATTTGCGTTTAATCTATCATAATAGAATTGGGTGTATTTCTGTCTGTAACCAAAACTACGTCACAGCTTAGGTCACAGTATTCTCAATGATTGTGTACTTAAAATGCGAGAAATCAATTTTTAAAATTTATGTGTAAAATATTCAAAATGATTATTTAATTAATAATTAAAAATGCACGCAACATTTTATTTGAAGGGCATAGACTAAGTTTCATTTTTTACTCCTTTATAAATTTGATGATTTTGCTAACTTATGATATAAACTCTCTGACATTGATTTTTTAACACCTCCTCCTCAGGCAATACTTTTCAAAAATTAATTTTTACACCACCGGAGGGTGCTTTTTTGTTGCTAGTACAAATAATCGCACACAGTTGTATGGTTTAAAGTATTCCTATCTAATACTAATCGTTTTCAAAACAGATTTATTTAACCCATGAATGTGACCCTATCATGTACTACTACTCCTGAAAGGATTTGGGATTAATAGATACACAGTGGTGATCCACAATACCAAGAGCTTCAGAACTGGAGCCTCACCACCAGATGCAGTTTAGTGTTATATCCTGGACACACCGTTATTCTGTTTTTAAATCGGCGTATTTTAAATCCCATCGGTATTCTTAACAATCACGTCAAGTATTCCTCACACCATTAATTTGCAAGTATTTATGTTTTCAACCAACTACTACTAATAATAATAATACCGAATAAAATTTTTTTTAGCTTTAAGTAACTATTCTCAATATACGTCATTTGCACATAATTATAAAGGGTGTCCACAAAGTCTGGGTACATCGGGATTAACACATACTTTTTAAAACAAAACAATTTTATTTAATTTTAATGTTAATAAATAATATTTTCAATATGATTTCCATCATTTTCAATGCATAACTTGATGCGCCTTGCAAAATAACTCGATTAAATAAGTCTACATTGCCATCAATTTAGATAAGTATTTAAAATCTAATTTAAACAAAAGTAAAAGTCGTCGTGGCGGCCTAATGTCGGTATCAACCAGACAGCGAGGGAGTCTATCCCCTTTTCAATAGCGTTAGACCAAGGAGATTATTTTAGCATCTGAGGTGGAGCGCCACACCTACCATCAGCTCCCCACTTTACCGCACAGATCTCTGTGCTACTCATACGATGAGTGGGCGAGGGCCGGTATCGAACCAAGAACCTTGTGATTCCTAGCCGAACACTCTACCGACTAAAGGAAAATTATTATTTCTTATATCTAATTGTTTATGTTATGATTTTATTTACTGCTAAATTACCATATCTGCCTTCTCGGAAAAATGACATAAATAAATACAATAGCGAAATCTCCATGTACCCAGACTTTGTGGACACCCTGTATATATAAAATATTACTATTCAATACATATAATCTACACACAGTTGTTTGGTTTCAAGTATATCTACTGTATATACTCGTGTATCATAAGACTTTTCAAGACTTATCAAACACCAATAATATGTATTATCTGTGTTATTCGGACTATTGTCCGCATCTTCATTGTTATCTGTACAACGTTTCGGCCGATATGCCCTCCGGCCTTCTTCGGATATTTCTTGTCGGGAACCTTCTTTTCGGACTCAGGAACTTTCTTATCGTAATCGGGAGCCATCACAGAACTTTGAACCTAACCCTTTATTGTCCATAGGGGTATCCTGTTCTCATTCCGCTAACCATAGCTGGAGTAGAGGCGTTAAGCTGTGTTAATTATTATTCTATGTTACAGCTGCCCTTGATCAGGATTGAACCTGCAATCTAGAGATAACTGTCACATAGAACTGTCTTAACCTAATTCCTTTATCCACTAGGCAATTCAGAGAAATACCAATAATATGCTAGCAATTATATGGTTTCAAGTTACTAATGATATTATTTCTTAGTAAACAATTATAGGTTCAAGTAAATATTCTTAATACAAATAATTTTATCACAGTTATGTGGTTTAGAGTATTCCTATCTGATACAAATAATTTTCGAAATCATCTATTTAAGCACGGCCGGTCAAAATCTTAAGTGTTACATTTTTATCACTTCTGGTCTGCCGTAGCGAAGTTGTTTATACCTGCCCAAAGCTGCACTTTGAATCAGGAGTCAAATCATTGATTACTGCCTGAGGACCCAAACTATTAGTTTTATGGAGAATCTCCGTGACGATAATCCAAATCAGTTAATTCCCATGCATCACCAAATTAGAATTGATTCGTCCCCGGGTCCAGCCAAAATGCTGCCATAAGTCACCATCATTGGTCTAGGGTTCTCTTATTATTATCCCTTAGGGTTGGATCAAAGTCATTTCGCCAGCAAACAATCACCCCAAAGCCAATAAGCGGTGATAATTAGTTTTCTCAGTCGAAGATTATCTGAAATTCTCCTTTACCGATTTAATCGCACCCAAAATTAATTGACTATGAAAACTCATCAATCACCCCTAACAAAGGGTAGCCCTGTCGGTTTCGCTTGTTTTTTTTTTTACGGCATATCAACCTCAGTGGGTCATTTAATGCCGACAAAGTGTTGAAATAAATTAATTCTTAATGGATACACAATTTTTTTTTGCAAAATTCAGCCTTTAGAATTCGAGGATTTTTAGTGCATTTTAGGAGACGATCTTTAATGCTATTTCCCAAACAATGGTGCTAGTAAAAGATCTAATTCTTAGCATCAGCATTCAGTATACTAACACACAACTTTCGCATAGATGGACAATTTGATATTTTTAAAAAGTGAAAAATCGACCTACCCTAATGAATGAAAAGTTAATTTTTTTATAATGTACCTCTTAAGATTTGACACATTTTAGCGTGTTCTCATTAGTCGAAGCACCTCTTAATTTTTTGTTTTGATTGACGTGAAGCTGCGCCATGGTATTTCCTTTAATGTCGCTCACATACTTAAATCTTAGTGACGGGTAGAATTTTCCATTCAGGAGGAGAAAATAGCTCGATGTAGCTTAAAATTATAAGTATGAGGCATCCAGGAACAATTGACTGAAGATGCTAAATCTGGTGAACATGGAGGACGTGGAATAACCGGACCATATGACCTTTAGGCACCCCTTTTGCTTTGCTGATTCATAAGTACATTTTTTTCATTTACACCGTCAACATCCGGTTGTTTGTTAGGGATTATTTTTATAATGAAAAAAAAACCCTCTAAAAATGTTAACTTTACACCATCAACATCGGTTGTTAACAAACAACCGGATGTTGATGGTGTAAATGAAAAAATGTACTTATGATCAGCAAAGCAAAAGGGGTGCCCAAAGATCATTGGTCCGAATAACCTCCCATTTCAGTCGTTGAAAATGAAGGTGAGATCAGCGACGGCTATGAATCAAAAGGTTCCTGGTTCGATACCGGCACTCGCCAACTCAGCGTATGAATAGCACAGGGATCTGTGTGGTAGAGTGAGGAGCTGATGGTAGGTGAGGTGCTCTACCTCAGACGCTAAAATAATCTCGATTTAGCTTTAGAGAAAAGGGGATATATTCTTTCGCTGTATGGTTCATACCGATATTAGGCCACCCTGACAGATTTACATTTTTTATGGCAATGTTATTCACTAAGTTTTGCGTAGATATGACGTAGGTTGCTTACAGTACCTGCTGCTGCTTAAGTAGTCACCCATCTAAGTATTGAACAGGTTATATGCTGCTTAACTTCGGTGATCTAGCAAAAACCGTTGCTTTCAGCCTGACTTGATTGTATTATTTCCTCTCTGGTAAAACGTAATTACTTTCCCAACGCTCTAATACAATAATAATTTTAATAATACTACAGTGGTACCTTGACTTACGAATGTCCCAACTTACGAGTTTTTTCGAGTTACGAGCTGTTACTCGGTCAATCTTTTGCTTTGTGTGGTGAGATAAAATTTGAGGTACGAGCAAACTTCAGACACACTTCTCTGAATAAGTTCACTAAAACATTTAAGTTTCCAAATTTATTGCGCCAAAAAAAATAATTTACAAAATAAATAAACATTAAAACATATTACAGCACAGAATTCATTACATTCTATTTTATTATGTTCTTTTACAATACAGTGTTATTTTTCTTATTTAAAAAAACGTAACGAAAAATCGGCTATTTTTGGGTTGGGGCTAGAACGGATTAATGGCATTTCAGTTTATTTCAATCGGGAAAATTGATTTGATATACGATGATATTGAATTACGATATGAACGAATTAAACTCGTAAGTCAAGGTACTACTGTATGTAGATAATTGAAGAGTCCAAGTGAAAAAAAAAGTAATCAGGTTTACCCCCCACTAATTGTCAAAGTGGATTCAAACCAAAGTATGTTAAGGTTACCAACTTGAGTATCCAACTTTGACGGAGTAAGCTAAAAAAAAACAAAAACGGAACGGAACTCAAATCATGTTCGAACTCAGTGACGTAGGAGAAACGGTTTTTGTATTAACTAGAGATGCTGTAAGGTTTACTTTCTATATTACATTCAAAGTTTATCCATTTTCTTCATTGTTTTCATAGCTCTCATAATGTGGGAGTTTTTCTGCTTTGAGGTCTTACGTCCAATTATTCATGCTTTACTCCTCCTCGATCATTTCGCGATATTCATCAGGTTGTCCTATATATTTAGATATTTTGTGGTTGAAATATACTTAGCCTAAAATACTTTTTCTTAGATACGAACTATACAAATTTATTAGTCTTCTAGATATTTTTTTAAACCACTGAGCTGAACGATGGTGACAGATTTAATTTTTACAAAAGTTTCTCTCAATATTCATGAGTCACATCGAAGATATTAAATTCTTCTGATCTTAATATTTTAAAAACTAGATAATTTTAATGATTTCTTTTCTTATTTTATAGAATAAGTTTTATACCTAAAGCAATAAAAATAATGTCAAGAATTAAAAACAAAACAACAACTAAAGAAACTCCCTAAAGCATTGATTTAAATATATTAGTATTCAAAATGACTACAAAAAACTATCATTCTTTTTTTGAAAGAAAAATATGAAAGACATATTACAAATTTTGAGGCCAATCAAGTTAAGTTATCTTTTAACTTTCAAGAAATCCCCTTAGATGAAACTGAATTTCCTTGTAAGAACACTAGATAGATTAAAAAAACTCACAACTTTAATGCAACAGAATTAAACAAAAAATCTAAGATAAAAGTAATACAAAAATGTATTTGATCCAGGAGCCAATCATCACCAATGATTACTGGCTAATTGCTTTTAGGATATCGGGCTTCATATTTTTATATTTATCTATTGTATATCTACCGTATATACTCGTGTATCAGGCGACTTTTCGAGATCTAAATTTTAGCCAAATATTTGGGCATTGCACTATACGAGAGATAGATACTAGGCTTCGGTTTGGCCAATTATTTAAACACACAAATTTTGTATGTCGCGACAACCCTAATATTTTCTTATATCGTATATACTCGCGTATCTTGCGTCATTGTGAGACCTAAATTTTAGCCCAAGATAAAATTCAAGTCTCAGAATTTCACAAGATACGCGAGTATATACGATATAAGAAAATATAAAATACCAAGAACAAATAATACAAAACATTGAAAATATCTTTAGAATTTGTCTGGATACTTATAAATATCTTCGTTCCGATATATTGCCCCCCACCCATCATTTATTAGCTAGCTTTGCTCAGAAAGTAAAACTATTCTATTTTTACAAAAATCTGTTTTAATCTTTTAGAAAATCATAGCCGTCTTTGTAATAGTGTCATGAGAACGATTTTCCTACGCACTGCTGTGCCTAAACCCCCTTAACGTAGAAACACTTCGAGACCTGGTGTGATATTCAACTTATCAGATACAAGCGTCAAAAGTATTTATACTAAAACCTTATTTTAAATTCAATTAATAGTAACACATCCCTCAATTAATAGTAACACATTCCTTAATAAGCCCAATCGTATTATTAGTTTACAAATTATAGTTATTTAAGTGAAGCTACTGTTGCAAATTTTCAAAACAATGGAAAAATCTGAACTTCGTATATTGATAAAGCATTGTTAAAGCAAAGCAATGGCTTATACGTGTTATTCGGACTCTGCTTCGTCGGAAACAACAGTTAAGAGGTGGTATGCTAACTTGAAACGCGGCCGTACAGACACAAATGATGTGAACGCTCAGGTCGCTCAAGTTCGCAACATAAAACAAAAATCGGCATTAACTCGACGAAACAACGTTTTTTTTCCTTTACAATCAGTGAAACGACAAATGCGTTTGTATTGCAAAAAACAAAACAAAAAACCAAAAAAAAAAACCCACTAGAGTAATACAAAAGTAACACCAATCACAAACTTCCAAAAGGGGGTTGCTAAGGAAAAACGATACGCTAACTTGAAAATACGCTTCATTTAGGTATGAAGCATCTAGTGCTCACATAAAACTTAGGTCTATGCAAAACACTGCCGGACAAGCCACAAGTCCACCAACACATCATAGGAAAACAATAAAATGTCTAGATTGTGTCATGCACTTCGTCATGAAGACTGTCCAGCATTTGCATCAACATGCAGCACATATGGTTAAACCAATCAATGGGTAACGGTTTGCGCCGGTCAAGCAGAGCAATAAAAAGACCGAGAATATGGTCACGGTACCGAAGTCAAATTCCCTGCAATCCAGATAAAAGAAATACTTATACGAAAACCGGCAACCCATCCAAACTGATACAGTATACAACACCTAACGACTAGAAGAATGGATCGAATGTCTAACATTTAGTAAAATAAAAACAGCCTTCATGTCTCGGGGGCGAAGCCCTTGTCTACAAAATAATAACAGGAGTGGAATACATAAACTGTGCGTAAAAAAAAAATATACGATTTTCCAGGGGAACGCACCCCAGGCTTATTCCGCTGAATGCCTCCAGTTTTTTTTTTTACGAACTGTAAAACAAAAGTGAAAACTAAACTGATTGCATACAAGGGAACCGTAATTGCTGCAATTGTATCGGCATTCCATGCAAACAGCTCAGACTGGCACAATACCACATTCTACGTAGTGGATGTGCTCTTATACCAGCAGTTCAAGGACTATCTTTACTAGAACTAGAATTTATAAAATTACACCGACGGAATATATAAAAAAAACAAAACAATACTACGACAAAACGGCACATTATCTGTCACCATTCGTCCTAGGACAAACTGGGTGAGTATTAAATCCCCAGAATGGAAAAAGCTAACTAGCGAGAGTATCCCCAGAATGGAAAAAGCTAACTAGCGAGAGTATCAACATGTGCGGATCCTACATTTCTGAATTCCCAGACGTATCTTTCAAGAGACGAAATGTAATTCAATTAAGAGGGACGGAAACACAAACCCACAAACGTGTTCGTTTCAAAGTTCACACCATCTCACTACCCAAGAAACAAAATATCCTACAGACACAAACAACTCCTCAGACCGGAGAACTCCCAACACATTTCACGACTAGAAGTGGACGTAAAATAAAAACATGCCACCCAGATAAAAAATGAACATTTGAACATAGCAAATATCCATTATACCTTTTCATTGGTAAGAGGGTATGTAAAAGTATTCTGGAAACGACTTCCCTGTGCACATTGACGTATCTAAATCCCTTAGCATAATAATACCTTGGGACATTTCACTTCGAGATCTGGCGTGATATTCAACATATCAGACCGCTCTGTCGGCTGCGGCGTTGTAATACACAGACTACACCTCTACAGATGGGTAAGTTTCCCCCAATGGGGCCACCTGTTGGCCGTGGGTGGAGGCCCCTGATGCTTTGGTCCTTACTTAAACTAGACGAACGGTCGGAGAAGCATCCCTTCGATCAATCGGCTGGTCAAAGTACTTATGATTGTCCCAACCCTATTGCCCTTATGGCAACCCCCCAACCCTTTTATCATATGGGTGCTATGCAGGGGCTTCATGTTCTGGGTATGACGGTAAACTCTCTGATGGTCTGGGGAATGTGGAGCACCACTTCATCACCATTGCTCCTAGGTCCACTCTGACCCGGAGTGGTAGTACCTGTTAGGGTCTCATATATGCGTTAAATAGAAAAATGTGTTCATAAAAAAATTGAGTATCAGTTAAGAATGAATTTATTTCAAAACTTTGTCGGCATTAAATGACCCACCGATGTTGATATGCCGTTAAACAAAACAAATCAACATACCAGATAATTCACTGACTGTGTATAAATGTCAATAAATTTTATTATACTGAAACCTCGTTTTCTACTCAATTAATACTAAACAACAACAAAACTTCCTTCGCCAATTTCATCACACATGCTTTTATACAGTACTAAGTTTAACTTGGTAAATCTGTTTTATCTTACAGTGGGATATATAATTTCCGTTGTGCAATTTCCTTATCAGCCAGGATATTAAATTTCATTCAAAACTAGCTTCCATCAACTGGACACGAGACCTTCATCCACTTTACGCTAAATATCGTCAAAGGAAGTATTTCCTTTTTGCATCAGACCATTTAAAAATTTATTACATATAGTTGGTTATCCATTATGGCTCTTGCGATCGTGGCCATACTTTAAATAAATACGCGAAGAAAAACACATTTGCTCAAATTATTAAGCAGCAGTGCCACTTTGCTGTGCAGGGAAAGGAAAAATTTCAATAATGGTTGAGAATTGTACGAAAGCACAAAATAAAAATGTCTCCCAAGTTAACATTCAAAAAGTGACTCTGCGCAAAGTATCAAAATATTAATACTTGCAACGCGTTAATAATATAATAAAATAATCTTTCGTCTGAAAAGCTGGTAGTAATAAGATTAATTTTACCACGGTCAGAATTGCCCTGTCGGCGGGGTTGCAAATATGCTACAGTTAACATATTCTTAACAACATCGCGGGGTAAGACAAACCTCCTAAAAAGGGGTATACTCGGTATGAGACTAACTGCATCTCATGGCGAGGTTCATGTTCTGAAGATTTTGGAATAGGAAAACACTTGAATGGTACTTCATTACTCCAAGGTCCATTCTGACATTTTAAGGCCCAATCAATGGGTAAAATAAATCTGTTTAAAAATTATTTGTATTCGATATGACCGGAGAAAAATCCTCTCAAGAAACAACTGCACACAAAATGTAAATATGAACGTGATTTCCTCACTTCTAGGCATAAAATAACCCTAAATGTGTTGACATGCCATTTAAATAAAAATGTCAGAATATATAGATACCTAGTGAGAATTAAACGGTTAAACTTGCAAATCGGTAGGAAAATTAGGGTGACCCAGAAAAAACAGAACTCAAATTATTTATTCCTCAAACTAACCCTAACCCTAAACCCCCCTAGTTAAAATTAAGTTTTATTACAAAAATTGTGGGTTCTGTTTTTTCTGGGTCAACCTAATTTTCCGACCGATTTGCAAGTATAGCCAATTATACTCCCTAGTCTCATCTCTTAGCTCATTACACAGAGACAATGCGTCGAAACCTTTGGGGTCATAAATATAATTGTCTATCAGATGGACTCGATATATGCAATTAGAAGAAACCAGCGGAATTTAAAAAGTAATATAGTGAAGTATGTTTTGAACAAAAACGTATTATTTGGATTAGTCAGACTGTTGTTCTAATCTTTATCTGTACAACGTTTCGGCCGATGTGCCCTCCAGTCTTCTTCAGGTATTTATTGTCGGGCTTGGGAATTTTCTTTTCGAACTCGGGAACCTTGTCATAATCGGGAGTCATCACAGAACTTTGAACCCAACCCTTTATTCAATACACGGGGTATCCTGTTCTCGTTCCGCTAACCAATGATGGGTACAAGTATTAAGTTGTGTTAATTATTATTCTATTACTGTCGGCCTTGACCAGGATTGAACCGGCAGATGAAACTAAAGATAAGGACAATAGTCCGGATAAACCAGATTATCAAGCCTTATCTCAAATACTCAGAGAAACAGTAAAAAGGATTTCTATTTGCTTCCTATTTGAATGAACTCTGTATTATGTTCTTCAAAAAAGTCCCAGTCTATCCCAAGAGTGATGGAGGTGGTGCTCCTTTTATGTGACTGTTTTGTTTGCTTCCTTGGTAAATTATATTTTCTTCCGGGTACCACTAAGAGCGGGACAGGGCCACTCTTCTGTAGATGTCTCTAAAACACTCCTTGAGGTCAAGTATGTTCACATATCAAAATTCATCAATATTTAAGCCTAGTAATACGTAGGGAAAATGAGTCTTTAAAAAAAATTCACCCAATACTAAAGAGCCACTTTCAGTAGCACCATTTCCCCACACTGGGGTGTTTCCCCAAACATTTTTATAAAGTCGCATCTGGAACACTTTGTCTTAAAATTGATCGAGGAAGGTCTTATTTGTCTAGAAAACAAATTAAATTTGTATCTGCAAGAGCGCTCTCCGAAATTAATAAAATTAATCAGAAAAGAAGTAAAATTTGTATCTAAAGACCGGAAAGTCTAGATTAATCTACAAAACAAAATAAAAACAGTTAACTCATATAGTAAACAAATTTCACAAAACACCTATAATGAACTGTTTCTAAGCTCGGGGGCACACCCTGCACTTTTAGGGGTGTGCATAAAATGAAATTTACAGAGCAATATTTCAATTATATATCATTATCAAAGAGAAGAAAGCCAACATATTTGATAAGACGAAAGACTTTCTTTATCAATTCTTTTACAAAAACAATATATTTTAAATATCGAGCACTCTGTAGAATATATATAATCTGGTCATTTTAAAGTCTTTGTGCAATCTTAAATTTGTAAGTCCCAACCCTGTTGCACTTATGTCAATCCCAACCCCTTTTTATCATATGGGTGCTAGGCGGTGGCCGAGGGTCTTCGTGTCCTGAATATGACATTAAATTCTAACTGGTGGTGAGGTTCCAGTCATGGAGGTGTGGGGAATGTGGAGCACATTTTTATCATCACTGCTCCCAGGTCCAATCTGACCTGGAGTGGTAGTACCTTTTAGGGTCCCATCTATGGGTTAAATAGAACAAAATAAGTTCTAAAAATGTGTTAAAAATTGTATTTAAAAAATTGTGTACCCATGAAGAATGAATGAAACAAGCGCCTTCGGCATAAAATAACCCAATGGGTTGACATGCCGTAAAACCCAACCAACCAAATTAAATTTGTAACTTTTTTATCTATATATATGATGAAATGGAAGCGCGTGGTGTAATGGTTAAAGTCATGGGAAATACACTCGTCGCCCCGAGTTCAAATCCTGCATAAGGTAATTGCATTTCATATAGCGCTAATACCCTTGGGAAAGGTATGAATCATACTCTCCCTCCAGCTATGGATAAATAGTAGGACAGACTGGGCTCTCTAACCTTGGTTAGGCAACCGGTCTAGGAGAAGGAAAACTCTGAATTCAAACCTGTTAAACTGCGCTTAAGAAATTGACCTTGTATAGTATCCTGCTCGTGCGGAGGGGTTGGTATATATATATATATATATATATATATATATATATATATATATGATAAAATTTACTCAGTAAGGAACATTTAGAAGCATGGTTTGGTTATTTCATTATCCTCATTCAAAAATAGATTATGATTGACCATTTTAAAGATCTTTTATAAATCTTTTTATTTTCAGTGTTTTTTTAAATTAATCCACGTCTCCATCTGAAGAAGAAGAAAACTACGTTCTTTGCTTGGACTAGAATACGACAACGCTGTTCGAAGAACTTTTAGAACTGAATATAACAATGATTCCCCACACAGAAATTCCATATATATCATATTCAGCATCACAAGTTATCAAAACTGACAATTTGTACAAGGAAATTAGAATGACTTAATATAAGTGGAATAGTAGATACGTATAATGGCTCTCGGTATCTGTTCTTGGTACAGACAAAATCTTTTCAACACACGTTCAAAATGATGAGAAGAGAAAGGACTATGTTGTCGGCATCCTCCGTCTGTGAGAGACGATGGCGTAGTATCCATTCTTTTATTGGAACTACGTAGCCTGGGCGGGTTCATATGGAGGATGAGCTGTTGTCCAAGCAACAAATTCCCCCTCTCCACACTACCGTGATCCAAAGGAAATGTAAGGAATCAATGCAGTTTGGCAGCGGTAGTGTCGCAGTTGGTGAGTAACACTGGATTTCAGCACCACACACACTTCGTCGCTGCCCGGCTGATACTAACTTTAGGCCACCCCGACGTCTTTTTACTTTTCTTTTTGAAATGTTTTCTAAGTGCTAGTTCCATATGTCTTCCAAAACAAAAACAGTGTATTCTTTGGAAGGTGACATTTTGTGAAACTCTTGTTGAATACTTTTTGTTCGATAGAATATTTTTATCCCAGGCAATGTTGGGTCCTTCTACTAGTATACACTTATCACGTTGGATGAAATTTTAAAAATCACATATTCGGAGCAATAGATACAAAAATGATAACTAATATTTTCATTTTGTCGTTATATTAAAGACTTCATAATGATGGAACTTCAAGACGCGTATTATCATCGTTTTACAGTTTTTAAAATCAAAGGCGGATGTTAATGATACTCAATATGTTTAATTCATTATTATTGCTCAAACTTTAATGTTAACGATAGTTACGAAGTTTTACTACAGAACAAAGCCAAATGGAGCAAGTTGACTGAGAAAGAATATGTTGTGCTAATCTAAGTAATGCAGCCTTCTGCATTCGAAATTTTACAGTTTAATCCGGATTCGAACATTAGCATAAAGGGGGGAATAATATAATTATCTCAAAGTCGTAAATGTAGTTCAATAGCTTTCATTTGCAATCTACATACGAGTGGGCACAGAAAGTTCACTGGCCCAACCAATTTGGATGATATTTTTAAATCTATTTTTTGTGTAAATGATTGGGCGATTTTAACGGCATATCAACCCGTCAAGTGTTACTTTATGGCAAGAGGCTAGGGAATCGCGTTCATTGTACGTTCATATTAACATTATTTGTATTATGTGGATTATTCAGGACTATTGTCCTCATCTTTATTGTTATCTGTACAACGTTTCGGCCGATGTGCCTTTCGGCCTTCTTCAGTTATTTCTTGTCAGACTCTGGAACCTTCTCGAACTCGGGAACTTTCTTTTCGAACTCGTGGACTTTCTTGTCATAATGGGGAGCCACCTCGGAAATTTGAACCCAATCCTTTATTCAATCCACGGGGATTCTCATTCGGCTAACCATAGCTGGGTACAAGTGTTAAACTGTTATTATTTTCTGTTACCAGGATTGAACCTGCAGCCTAGAGATAACTGTTATTTAGCCTTTTTTTCTTTTAAATCAACGCCTATATCCACTATGCTATGTGTCCAATTGGACATTTTTTGTGTAGTTGTTTAAGAGATATTTCATGTATACGATTATATCGAATACGAATAATTTTTAAACCGATCTATTTGACCAATACATGGGAGCCTTACAGGTACAACAACTCTGGATAAGAGTGGACATGGGAGTAATTGCAATACTGGAGTACAGCATACTCATCAGAACTCAGGACCAGATGCATTTTAGTGTCATAACCAGGATAGATCCACCTTCTTAGGCAATACAGTCAGCGTCTTCTAAGCCCCACCGACAGGGTGATATTATGTGAAAGTTTAGAAACTATGTAGCAAGTATGTTGACCCGTGGTAATAATACTTCATAACCTTAGGTCATTCTATTCTTAGTCTAGTCGAGAACGTTTTGGTGACACATTATATATATAATATATATATATATATATATAAACACTAACATTTATATGTATATATGAAAAAATCTTTATATGTTCGTTTGAGTTTGCAATTTTGGTTGAATGCTATCACAGAAACACTTGATACCATTCACTCCTCCACACATATGTTAGAATAGCGAAGGCATGAGGTCAACGGCGCTTGGTAACTGACAGTTTCTCGTTTATGCAATTTTCGAACCAAAATCAGGTGAGAAGCTGTCAGTTATCAAGCTCCCTTGACCTCATGTCTTCGCTACCCTAACTTAGATATACATGCTCTAGCAATATAAGAAATACTATCTTAAACGATTCAGTGACCTCCCTTTGACCAGGGAAACAGAGCCAGGGGCCTTAGCCATAAACTGAGGAGAAACCTCATGCGATTGGCTAAGGGCCTTTGTCAGCAACAAATCAGAGCCTTTATTACTAGGCCTAGATTTCCCGCTAATTTCGAAGGACGACACTAGGAATCTTCCTCTTTCCCCAGCACCAGAGGTCGAGATAAGACATGCTTTTGAAGCCTACCCGTCACTGACATCGAGAACGACCTGTTTGAAACCTGCCCAGGGGTGGAGCCGTAGATTTTCGTAAAAATTACACTTCTAAACAAGAGACAGATAAGTTTCGCAAAGACATTAATTTTGCAAATCATTACACACCATATACAGTGCATTTTGTGAATCTTGCACACATTTTGTGAATCTTGCATCGACTTTGTAAATCTTACATATACTTGTATATCATCTCACGTATTGTATTTTGTATGTTACATGTTCTTGTTGTTTGATAAACGCATTGTTTTGTTGTAAAGCCTTGAGTTGTGTTTATTACCTGTTATTTTATCCTTGTCTTTATCTTGCCACTATAATTGCCAACAGCAATGATATTGAGCACTCTATACTTATGAATATAGAAAACCATAAGGGGTTCATGCAAAAAAAGGCAACTCTACTGTATGTAGTTTTCTGCAAGGCATTTGGCTCCATACACAGTAAAGATGAAGCAAATACTACTAGAATATGGTGTCCCTAAATAAACTGTAACCGCTATAATGATGCTCTACAAAGACATGAAAGCAATAGTTCGTTCACCTGATGGGGACACAGATTTTCCCATTGTTGCTGGAGTCCTACAAAGAGATACATTAGATTCATATATGTATTTACTAACTCCTCCGCACAAGTAGGTCAACTTCTTAAGCGGAGTTTAACAGGTTTGAATTTAGAGTTTACCTTCTCCTAGACTGGTTACATAGACAAGCTTAAAGAGCCCAGCCCGCCCTTCAATTTATCCATAGCTGGAGTGAGAATATATAGATTCAGACCTTTCCTAAGGGAATTAGCGCTATGTGAATGCAAACAGCTTAGTCCAGGATTTGAACTCGGGTCGTCGAGTCCAGTTCCTACGACTCTAACCTTTACCCTACGCACATTTTTTAGTCGAAAAAGTAACATAAGGAGCATAAGTAAAAAAGCAAAAAAATATTACACATGTAATTTATTTTTGATACATTTAAAACGATGTTTTCGGTCAATTTCAATCAAGATGCCTGCTAAGACGCTACTTAAAATCCGTTTTTACAAAATAAATTGTAAAATTCACATTGGATTGTCCAATTAGAAACATAACCTAGTAGATAAAGGAGCTAGGTTAAGACAGTTCTAAATGACAGTTATCTCTAGACTGCAGGTTCAATTCTGGTCAGGGGCAGCAGTAACATAGAATAATAATTAACACAGCTTAACACCTGTACCCCAGCTATGGTTAGTGGAATGAGAACCTGATACCCCCGTGGGCTGAATAAAGGGTTGGGTTCCAAGTTTCGTGATGGCTCCCTATTACAAGAAGGTTCATGAGTCCGACAAGAAATACCCGAAGAAGGCCGGAGGGCACATCGGCCGAAACGTTGTACAGATAACAATGAAGATGAAGACAATAGTCTGAATAATACAAATAATGGTAATCTTTGCAGAGTTCCGCCCTGGCCTCCTGCCTAAAAAACTGCTAGCCGCAGACTGCTGAAAAAAATAACACCAGCTACGATTGAAGTCCGTAGCCAAAGCGGTATCATTTGAACCCCCCCCCCAAAAAAAAACAACAACAAAAAACAAAACAACTTAGGGCGTTTTTCCCGAAAACCCAACTCGGACCCTAAACCACCCTAGTTAAAATTAAGTTTTATTACAAAATTTGTGGTTATGTTTTTCCTGGGTCTCCCAAAATATCTATTTATTTTCCATGAAACTAACCCTAAACCCCAACCCTATTTTTTTACACCGCTTTGGCTACGTATTTCAATCCTAGCTGCTCACTGGCTAGCAGTTTTTGAGGCAGGATTCCAGGACAGAACTCCGCAAAGATTACCCAAAAAATACTCCAAAATTTATTTTTTATTTTTCGATTTTCGGTACTTATTTACTACTGAGCAGATTCTTAAAAAAACGGTAATCTTCACGGAGAACCGTCCCGCCTCCTGTCTCAAAAAACGCTAGCTGGTGGCCGCTGACCCCCCCCCCAGCTAACTCGTTCATCATTACACCACGTAAGCTGCCCTTTATTTATTAAATTTGACTTAGTTGTGGCACAATGACAGAAGTATAGGGCACCCTGTAAGAATCGAACACTCTATTAATGGTCTAAGAATCTATCTTGCTAACCATTACACCACCAGAGGTTTCTCCCCCACAGATCTCGATAATCAAACAGAATTTTAGTAATTCAGTAGTACCTTGACTTACGAGTTTAATATGCTCCGCTCGTAACTCGTATCTAAAATCAATTTTCCCCATTGAAATAAATTGAGATGCCATTAATCCGTTACCTTAACGTTTTTGTGACATTTTTTTAAAAAGAAAATAGCACTGTATCTTATAAAAACATAAGATAGTATGCAATGAATTATTGCTGCAATATGTTTTAGTGTTTATTTGTTTTATAAATAATATTTTTTTTGGGTGTAATAGATTTGGATACTTAAATATTTTAGGGAACTTATTAACATAAGCGTATCTAAAGATCACTCGTACTTCCAATTTTAGCTCGCACCACAGAGCAAAAAATAAAATTGACCTAGTGATAACTTGTAAGTCAAGGTACCCCTGTCCTTTCCTTTTTTCCTTTTAGAAGTCCGTCGCAGACGACGATGACGTCACTCCATATCGTTTCACAGTTGTGGACCCTCTGGTGGCTAGTTAGCTCAGTTCTGAACTTGCAGATGCGATCACACACATTGCATGTGAAATTCCCATCTGCATTTGGTGGTTCATGATGAAGACGTAGCTCTCTGCAGCTCTGTTTATCTCGATATTGAGGAGCTGAGCGGCACGTGTCTCACCAACCCTGTCAGTTGGAGGTCAGATATTCTAGGCTTGAAGGTGTGGTGATGCATTTCTTCAGCGCCGTCTTCATCTGGTCTTTGAACCGCTTTTAGTGACCACTGTATATTGAAGTATTTGATATTTTCCGGCTGCATCCCTGCAACTGACCCCATCAAATACGTTTATTCATGTAAAGTCGGTACAGAGATACAGCCGAATACACATCTGGGCACAAGGCCCGAAGTTTTGTTTGGAGGGGTGAACGGGGTCAATAACTGGTCATGCCACTAGACTTGTAGACATTTTAGCTAGTCTCATTCACCGACCGATCCATATCAATATACACAGTCATTCATCGTCATTCACTACTACTTTCACCAAAAGTTCACTGGCGCTCCATGTGTGAAACCCTACTTACACCCCTATGGTGATAAAACTAGATATATACATTTTTTTTTTATTTACAATTAAAAATGAAAACTATGATATGAGGTGGGAGTGGAGGGGCCAACAAACATAAAAAGTCCCAACGAAAAACAAGAAACAAAAAAAACTTGGCCATTTTGGTTGCCCCTTTCCCTCTTACCACTGTATATTGATATTGATGGAAGGGTCCAAGTACGGGAGAAAGGGGGGGAGAGAGAGAGAGAGAGAGAGAGAGAGAGAGAGAGAGAGAGAGAGAGAGAGAGAGAGAGAGAGAGAGAGGACTACCATCCCCTTTCTAAAGTGGATTAAAACCAAAATGCTTAAGTATAATTTTTTGTAAGATTACCAAGAAGATCTAGAGTGCTCAAGCTTAACATATTAATTTGAAACAAAAGCAAAAACAAAAACAAACAAAAAATATCGCAATGCCCAGACGCTACGAATTCGACCAATTCACGGAAGAAGTTTTAATATTTGTTGGCGGTGTTATTTACATATGCATCGCCATTTACACATTAATTTCATTTTTAACATTCTTATACTATGGACTTTACCTCCTTTGTAGTCTTTTTCTACTCATACTCAACATTCTTTTTATGTTACTCAATTTTTTCATAACCTCAATCAATCATTTACTGATATTTTACAGATTTGCATATATCAGCAAATATTTTTCTGGTTAAGATGAACTTCAGCTTAAAAAATCATAACTGTATAATTTTTAAAAACTTATTCAGAATATTTATATCCGAGCTAAACTTTTTAAAATCTCAATACAATTCAATTTTAAATTATATACAGAAGCACAACGATAAATTCTTTTTACAATGAATTTCTGTATGGATATTTGTGACACATTCAAGAACTTTAAATTTTTAGTATTTCATTTGAGGAATTATAGGGGGGGGGAACGGGGTCAATAACTGGTCATGCCACTAGACTTGTAGACTATAATTCCTCAAATGAAATGAACAATTTTATTTTAAAAAATGATTTTTTGAACAATTTTATCTTTTTTATTTTTTAATGGAATAAGAATTTTTATACTTCGGGCGTTGAAAAAATCGTTGTCTGGGCAAAAATACACGTGAGTGTGTGAATGAACTTTCATAATTTCTTTTCATTAAGAAAGACATACTTCATTTAAAAAAAAAAAAAAAAGAAAAAAAAAAGCGGTTTTATGAGGCTACTTTGGTTGGAAACTTTCTTGGTGTATTTTCTATAAAGGTTGCAAGAAATCCTCGTGAGAAAACCCCTAGGAGAGAGTTGCAGTCAGCAGAACACTGGAGAGGTATCAAGAATATCTTTTTAACTTGAATGCAACTGAAATTAGAAATATTCCGATCATCACCAATGATTACTGGCCAAATACATTTAAAACACCAGGCCTTATATATATTATATCTCTTATCTAATGTAAATCTTTACAAATTTTAATACAGTTTTGCAAAACGCTTCAAATTTTGACTGAGTACTTATAGTTACACCCCCCCTTTTTTTTTCTTCTCGAATTGCGTCTGAGACTAGTTTACCATTTAATTCTTTGTTTTAAAGAACCGGACTTGAAATCCATCATTTACTGGCTAGCTTTGCTCGGAAAGCAAAACTATTATATTTTTATAAAGAATGGCTTCTTATTTTCCCACACCAATTTCATCACATGGAATTTTATACTGTACTAAGTTAAACTTGGTAAATCTGTTTTTACCTTACAGTTGGACTGTACTGATACGTCATTTCCTAGGTGCAATATCTTCGTCGGCCAAGATTTTAAATTTCGTTCAAAACTTACTCTCAGCATCTAGACACGTGTCTTTCGATTTCTTTGCGATAAATTCCGCCAAAGGGAATGTTTCCCCTTTTTCTTTTCTTCAAAATTTTAGATTAGTTGCATGGTTCATTAATCATAACTTTACATGTAAAAGGCAAACCTTCAAATCAAAACTTGCACTACGTACCTTCCCCAATTATTCAACAGCAATGCTACTTTGCTTACAAAAAAGCGACTCTCAATGCAAAAGAACAACCTTCAACAATGTTTCAGAATTGTCCAAAAGCGCAACAAAATACGGTACCGACGGTCGTATCCCATTAGGATATTATTAGTAAACCAACTCCGCTCGAAGAATATTGTTTACGGTTATGGACCGTGTTAGCAATATTTAAAAAATGCCATCGTCTGAAAAACTGTCAATCTTAGCTGTGGTATGAGGTCAAAAGTATGAAGCAACCAGTGAGAACGGAATTCAGTATTAATGATCGGTTCATCTATCTGGTTAACCATTACATGACGCCACGAGGTGTCCACGCTGACGACGGGGCTCAGAATACGCTGACTGTATTTTCTGAAGAGGGGGTAAGACTGACCGCCCAAAGCTGTACTCTGGATATGACATATGCATCTAATGATGAGGTCCCAGATTTGGAGAGTGGGTAGTAACCCTTTATTGCCATTAGTCCCAGGTCCACTCTGACACGGAGTGGTAGTATCTATGCTATAAGTATGTTTAAAAAGTATTCATATTCGACAGGACCATATGCAAAAAAAAAACTCTTAAGAAACAACTACACAAAAATGTCAACATGAAAGCGATTCTCTAATCTCTCTGTATAAAATAACCCTTAATAGACTGAAATGCTGTTGAAATTAATCACCAATCAATATAACTTGAGTGATGTAGAGGTAATCACACATATCATATATATATATTTACCAACCCCTTCGCACGAGCAGTATGCGACACAAGGTCAATTTCTTAAGCGGAGTTTAGCAGGTTTGAATTCAGAGTTTTCCTTCTCCTAGACCGGTTGCCTAACCAAGGTTAAAGAGCCCAGTCTGCCCTACTATTTACCCATCCTAGAGGGAGACTAGGATTCATACCTTTCCCAAGGATATTAGCGCTAAATGAAATGCAATTACCACGTCTAGGATTTGAACTCGGGCGACGAGTCCATTTCCCATGACTTTAATCATTACACCACGCGCTTCCTACCACATATATCATATAGGGCTATCGAAACAATTATTAATAAAACTAGCTGATATACCTGTCTACGCAGACGAAGAAGTCAAGGTTTCGTTTGGTTTGGTTTTTTTACGGCATATCAACCTCAGTGGTCATTTAATGCCGATAAAGTTTTGAAATAAATCAATTCTTAATGGATAATACAATTTTTTTATAAATTCATTTTTCTATTTAACCCATAGATGGGACCCTAACAGGTACTACCACTCCGGGTCAGAGTGGACCAGGGGCAATGGTGATGAAGGGGTGCTCCATATTCCCTAAACCTCCAAAACTGGAACCTCACCATCAGATAGAGTTTAACGCCATTCCCATGACATGAAGACCCTCAGTCACCGCTTCTAGCATCCATATGATAAAAAGGGGTCGGAGCTTGCCATAAGAGCAATAGGGTTGGGAAAATCATATAGGTGCTAGGGCTTGACGTGGTCAGCCGATTGATCGGAGGGTCCTCTCCAACTGCCCGTCTAGCACAAGATAGGGCCAAAGTGGAGTATTACAAGTCATGGACTGCTCATTCACCTGGGTTCTATCCTTAAGCTTCACGGGTCGCCACCACGGCCAACAGGTAGCCCCATTGGGGGACTTACCCCTCTGCAGAGGTGCAGTCGGTGCATTCTAATACCTCAGCCGACAGGGCGGGAAGAAGTCAAGACTTGAATAGGAGCGGGTTGTAATTTAAGTCTATGTTTTTCACAAAGGCAGAAATATGGTAACCAAACTCACTAACAATGGTCTATTAGCTTTGTTCGGAAACCCTTATTGAACGGGAGTACCACGTCAGATTCATGCTGTCGGCAGCATTCTCTGCAAAGGAGTATCTTGGGTATGACACTAAACACTGTCTGGTGGTGAATCTCCAATACTAATGCTTTGGGGAATCTAGAGCCAACGTACTACCTGTAAGGGTCTCATATATGAATCAAATAGATATTTGAAAGTTATCTGTATTAGATACCGTATATCTTTGTAAATTATTTGTATAAAGAATAGTTACTTCAAGCTATAATTATGTACAAAGGATTATTATTATTATTAGTTTCTTGAAGCCATATAATTGCAAATTATTAGAGTTTTGTTAGTTTGTTTGGTTTTACGGCATATCAACCTCGATGGGTCATTTAATGCCGACAAAGTTTTGAAATAAATTAATTCTTAATGAATACCCAATTCTTTTTATAAACACATTTTTCTATTTAACCCATAGATGGGATCCTAACAGGTACTACCACCCCGGATCAGTGTGGACCTGAGAGAAATGGTGATGAAGGGGTGTTCCACATTTCACAGACCTCAATTACTGGAACCTCACCATCAGTTTAACGTCATACCCAGGATATGAAGACCCTCAGCCACCGCCTTCTAGCACATATATGATAAAAAGCTGGAGCTTGACATAAAGGCAATAGGGTTGGGACAATCATATAGGTGCTAGGGCTTGACGTGACCAACGATTGATTAGGAGTGGCGTCTCCTACCACCCGTTTAGCCTAAGTAAGGGCCAAAGTGTTGTGTTGCATTTCATGGACTGCTTATCCACCAGGATTCCGTCCTTAAGCATCACGGTTCGCCACCAACGGCCAACAGTTGCCCCATTGAGGGAAGTGGGTCTTACCTCTCTGCAGAGGTGCAGTCGAGGTATTCTTTAGCTATAGCTGACAGGAATAATTATTGGAGTTAGATCATAATATTGGAAACCATATAACTGTACATCTATTAATAATGGAGATTCGCTTCCGGTTTTTGTCTGTTACAAAAACTACGTCACTCTACCTAAAATCGTCATAACATAGAATAGATACACTCAAAATTTGAGCATGCAATGCCAGACAGTCCTCATTGGTTTTTTAAACAAGTTTTAATAAATACGTACCTGGTATTATCTATCTATATATATTTTGTTTTATTTCAATATATATTTAAAGTTATCAGAACTAAGTTTCCATTTCAATTTCAATTTTTTTTACTCCTTTAATAAATTTTATGATTTTACTTTACTTATGATACAAACTCTCTGATATTAAATTTTCAGCTCCCATCCCTTCAGGTAATATTTATTTTACGTCGCCCAGAGGGCGTTTTTTATTTTGCTAGTACAAATGATTATTATTATTATTTAGAAATAATTACTTGAAACTACATAATTGTGTATGAATTATTTGTGAGGCTCCAATTCTGGAGTTCTGAGGAGTGTGGAGTGCACCATCTCGTTGCCATTGTTCTTGAATCCATTTTGAGTGGTAGTTCTTGTTAGGGGCATCATCTATCGATCAAAGAGTGTTTAAAAATTGTTAGTGTTAGACAGGAATAATTGATATCATATAACGGTTGTGCAAGTTATTTGTATTTGATAAAATACTTAATACGATGTATCTGCGAAAACAAATGATTATTATCGTTATAATCAAATAAAAAAAGTACGTTTTTAAAAAAAGCATTGCGATGGAACTTAGAGAATATAAATAATTATAAGTGAAATCAAACATTTAAAAATAAATCAAATGACCCATAAAGATTTGTGTCACTAAACCACGTGAGGCAATCTAATAATCATGGGTTCCCTTGACTCTTTCTCGCCATACGTCCCTATCGTCCATCGCTCTTGATAAGTCCTCTAAACATCACCAGCGTACGCACATATGTTGGATCCCATAGGGGAACCTCGTATATGAGTTTGTCCTTACTTCTCTAGCAGTGAGAAGCATATCTTTGTTTTACTTTAATGGTTTGTAAGATGGGCGGTTGGTCCTCGTTAACGGATTTGAAGTGTACTCATTCCGATCGCGCGGGCCTCGATAGAGTCCCGCGTCGTTATTTTTCGTCACTACCTCCCGTGCGGGAGTGGGTAATTTGCACGTCTGCCGGCTGTTGTTTCGTTGTATAATTTTTCCAGGATTTGTGCAAATCAGCAGGTAGCATCTCTGTGCAGTTTTCATCTGGCTAATAAGAATACTAAGTGTTATTTGCTAAGCTTAGCTTAGTTGTAGCACACGGTTAGCAGCATGGAGTGCCTAGTGAGTTTCGAACTCACGACAATAGTCTGTAAGCTCTACAAGTTTTACCAAGCTCCACCGTATCCTTTTCCGTGGGGATGTCATCATTCAGCCTCTATGATTTGGATCATAAGAAATGGTAATAACTAAAGAGCGTATTCACTGATCATCTAGTAAAGTTGTCTGCAACGATCAAATTCCTAACTGCTCTCGTCTTGCCTAAAGTATCCAGTTCGACAATCTCAATGCTTCTCAGTTGTCTACTCGGATCAATTTCATCGGAAAACTTGTTCAAAATGGATTACGACAAGTGAATGTACGGCCGTCAAGATGCCTTAGCAACAGCAGTAGTTGTAAATCAACGACGAATGACGTGGACTGGCGTTTCAAGTTTATTAACATTCCAAGACTTAGGCCGAAAGAGTGTCATAGGTTTGACACTAAGCTGCGTTATATGGTGAGCCTCAACTTCTGGAGATCTGGGGAGTGTGGGGCACCCATTAATTGCCATTACACTCATGTTCACTCTGAGTTGCAGTTAGGGTCCCATTTGTGGGTAAAATAGATCTGTTTAAAATTATTAGTATTCGTATTATTTGGAATATTTGGACTACTGTCTTCATGTTTATTGTTATCTATACAACACTTCTGTCAATGTGCCCTCTGGCCTTCTTCAGGTATTTTTTGTCGGACTCAGGAGCCTTCTTGTCGTAATCGGGAATCTTTTTGTCGTAATCAAGAGCCATCACACAATTTTAAACCCAACCCTCTATTCAATCCATGAGGGTAGCGTAGTGGATATAGGCGTTGTGTTAATGCAGTTCTAAGTGACTGTTATCTCTAGGCTCCAGGTTCAATCCTGGGCAAGGGCGATAATAACATATCATACTTAACACAGATTAACACTTGTACCCAGCTATGGTTATATATTGATTACCTCCTCCTTATATATGTTAGTCTCTCTATTATCTACCGAGAGCTCAATGGGTGACCCAACAGGTCACATTTTTTCTAGTATATATATATATATATATATATATATTATATATATATATATATATATACTAGAAAAATGTGACCTCTGGGGTCAATTCCGGCTGTAGATAGCTTACAAAAATGTCTAGCCACACTGAAGAGAAAAATTGTTCGCGATTCCTAAAACGTACAAGCTATCATCATCATCATCATCATCATCATCACAATCATCAACGTCATCATCATCAAGACGTCCTGTTAGCACAGATTTCCTTGACTCTCTCTCACCACCCGTCCCTATCGACCATCGCTCTTAGACTGCATTCAGTGTCCGTATAGAGTTGATGAGTGAAAGTTTTTGCTGGTCAGCCGACACTGGTGTTGTCCATGTGTAGAGGCTTACAAGAGTTTGACATTACTTTTCCAGTAGTGTCTCGAATGTCTTGCTCGTTTTACTTGGATGGTTTGTGAAATGGAAGAGAAGTGGTCATATATATGTATATTTACCAACCCCTCCGCACGAGCAGAATGTGAAACAAGGTCAATTTCTTAAGCGGAGTTCAACAGGTTTGAATTCAGAGTTTTCTTTCTCCTAGGCCGGTTGCCTAACCAAGGTTAAAGAGCCCAGTCTGCCCTACTATTTATCCATAGCTAGAGGGAGAGTAGGATTAATACCTTTCCCAAGGGTATTAACGCTAAATAAAATGCAATTACCACATCCAGGATTTGAACTCGGGGCGACGAGTCCATTTCCCATAATTTTAACCATTACACCACGCGCTTCCAGAAGTGGTCATATAACTGCTGTTTTGTAGGTTGCTGCTTCGATTAATTATTCAAAACAGCACACAGCATCCTTGTGTTTTTATTTACCCAAACGCTTCATTAATGTCGAGGTGGTACAACCATACAGAAGTGCCACATCTCAGTCGGTAGAGCGTTCGGCAAGAAACCACAAGGTTCTTAGTTCGATAACGGCCCTCGCCAACTCAGCTTATGAGCAGCACAGGGATCTCTGCGGTAAAGTAAGGAGCTGATGGTAGATGTGGCGCTCCACCTCAGACGCAAATACAATCTCCTTGGTCTGGCGCTTGTGAAAAGGGGATAGACTCCCTCGCTGATTGGCCGATACCGAATTTAGGCCATCCCGACGACTTTACTTTACTTTCACTTATAATCCTGTAGTTTAACACATTTGGCACATTATTACTTAAATTTCTTTAACAAAAAATTAAAAAAAAATTAATTTCGAGATTCTTGTTGCCATTTTTAGGCTGCAGATGAGAGCATTTTACAGTGGAGATCCCTTGTGGCATTAAGTTTGATCCATGTTGTGTAGTATCCTGTAATGCTTTTCCGTTGGTCCGTGTATCTTGAATCCTAATGTTCCTTGTGCTCATCAGTGTTAAGCAGAATCCTTGGTTGTTGGTCCGTTTGTCCGTGTTAAGCACGAGCAACTGAACGCATTTCCACCAAGGCCCTTAGATAGTTTACCAACCACGTATTCAAGCGTGTTGATTGGCCGAATGAATTCACGCAGAGTTTTATAATTTTAAGTTTTGGCCTCCAGGACACCTTATATATACAAAATATTCCCACAATTACAATGGATCACTCTTGGTTTGGAATTAGAAATTTTAGATACTTCTCTGTAGGTCAGCAAGTCACTAAATTCTAAAGACCATGGAAGTCAAATAGGCTGCTACATCCGTTATCAGTCATCACTGATCGAAGCTAATAGAACTAGCAAATATATGCGCCCTTTGTGTGCAAGTATTTAAGTTTTAATGTAATAAAATATTGTATTAGAAAGGCTAATGAAACTAAATAGGAATGCAGATAAAAAGATTTGAAACAGAGGAAGTAAAGAATAAAATAACAGTTATTTCTTCTTGTTGATGGATTTCTTCTAAGTTTATTGAATAGATGTTTCCTCATATCTATTAAAATAAAACCAAATAATTAGAAATCAATAATACTAAGCACATATTTATTAAAATCAAATTTTTAAGATCAATGCAAATTAGCCTTCCTGTTCACACTGGAAACTGCTATTTTGTTGTATATATGAATACAATTGTATGTTATTAGTATGTAGATCCTGGTCAACACCGGGGGTCCAGTGGCTTCGGCCCTGGATATTTACGAGTTAATAGCGTCGATCCCAGGGGGCCATCCCCCCAGGCAATACCTGCCCCCTTGATTTAAAGGGACAGGGCTGGGTTTATTGCCCAGCGCCTGAGGCGCCCCGCTTGAGGGGGAATGCCGACGGGATCGACGCAATTTTTCACCTGCCACTCCATGAGCTTCGGTTTGTGGGTGGTCCCACGTTAATAGGGACTTTGTGCCTGACCCATACAAGTGGGGTACGCGGTAAATATCATGTAGATATGGTCAACAGTGGCTTCGGCCTCTGGACCATTGATATAATTAACGGCGTCGATCCCAGGGGCCATCCCCAGGCAACACCTGCCCCCTTGATTTAAAGGGGCAGGGCTGGGTTTATTGCCAGTGCCTGAGGCGCCCCTTGAGGGGAATGCCGACGGATCGACGCAATTTTTCACCTGCCACTCCATGAGCTTCGGTTTGTGGGTGGTCCCACGTTAATAGGGACTTGTGCCTGACCCGTACAAGTGGGGTACGCGGTAAATACAGTATGTAGATATGGTCAACAGTGGCTTCGGCCTCTGGACCATTGATATAATTAACGGCGTCGATCCCAGGGGCCATCCCCCCAGGCAACACCTGCCCCCTCGATTTAAAGGGCAGGGCTGGGTTTATTGCCCAGTGCCTGAGGCGCCCCCTTGAGGGGAATGCCGACGGGATCGACGCAATTTTTCACCTGCCACTCCATGAGTCTCGGCTTGTGGGTGGTCCCACGTTAATAGGGCTTGTGCCTGACCCGTACAAGTGGGGTACGTGGAAAATATCATGTAGATATGGTCAACAGTGGCTTCGGCCTCTGGACCATTGCTATAATTAACGGCGTCGATCCCAGGGGGCCATCCCCCCAGGCAACACCTGCCCCTTGATTTAAAGGGGCAGGGCTGGGTTTATTGCCAGTGCCTGAGGCGCCCCCTTGACGGGGAATGCCGACGGGATCGACGCAATTTTCACCTGCCACTCGATGAGTCTCGGCTTGTGGGTGGTCCCACGTTAATAGGGACTTTGTGCCTGACCCGTACACGTGGGGTACGTGGTAAATATCATGTAGATATGGTCAACAGTGGCTTCGGCCTCTGGACCATTGCTATAATTAACGGCGTCGATCCCAGGGGGCCATCCCCCAGGCAACACCTGCCCCTTGATTTAAAGGGGCAGGCTGGGTTTATTGCCCAGTGCATGAGGCGCCCCTTGAGGGGAATGCCGACGGGATCGACGCAATTTTTCACCTGCCACTCCATGAGCTTCGGTTTGTGGTGGTCCCACGTTAATAGGGACTTTGTGCCTGACCCGTACAAGTGGGGTACGCGGTAAATACAGTATGTAGATATGGTCAACAGTGGCTTCGGCCTCTGGACCATTGAATATAATTAACGGCGTCGATCCCAGGGGGCCATCCCCCAGGCAACACCTGCCCCTCGATTTAAAGGGGCAGGGCTGGGTTTATTGCCAGTGCCTGAGGCGCCCCCTTGAGGGGAATGCCGACGGGATCGACGCAATTTTCACCTCCATTCCATGAGTCTCGGCTTGTGGGTGGTCCCACGTTAATAGGGCCTTGTGCCTGACCCGTACAAGTGGGGTACGTGGTAAATTCATGTAGATATGGTCAACAGTGGCTTCGGCCTCTGGACCATTGCTATAATTAACGGCGTCGATCCCAGGGGGCCATCCCCAGGCAACACCTGCCCCCTTGATTTAAAGGGGCAGGGCTGGGTTTATTGCCCAGTGCATGAGGCGCCCCTTGAGGGGAATGCCGACGGGATCGACGCAATTTTTCACCTGCCACTCCATGAGCTTCGGTTTGTGGTCCCACGTTAATAGGGTTTGTGCTGACCCGTACAAGTGGGGTACGCGGTAAATACAGTATGTAGATATGGTCAACAGTGGCTTCGGCCTCTGGACCATTGATATAATTAACGGCGTCGATCCCAGGGGGCCATCCCCCAGGCAACACCTGCCCCTCGATTTAAAGGGGCAGGGCTGGGTTTATTGCCCAGTGCCTGAGGCGCCCCCTTGAGGGGAATGCGGACGGATCGACGCAATTTTTCACCTGCCACTCCATGAGTCTCGGCTTGTGGGTGGTCCCACGTTAATAGGGCCTTGTGCCTGACCCGTACAAGTGGGGTACGTGGAAATATCATGTAGATATGGTCAACAGTGGCTTCGGCCTCTGGACCATTGCTATAATTAACGGCGTCGATCCCAGGGGGCCATCCCCCCAGGCAACACGGCCCCTTCGATTTAAAGGGGCAGGGCTGGGTTTATTGCCAGTGCCTGAGGCACCCTTGAGGGGAATGCCGACGGGATCGACGCAATTTTTCACCGCCACCCCATGAGCTTCGGCTTGTGGTGGTCCCACGTAATAGGGCCTTGTGCCTGACCCGTACAAGTGGGGTACGTGGAAAATATCATGTAGTTATGGTCAACAGTGCTTCGGCTCTGGACCATTACACATTCTCTT
>CM042138.1:106122278-106149645 GCA_023376005.1 Doryteuthis pealeii | reverse complement strand
AGAGATGTTTAAATTTATTAACTGTTAATTATGAATTCTCTCATTCCCAGGTGACAAAGATGACGTATTTATTAATTTTAAACAAAAAGATTGATTAAAATATGTTAGCCTAAAAATATATGAAATTTTTTATTTTTATGGAAAGAGATTATTGAAAATAATTAATAAGTAAAAGTTGATATCTTTTTTTAATATCATGGGAAAGCCATTAACATCACAATTTGTATCTCTCATTCTGTCAACAGCTGGTGCTGCTGATGTGATGGTAATGTGGTAAAAATATTAAATATGACCAACCATAGAAAATAACCGTACCTAATATTTGGCGGGAAAAATATATGAAAAATAATAAACTAATTCATCGAAAATTTATTTAAAAACTATAAAAACGTACGTTATATGTAACAAGAATTTTTTTTTCTTTTTTAACACATGAAACTTGTAATTGTTCTTCATTGAACGTAAAAGAATACCGTAAATAATGGGGGATAATTTTTTCATTTTTATTAAACGTTTTAAAATTTTTTAAGAAGTTGGGAAGTTCGTATTTGTACATACCTATCTTATCAGACTGTGGGTCGCCGCAGAGAGATATTTTGAATTACTACGATTGTATCTGATATACCAGAATTCAATCAACTCTAGACCCTTACATATCAGTGTTCTAGAGATTCTTGTTTCGGAGTTAGTTCTCCAATTGTTTTATTTCGTCCGGATTATAATGGAAGCGGTTATTTTTGAGAGTTTAGGATAGCGCAACTTAAAGTCCAAACTCGCTTACTCACGATGTCGCAGACCACACGGTTACCTACTACGCCACAGAGACTACCACTCCGCGAAATGAAGTCGTAGTGATTATGTTTATCATTTTGTATTAGATAGTTGGAACTGGATGGTTCAGTTTAAACCCTAAATTTTCTATTTTTCTTTACTGTATTAGAAAGTAACTAGTTTTTGAAATTTTCTTTTAGGGTGAGGGGAGTGTAAAAACTATTTTTATTCGCGATTGTTTTTTTCTCTTCTTTTGTTTTGAATTTAATTTCTAATTTATCAGTTGGATTATTAAATCACGCGATAACATTCTTTGCACATCATGTAAAGAAAGGAGGAAAAAAATTATATTAGCCTGTTGCCGCCCCAAATTTCCGAAAGAAAAACCGTTGGAAGTGTTATATAAATGCCTTCAGTTGTTGTTGAGGCTCCCACCCACGTCCGTTTTGAGGAACAGCGTATCCCATTTTTATGACAATTCACCGTTGCCTCTGTTTAGAGGAATATTTTATCATGGGAGAAATTCTTCAAATTGAATATTTCTGATGGTGGAGAACAAAAAATCTTTCTCTTTTGAATTTTGGTATTGAGGCTTGATAATTTGTATTTTTGGATTATTTCAGAACTATTTCCCTCATCTGTATTATTATCTAAAAGAGCATTTAGGGCCAATGTGCCCCTCCGGCCTTTTCATGTATTCTTGTCGGACTCGGGGAACCTCACTTTGAACTCGGCTCCCAAAGTTCCGAGTTCGAGAAGGTACTGTGCAACATTTTCAATTTATTTCATTTAAATTTGAATTATTTAATTTCGCGACACCTTTATCCTTTTACTTTTGTATTTACTTCGGTAATTATATTCCTAATTTTTTAAATATGTATCTGGAAATAGTAAAATTTTGACAAGTTTGTGTCGAATAGATCTGTTTAAAATTATCAGTATTCGATAGAAATATATGAAACCATATGATTATTATTAAATTAAATTATCAATGTTAATATGAATACTTTAAACCATTTAACTGTGTGCAAATTATTTGCATAATAACATTATACCTGGAGCTATAATTGTTTGCCAAGGATCATTATCATTAGTACTCGAAAACATGTAATTGTTTTTTCAAATTATTTATGTTAGATAGGAATACTGACAAATAACTGGGTGTAAAGATTTGTGATTATAATAGTCACTATAAAACTATATAGTTATTTATAAATTATTTGAATTATATAGAAATGATTTATACCTTGTAATTGTATATAAATTATTAGGTATTAGATAGGAATTCTTAAAATCATCAAACTTCTGTGCAAATTACTTTTATTTGTAGGAATACTTGATATCCTATAAGAATCTGCAAATAATTATTTAGGATAATATATTTTAATAAATGCAATAGAATATTGAAAATATACTATATTACAATCAAACATTACAAATGAATCAAATTTCGATTTGAATAATACATAACGGTGTTGATATAGCGTTAAAGAATAAACGAAACCAAACTACAAACACACACACACATATTATATATATATATATAATATATATTATATATATATATAATTATTAAAAAACATAAAGTTTTAGATCTTTAGCATTATAGCCTATTTCAGGGAGCCTAGAGAAATCGTTTAGGGCCTTCCACATTCAGATGCAAAAGACGATTTCTTAGACTCCCTAAAATAGGCTATAATGCTAAAAATCTAAATCTTCTGTTATTCTTTTACTTAATATATATATATAATCAAAAGGACGTATCTATCCATGCGTCCCAGTTTTTTCTCTTCCTTCATTTTCAAGCTAACTGTAAATACATTTCAAATAGTTTCTTTGAAACGAATTACATAGTAATAGGTTACAAGGTAGGAGTTATACGACTTTACTTGTTTCCCCAGATCATTAAATAATACCCTATAATCTCTTAAGAAACTTTAGTTGAGACCCACAAATTTTCCCGGGGACTCATTCAAAGCAAATATGTGTGTCCCAGGACGCACTAAATAAAAAATCATACTATATATATATATATATATATATATATTATATATATATATATATAATATAAGAGTAAATTCGATTGAATCACTTATCGACAAGCAAAGCTAGACGTCTTCCTAGGGATTATATCCACAGATGAATTATTTATAAGTCATCAATAAAATATTTATTGTTTATTTCCAACGTGTTGTTTTCTACTTCTTTGCAGAGTTGATAATTAAGGAAACACAAAAATAGTTCGATTTGACGAAAGATATTTGTCTTCTCTCTAGAAAGAGAACGCAAATGAATTCTTCAAGTCTTTTTCATTTGTTTCTTTCGTTTTTCATCAAGGAAATCATTTCCCTAAATGATTGGCGGAAAATTATACTTTGCTTATTCAGAAGCAAATACATGTTATTTAATATGTTTAGAAATTTTTTATCCCAAGAAATATTTGTATTGGTATCTTAAATGCCTATTTTTGTCCGCCTTTCAATATGTCTTGTTTCGTATTTTTTCTACGAAAACAAATTATAAAAAAGGGGCAACCGGTGGGCTAGCTCTGGGCTGGAATCGGTCACGTGTCCCCTAAAATCTGCCTCTTTGGAAATGGGAAGTGAGGCGTGAAGACGCGTATTTGATTCTGGCAACAACCATCAGAGTGTCCATTTCTTAGCGCTGACTAAGCAGCTAGAATATAAACATTGGCTGGTCCCTTGGAGGTACTTCTTTGAGAAAAGTGCCTTATTGTTAGCGGGTGCCAGCCAAGTCCCTTGGAAATTGAAACATGGAAGTTCTAGAGAATTACTTTGGCTAAAAGTTCGCTGTTCTTTGCTCGCATCAACTTCTGACTTGAGAAGAACTATTGTTGGATATAGTCCACCCTTTTTGGTGAAAACGGACGACAACGCGTGAGAAACAAGAACCAGCGGGGACATCCATAGTTTTCAACAAAGAGCCTCGTTTTTTGGCGATAAGAAACGAGAATACCGAAAGAAGGTTTATCTTTCGGTTAGAGTTATTTTCAACCTCAAGAGCCTTGTTCTTTGGCGAAAAGGAACAAGAGATATTGAAAGGACTTTCATCTTTTGTTTATCTATTTTGACCCATCCTGCGAGAGAATTTTTTGAAGGGTTCCTTTGTTGTTTAAACCCCTTCTAACAGTAAGTGTTTTATTCCTATTTTTATTCCCATTTTGTTTTATTTTTGTATTTTGGTTACCCGGCGCCTAAATTGTCTATTTTCGCGGACGTCGTGCATGGGGAATTCTATGCAATCCTAATTTGAATTGTATTATATTTCATTTTTACCTCCTTTTGTGGAGATATTTGTAATAAAGTTATTTTCTCTATCAAGAAAGACCGTTCGTAGTTTCATTTTTTCCCTCCCCTTTTTATTAAAGACGTCTTTTAGTTCAACGGTCTCCGAAAATGGAAAAATATTTCCGATATATAATGGAGATTGTGTGTTTTCCTGTCTGTAACCAAAACTATATTACTACTCAAGTCACAATTCCTTTAGTTATTTCCGTCACATTATCCGTGATTTTATTTTTATTTAAACCTCAATTATTACTAAAGTTGTTTAACATTATTAATACTGTTGACCATATCTACATACTAATAACATGCAATTGTATTTATATATACAAGAAAACAGCGGTTTACAGTGTGAACGGGAAGACTAATTTGCATATTGATATCATATAAAATTTGATTTTAATAAATATGTGCTTAGTATTATTGATTTCTAATTTGTTGGTTTTATTTTAATAGATACGAGAAACATCTCTTCAATAAACCTTAGAAGAAATCCATCAACAAGAAGAAATAACTGTTATTTTATTTTTACTTCCTATTTAAAAGAAATAGTTAAATTAGGAACATTTAGCAATGAAAGGCGGGAGGGATGGAAGAGTAAGTTTCAGTTGTTCTATTTTTCGATTATACACTCCTCTGTTTCAAATCTTTTTATCTGCATTCCTATTTAGTTTCATTAGCCTTTCTAATACAATATTCTATTACATTAAAACTTAAATACTTGCACACAGAGGGCGCATATATTTGCTAGTTCTATTAGCTTCGATCAGTGATGACTGATAACGGATGTAGCAGCCTATTTGACTTCCATGGTCTTTAGAATTTAGTGACTTGCTGACCTACAGAGAAGTATCTAAAATTTCTAATTCCAAACCAAGAGTGATCCATTGTAATTGTGGGAATATTTTGTATATATAAGGTGTCCTGGAGGCCAAAACTTAAAATTATAAAACTCTGCGTGAATTCATTCGGCCAATCAACACGCTTGAATACGTGGTTGGTAAACTATCTAAGGGCCTTGGTGGAAATGCGTTCAGTTGCTCGTGCTTAACACGGACAAACGGACCAACAACCAAGGATTCTGCTTAACACTGATGAGCACAAGGAACATTAGGATTCAAGATATACGGACCAACGGAAAAGCATTACAGGATACTACACAACACGGATCAAACTTAATGCCACAGGGATCTCCACTGTAAAATGCTCTCATCTGCAGCCTAAAAATGGCAACAAGAATCTCGACATTAATTTTTTTTTTTAATTTTTGTTTAAAGAAATTTAAGTAATAATGTGCCAAATGTGTTAAACTACAGGATTATAAGTGAAAGTAAAGTAAAGTCTTCGGGATGGCCTAAATTCGGTATCGGCCAATCAGCGAGGGAGTCTATCCCCTTTTCACAAGCGCCAGACCAAGGAGATTGTTTTTGCGTCTGAGGTGGAGCGCCACATCTACCATCAGCTCCTTACTTACCGCAGAGATCCCTGTGCTGCTCATAAGCTGAGTTGGCGAGGGCCGTTATCGAACTAAGAACCTTGTGGTTTCTTGCCGAACGCTCTACCGACTAGAGGGCACTTCTGTATGGTGTACCACCTGGACATTAATGAAGCGTTTGGGTAAATGAAAAACACAAGGATGCTGTGTGCTGTTTTGAATAATTAATCGAAGCAGCAACCTACAAAACAGCAGTTATATGACTACTTCTGGAAGTGCGTGGTGTAATAGCTGAAATCTTGGGAAATGGACTCGTCGCCCCGAGTTCAAATCCTGGATGTGGTAATTGCATTTCATTTAGCGTTAATACCCTTGGGAAAGGTATTAATCCTACTCTCCCTCCAGCTGTGGATAAATAGTCGGGCAAACTGGGCTCTTTAACCTTGGTTAGGCAACCGGTCTAGGAGAAGGAAAACTCTGAATTCAAACCTGTTGAACTCCGCTTAAGAAATTGACCTTGTCTCACATCCTGCTCGTTCGGAGGGGTTGGTAAATTTATATATATATTATATATATATATATATATATAATATAATTATATATATATGAACACTTCTCTTCATCTCACAAACTATCCAAGTAAAACATCAGACACTACTGGAAAAGTAATTATCAAACTCATAAGCGATTTTCTCTGGTAAGCCTCTACACATGGACACACCAGTGTCGGCTGACCAGCAAAAACTTTCACTCATCAACTCTGTATGGACACTGAATGCAGTCTGGGGACCTGCTAAGAGCGATGGCCGATAGGGACAGGTGGTGAGAGAGAGTCAAGGAAATCCGTGCTAACAGGACGTCTTGATGATAATGACGTTGATGATGGTGATGATGATGATGATGATGACGATGATTATTGCATGTACGTTTTAGGAATCGCGAACAATTCTTGCTTCGTTGGGCCGAGAACGTTTCAGCGCTTTCTCGTCGTAGAAATTGCTTTCTTACTTACAGCAAACCAAATATGCTGGTTTCGTTTGTTTTACGTCATATCAACCTCGGTGGGCCATTTAATGACGAAAACAAAGTTTTGATTATAAATTCATTCTTAATGAATACTCAATTTTTTTAAAAACAAATTTTACTATTTAACCCAAAAATGGGACCCTAACAGGTTCTACCACTCCGGGTCAGAGTGGACCTGAGAGCAATGGTGATGAAGGGGTGCCCCACATTCACCAGACCTCCATAACTGAAACCTCGACATCAGTCAAAATTTAGCGTCATTCTCAGGTCATGAGGACCCTGAGCCACCGCATTCTAGCACATATATGATAAAAAGGGTTGGGGCTAGCCATAAGGGCAATAGGGTTGATGTAATCATATAGGTGCTAGGGTTTAATGTGACCAGCCGATTGATTGGAGGGGCCCTCTCCGACCGCCCGTCTAGCCCAAGTAAGGGCTAAAATGAAGTGTTGTATGTCATGGACTGCCCAGCCACCTGGATCTCACCCTTAAGCATCACGGGTCGCCACGCACGACCAACAGGTGGCCCCATTGGGAGAGTCTTACCCTTCTGCAGAGGTGCAGTCGGTGTATTCTAATGCCCCACCCAGCCAACAGGGCGGCAAATATGCTGGAAACATTTGCCATAGCTCTTTATGAGCAGTACCTTCTGTAGACATACACAAGGAGAAAAGTTCAACAGATATGTGGCTGGGGAACTTGGCGTCAGGAATATCTTTTCATGGTCGAATTCTGGGATTTTTTTTTTTTTTTTTGGTTACCCCTTAAATTTATATATGGGGTGTTTTCAAAAGTTATAGAGACTGCATCTTTAATCTTTCTTTAATTTTAAGATGTAAATGAAGACGTCTGTACAGCAGTGAAAATTCGATAATAAAGTGATGATGTCTAGACTGATGTCTCAACCAGTCAGTGCCAATCAGCATACGAAGAAGAGTGACAAAAGTAATAAAAAGAGCAAAACATTATAGTTACAGGGAGAGATTGGAGAAATTAGAAATAACTACTTTCCTAAAAGGAATGGGTAAAGAAGAACTGTTTTCTCGTTTATTCCTACCATAAAATAAACTGTACCCTCAATTTAAGTCCGTGTTTTTGCAATAAATGTTTTATTTTTCTTGCACCCGTAATTTTACAATACTAAATATATTTTCTTTATTCTAATATTCACTTCAATGTGTATATTCTAAAAGTTTTTATTTTGTGAGAATGTTTAGTTTTAAAGTATGGGGTTCGTTTTACAATTTAGGCATAAATTGGATCCTCCTTTTATGGTTGTCATTTTGTTCTTTCGTCGACGATGATTAAAATCTGACGTTTTTATTTTAGAGTACCAAAGCCAAAAAGAAAAGAAATAACAACAAAAGGTAATATTCAACTTTTTACTCGTAAATTCCTACCATAAAATTAAGCTTGGGCATTTTATGGTAGGAATTTACGAGTAAAAAGTTGAAGTGTAAAACGAACCCCCACTTTAAAACTAACATTCTCACAAAATACATTGAAGTGAATATTAAAATAAAGAAAATATATTTAGTATTGTAAAATAACGGGTGCAAGAAAAATAAAACATTTATTGCAAAAACACGGACATAAAATGAGGGTTCAGTTTATTTCATGGTAGGAATAAACGAGAAAACAGTTCTTCTTTACCAAGGAATGAGAGTTTATCTAACTGAAACTTACAAAATAATGAATGGAATTTCTTATTCGTTTAGATGATATTCCCGAGAAATGTTTTATAACTATGGTAGCCGAGACATGTTTCTTTTTTTTTTACGGTAACAATTTACGGTACTCTTGAACTTTCTCGATCGTTGGAGCGGTGTTCAGTAAAGTGTTATACCTTTAAAAACAAATAAGACCATTAAGCGATAGATAGGTTTCATCGATGCTTTATAGTGAGGCAACTATATCATTTTTTTTTAAATTTTGCCAACGTAAGTTGGAACATTTTAGAACACTCCACCGTAAACTGGTTAGGGTTAATTCATTCAAGCAGATATCCTAAATTCATATGTTTATGAATTCGTGTGGCGAGACAACAAAGAAAGTAATGCTTTCTATCAAAGTCTTAATGGTATAGTTGATTCACAATAAACCATTCTCAAACTCATCTATCACTTAATGGTCTTATTTTTTTAAGGTATCAGAATTTACTGAACACCGCTCCTACGGTCGAGAAATGTCAAGAGTGTCCAATTCAATAACCCTAACTGATAAATATTAAAAATACAACAAAATCAGGGAATTATCCGATAAAATTTTCAGTGTTAACTTATTAATCAATGAATTTTATAATGCGTCAGTTATTGTATTTTTTTTATTTTTAAAAATTGCATATTTCTTTTGGATTACTTGCGCCCCAGCCTTTTGGGGACTAAAAACACTCAAGGTATATATATATATATATATATATATATATATATACTAGAAAAAATGTGACCTGTGGGGTCACCCATTGAGCTCTCTGTAGATAATAGAGAGACTAACATATATAAGAAGGTAATCAATATATAACCATAGCTGGGTACAAGTGTGTTAAGTATACTATGTTATTATCGCCCTTGGCCAGGATTGAACCTGAAGCCTAGAGATAACAGTCACTTAGAACTGCATTAACACAACGCCTATATCCACTACGCTATCCCTCATGGATTGAATAGAGGGTTGGGTTTAAAGTTCTGTGATGGCCCTGGATTACGACAAAAAGATTCCCGATTACGACAAGAAGGCTCCCGAGTCAGACAAAAAATACCTGAAGAAGGCCAGAGGGCACATTGACAGAAGTGTTGTATAGATAACAATAAACATGAAGACAGTAGTCCGAATATTCCAAATAATACGAATACTAATAATTTTAAACAGATCTATTTTACCCATAAATGGGACCCTAACTGCAACTCCGCATCAGAGTGAACATGAGTGTAATGGCAATTAATGGGTGCCCCACACTCCCCAGATCTCCAGAAGTTGAGGCTCACCATATAACGCAGCTTAGTGTCAAACCTATGACACTCTTTTGGCCTAAGTCTTGGAATGTTAATAAACTTGAAACGCCAGTCGACGTCATTCGTCGTTGATTTACAACTACTGCTGTTGCTAAGGCATCTTGACGGCCGTACATTCACTTGTCGTAATCCATTTTGAACAAGTTTTCCGATTAAATTGATCCAAGTAGACAACTGAGAAGCATTGAGATTGTCGAACTGGATATTTGAGGTAAGACGAGAGCAGTTAGGAATTTGATCGTTGCAGACAACTTTACTAGATGATCAGTGAATATGCTCTTTAGTTATTACCATTTCTTATGATCCAAATCATAGAGGCTGAATGATGACATCCCCACGGAAAAGGATACGGCGGAGCTTGGTAAAACTTGTAGAGCTTACAGACTATTGGTCGTGAGTTCGAAACTCACTAGGCACTCCATACTGCTAACCGTGTGCTACAACTAAGCTAAGCTTAGCAAATAACACTTAGTATTCTTATTAGCCAGATGAAAACTGCACAGAGATGCTACCTGCTGATTTGCACAAATCCTGGAAAAATTATACAACAAAACAACAACCGGCAGACGTGCAAATTACCCACTCCCGGCACGGGGAGGTAGTGACGAAAAATAACGACGCGGGACTCTATCGAGGCCCCGCGATCGGAATGAGTACACTTCAAATCCGTTAACGAGGACCAACCGCCCATCTTACAAACCATTAAAGTAAAACAAAGATATGCTTCTCACTGCTAGAGAAGTAAGGACAAACTCATATACGAGGTTCCCCCTATGGGATCCAACATATGTGCGTACGCTGGGTGATGTTTAGAGGACTTATCAAGAGCGATGGACGATAGGGACGTATGGCGAGAAAGAGTCAAGGGAACCCATGATTATTAGATTGCCTCACGTGGTTTAGTGACACAAATCTTTATGGGTCATTTGATTTATTTTTAAATGTTTGATTTCACTTATAATTATTTATATTCTCTAAGTTCCATCGCAATGCTTTTTTTTAAAACGTACTTTTTTATTTGATTATAACGATAATAATCATTTGTTTTCGCAGATACATCGTATTAAGTATTTTATCAAATACAAATAACTTGCACAACACTCTTTGATCGATAGATGATGCCCTAACAAGAACTACCACTCAGAATGGATTCAAGAACAATGGCAACGAGATGGTGCACTCCACACTCCTCAGAACTCCAGAATTGGAGCCTCACAAATAATTCATACACAATTATGTAGTTTCAAGTAATTATTTCTAAATGATAATAATCATTTGTACAAGCAAAATAAAAAAACGCCCTCTGGGCGACGTAAAATAAATATTACCTGAGGGGATGGGAGCTGAAAATTTAATATCAGAGAGTTTGTATCATAAGTAAAGTAAAATCATAAAATTTATTAAAGGAGTAAAAAAAATTGAAATTGAAATGGAAACTTAGTTCTGATAACTTTAAATATATATTGAAATAAAACAAAATATATATAGATAGATAATACCAGGTACGTATTTATTAAAACTTGTTTAAAAAACCAATGAGGACTGTCTGGCATTGCATGCTCAAATTTTGAGTGTATCTATTCTATGTTATGACGATTTTAGGTAGAGTGACGTAGTTTTTGTAACAGACAAAAACCGGAAGCGAATCTCCATTATTAATAGATGTACAGTTATATGGTTTCCAATATTATGATCTAACTCCAATAATTATTCCTGTCAGCTATAGCTAAAGAATACCTCGACTGCACCTCTGCAGAGAGGTAAGACCCACTTCCCTCAATGGGGCAACTGTTGGCCGTTGGTGGCGAACCGTGATGCTTAAGGACGGAATCCTGGTGGATAAGCAGTCCATGAAATGCAACACAACACTTTGGCCCTTACTTAGGCTAGACGGGTGGTAGGAGACGCCACTCCTAATCAATCGGTTGGTCACGTCAAGCCCTAGCACCTATATGATTGTCCCAACCCTATTGCCTTTATGTCAAGCTCCAGCTTTTTATCATATATGTGCTAGAAGGCGGTGGCTGAGGGTCTTCATATCCTGGGTATGACGTTAAACTGATGGTGAGGTTCCAGTAATTGAGGTCTGTGAAATGTGGAACACCCCTTCATCACCATTTCTCTCAGGTCCACACTGATCCGGGGTGGTAGTACCTGTTAGGATCCCATCTATGGGTTAAAATAGAAAAATGTGTTTATAAAAAGAATTGGGTATTCATTAAGAATTAATTTATTTCAAAACTTTGTCGGCATTAAATGACCCATCGAGGTTGATATGCCGTAAAACCAAACAAACTAACAAAACTCTAATAATTTGCAATTATATGGCTTCAAGAAACTAATAATAATAATAATCCTTTGTACATAATTATAGCTTGAAGTAACTATTCTTTATACAAATAATTTACAAAGATATACGGTATCTAATACAGATAACTTTCAAATATCTATTTGATTCATATATGAGACCCTTACAGGTAGTACGTTGGCTCTAGATTCCCCAAAGCATTAGTATTGGAGATTCACCACCAGACAGTGTTTAGTGTCATACCCAAGATACTCCTTTGCAGAGAATGCTGCCGACAGCATGAATCTGACGTGGTACTCCCGTTCAATAAGGGTTTCCGAACAAAGCTAATAGACCATTGTTAGTGAGTTTGGTTACCATATTTCTGCCTTTGTGAAAAACATAGACTTAAATTACAACCCGCTCCTATTCAAGTCTTGACTTCTTCCCGCCCTGTCGGCTGAGGTATTAGAATGCACCGACTGCACCTCTGCAGAGGGGTAAGTCCCCCAATGGGGCTACCTGTTGGCCGTGGGTGGCGACCCGTGAAGCTTAAGGATAGAACCCAGGTGAATGAGCAGTCCATGACTTGTAATACTCCACTTTGGCCCTATCTTGTGCTAGACGGGCAGTTGGAGAGGACCCCTCCGATCAATCGGCTGACCACGTCAAGCCCTAGCACCTATATGATTTTCCCAACCCTATTGCTCTCATGGCAAGCTCCGACCCCTTTTTATCATATGGATGCTAGAAGGCGGTGACTGAGGGTCTTCATGTCATGGGAATGGCGTTAAACTCTATCTGATGGTGAGGTTCCAGTTTTGGAGGTTTAGGGAATATGGAGCACCCCTTCATCACCATTGCCCCCTGGTCCACTCTGACCCGGAGTGGTAGTACCTGTTAGGGTCCCATCTATGGGTTAAATAGAAAAATGAATTTATAAAAAAATTGTATTATCCATTAAGAATTGATTTATTTCAAAACTTTATCGGCATTAAATGACCCACTGAGGTTGATATGCCGTAAAACAAAACCAAACCAAACGAAACCTTGACTTCTTCGTCTGCGTAGACAGGTATATCAGCTAGTTTATTAATAATTGTTTCGATAGCCCTATATGATATATGTGGTAGGAAGCGCGTGGTGTAATGATTAAAGTCATGGGAAATGGACTCGTCGCCCCGAGTTCAAATCCTAGACGTGGTAATTGCATTTCATTTAGCGCTAATATCCTTGGGAAAGGTATGAATCCTAGTCTCCCTCTAGGATGGGTAAATAGTAGGGCAGACTGGGCTCTTTAACCTTGGTTAGGCAACCGGTCTAGGAGAAGGAAAACTCTGAATTCAAACCTGCTAAACTCCGCTTAAGAAATTGACCTTGTGTCGCATACTGCTCGTGCGAAGGGGTTGGTAAATATATATATATGATATGTGTGATTACCTCTACATCACTCAAGTTATATTGATTGGTGATTAATTTCAACAGCATTTCAGTCTATTAAGGGTTATTTTATACAGAGAGATTAGAGAATCGCTTTCATGTTGACATTTTTGTGTAGTTGTTTCTTAAGAGTTTTTTTTTTGCATATGGTCCTGTCGAATATGAATACTTTTTAAACATACTTATAGCATAGATACTACCACTCCGTGTCAGAGTGGACCTGGGACTAATGGCAATAAAGGGTTACTACCCACTCTCCAAATCTGGGACCTCATCATTAGATGCATATGTCATATCCAGAGTACAGCTTTGGGCGGTCAGTCTAAGAGAATCATCGAGAACGACCTTTAAACCTGCCCAGGGTGGAAGCCGTAGATTTTCGTAAAATTACAACTTCTAAACAAGAGACAGATAAGTTCGCAAAGACATTAATTTGCAATCATTACACAGAGTTACGGATCATATACATGTGCATTGTTGTGAAATCTGCACACATTTGTGAATCTGCATTCGACTTTGTACATCTTCATATACTTGTATATCATCTTCACGTATTGTAGTATTTGTATGGTTGACACTGTTCTTGTTGTTTGATGAAAACGCATGTTTCGTTTTAAACCTTGAGTGTGGTTTTACCTTTATTTTATCCATTGTCTTTATCTGCCACATATAATTGCCAACGCAACCGATATTGAGCACTCTTACTTCGATATATAAAAACCATAAGGGTTCATCGCAGAAAGAAGGCAACTCTACTGTATGTAGTTTTTCTGCAAGGCATTTGGCTCCATACTACAAGTAAAGGATGAAGCAAATCACTAGAAATGGTGTCCCTAAAAAACTGTACCGCTTATGAATGATGCTGCTACAAAGACATGAGCAATAAGTTCGTTCACCTGATGGGACAACAGTTTTCTCCATGTTGCTGGATCGCTACAAAGAGATACATTAGATTTCATATATGTATTACTAACTCCTCCCACAAGTAGGTCAATCTTCTAAGCGGAGTTTAAACAGGTTTGGAATTTAGAGTTCACCTTCTCCTTAGACTGGGTTACATAGACAAGCTTAAAGAGCCCAGCCCGCCCTCGAATTTATCCATAGCTGGAGTGAGATATATATATGATCCGACTTTCCTAAGGGAATTAAGCGCTATGTGAATGCAAACAGCTTTAGTCCAGGATTTGAACGGTCGTCGAGTCCAGTTCCTACGACTCTATAACCTTTACCCTACGGCACATTTTTTAGTCGAAAAAGTAACATAAGAGCAATAAGTAAAAAGCAAAAAAATATTACACATGTAATCTTATTTTTGATAATTTAAAACAGATGTTTTCGGTCAATTTAATCAAAGATGCCTGCTAAGACGCTACTTAAAAATGCCGTTTTAAACAAATAAATTGAGTAAAATTCACATTGGATTGTCCAATTAGAAACATAACCTAGTAGATAAAGGACTATGGTAAAGACATGTTCTAAATGACAGTTAATCTCTAGACTGCGTTCAATTCTGGTCAGGGCATGCAGTAACATAGAATGAATAATAACACAGCTTAACACCTGTACTCCACTAATGGTTAGGGAATAGAGACCTGAAATACCCCCGTGGGCTGAATAAAGGGTTGGGTCCAAGTTATCGGTGATGGCTCCCTATTCAAGAAGTTCATGAGTCCGCAAGAAATACTCGAAGAAGGCCTGAGGCACATCGGCCGAAACGTTGTACAGATACAAATAGTGAAAGACAAGTATCTAATAATAATTAATGGTAATTCTTTGCAGAGTTCCGCCTGGCCTCTGCCTAAAAAACTGCTGAGCTCGCAGACCCTGCTGAAAAAAATATACACCAAGCTACGATGATTTGAAGTCCGTAGCCAAGGCGGTATCATTTGAAACCCCCCCCCCAAGAAAAAACCAATCAACAAAAAACAAAACAACTTAGGGCGTTTCCCGAAAACCCAACCGGCCTAAACCACCCCTAGTTAACAAATAATTTTATCTAAACAAAATTTGTGGTTATTGTTTTCCTAGGGTCCTCCCAAAATATCTATTTTATTTTCCATGAACTAACCCTAACGCCAACCCTATTTTTTTACACCAGCTTTGCTACGTATTTCAATCCTATGCTCTCACGTGGCCAGCAGTTTTTGAGGCAGGATTCCCAGGACAGAACTGCCGCAAAGATTACCCAGAAAATAATCCAAAATTTTATCTGTTTTTATTTTCGACTTTTCGGTACTTTATTTACTACTGAGCAGATTCTTAAAAAAACGTAATCTTCACGGAGAACCGTCCCGCCTTCCTGTCTCAAAAAAACGCTAGCGTGCGCTGACTCCCCCCCCCAGCTAACTCAGTTCATCATTACACCCGTAAGCTGCCCTTTATTATTAAACTTTTGACTTAGTTTGTGCACAATGACAGAAGTATAGGGCACCCTGTAAGAATCGAACACTCTATTATTGGTCTAGATAATCGTAACTGCTAACCATTACATCACCAGAGGTTTCTCCACCAAGATCTCGATAATCAAAAACAGAATTTTAGTAATTCAGTAGTACCTTGACTTACGAGTTTAATAATGCTCCCTCGTAACTCGTTATCTAAAATCATTTTCCCCATTGAAATAAATTGAAGATGCCATTATAACCGTTACCTTAACGTTTTTGTGACAATTTTTTAAAAAGAAAATACACTGTATTTATAAAAACATATAGATAGTATGCAATGCATATTGCTGCAATATGTTTTAGTGTTTATTTGTTTTATAAATAATATTTTTTTGGGTGTACTAGATTGGATACTTAAATTATTTTAGGGACTTATTAACAAATAAGCGTATTAAAGATCATCGTACTTCCAAATTTTATCGCACCACAGAGCCAGAAAAGAATAAAATGACCTAGTGAATAACTTGTAAGTCAAGTACCCTGTCCTTTCCCTTTTTCCTTTTAGAAGTCCGTCGCAGACGACTGATACGTCACTCCATATTCGTTTCACAGTTGTGGACCTCTGGTGCTAGTTAGCTCAGTTCTGAACTGCAAGATGCGATCAACACACATTTGCATGGTGAAATTCCATCTGCATTGGTGGTTCATGATGAGAGAGTAGCTCTCTTGCAGCTCTTGTATCTCTCGATATTGAGGCAGCTTGAGCGGTCACGGTCTCACAACCTCTGTCAGTTGGAGTCAGATATTCTAGGCTTGAAGGCTTGTGGGTGATGCATTTTCTCAAGCGCCGTCTTCATCTGTCTTTGAACCGCTTTTAGTGACCACTGTATATTGAAGTATTTGGATATTTTCCGGCTGCATCCTGCAACGACCCCAATCAAATATCGTTTTAATTCCATGTAAAGTCCGGTACAAGAGATACAGTCCGATCACACTGGGCACAAGGCCCGAAGTTTTGGTTTGGAGGGTGTGACGGGGTCAATAACTGGTCATGCCACTAGACTGGTAGACATTTTGCTAGTCTCATCACCTGACACGATCCATTATTCAATATACACAGTCATTCATCGTCATTCACTACCTACTTTCAACCAAAAGTTCAACTGGCGCTGCCATGTGTAACCCTACTTAAACACCTATGGTGATGAAAAACTAGATATATACATTTTTTTTTTATTTAAATTAAAAATGAAAACTATGATAGTGAGGTGGGAGTGGAGGGGCCAAACCAGAACATAAAGAAGTTCCCACCATGACGAAACAAAGAGAACAAATAAAACTTGGGCATTTGGGTTGCCCCCCTTTCCTCTTACCACTGTATATTCGATTGATGAGGGTCCAAGTCCGGAGAAAAGGGGGGGGAGGAGAGATGAGAGAGCAGGAGGAGAGATGAGAGAGAGAGAGAGAGAGAGAGAGAGAGAGAGAGAGAGAAGAGAGAGGACCGTACCATCCTTTCTAAAAGGTGATGAAAACAAAATGCTTAGTATATTTTTTTGTAAGTATTACAAAAGATCTAGGAGTGCCAACTTAACATAAGTTAAGTTGAAACAAAAGCAAAACAAAAAAACAAACAAAAATATCGCAAATGCCCAGTACGCTACGAATTCGACCAATTCTACGGGAAATAAAGGTTTTAAATATTTGTTGCGCGGTTTATTTACATATGCATCGCTGCATTTACACATTAATTTCATTTTTAACATTCTTATACTATGGACTTTACCTCCTTTGGTATGTCTTTTTCTACTCATACTCAACATTCTTTTTATGTTACTCAATTTTTTCATACCTCAATCAATCATTTACTGATATTTTACAGATTTGCATATATCAGCAAAATATTTTCTTGGTTAAGATGAACTTCAGCTTAAAAAATAATAACTGTATAATTTTTAAAAAACTTATTCAGAATATTTATATATCGAGCTAAACTTTTTAAAATCTCAATACAATTCAATTTTTAAATTATATACAGAAGCACAACGATAAATTCTTTTTTACAATGAATTCTGTATGGATTATTTGTGAACATTCAAGAACTTTAAATTTTTAGTATTTCATTTGAGGAATTATAGGGGGGGGGAACTGGGTCAATAACTGGTCATGCCACTAGACTTGTAGACTATAATTCCTCAAATGAAAATGAACAATTTTTATTTAAAAAATGATTTTTTGAAACATTTTATCTGTTTTTTATTTTTTTAATGGAATAAGAATTTTTATACTTCGGGCGTTGAAAAAAAATCGTTGTCTGGGCAAAAATACACGTGAGTGTGTGAATGAACTTTCATAATTTCTTTTCATTAGAAAAGACATACTTCATTTAAAAAAAAAAAAAAAGAAAAAAAAAAGCGGTTTTATGAGGCTACTTTGGTTGGAAACTTTCTTGGTGTATTTTCTATAAAGTTGCAAGAAATCCTCGTGAGAAAACCCCTAGGAGAGAGTTGCAGTCAGCAGAACACTGGAGAGGTATCAAGAAATATCTTTTTAACTTGAATGCAACTGAAATTAGAAATATTCCGATCATCACCAATGATTACTGGCCAAATACATTTAAAACACCAGGCCTTATATATTATATCTCTTATCTAATGTAAATCTTTACAAATTTTAATACAGTTTTGCAAAACGCTTCAAATTTTGACTGAGTACTTATAGTTACACCCCCCCTTTTTTTTCTTCTCGAATTGCGTCTGAGACAGTTTACCATTTAATTCTTTGTTTTAAAGAACCGACTTGAAATCCATCATTTACTGGCTAGCTTTGCTCGGAAAGCAAAACTATTATATTTTTATAAAGAATGGCTCTTATTTTCCCACCCAATTTCATCACATGGAATTTTATACTGTACTAAGTTAAAACTTGGTAAATCTGTTTTTACCTTACAGTTGGACTGTACTGATACGTAATTTCCTAGGTGCAATATCTTCGTCGGCCAAGATTTTAAATTTCGTTCAACTACTCTCAGCATCTAGACACGTGTCTTTCGATTTCTTTGCGATAATTCCGCCAAAGGGAATGTTTCCCCTTTTTCTTTTCTTCAAAATTTTAGATTAGTTGCATGGTTCATTAATCATAACTTTACATGTAAAAGGCAAACCTTCAAATCAAAACTTGCACTACGTACCTTCCCCCAATTATTCAACAGCAATGCTACTTTGCTTACAAAAAGCGACTCTCAATGCAAAAGAACAACCTTCAACAATGTTTCAGAATTGTCCAAAAGCGCAACAAAATACGGTACCGACGGTCGTATCCATTAGGATATTATGAAACCAACTCCGCTCGAAGAATATTGTTTACGGTTATGGACCGTGTTAGCAATATTAAAAATGCCATCGTCTGAAAAACTGTCAATCTTAGCTGTGGTATGAGGTCAAAAGTATGAAGCAACCAGTGAGAAGGAATTCAGTATTAATGATCGGTTCATCTATCTGGTTAACCATTACATGACGCCACGAGGTGTCCACGCTGACGACGGGGCTCAGAATACGCTGACTGTATTTTCTGAGAGGGGGTAAGACTGACCGCCCAAAGCTGTACTCTGGATGATCCATATGCATCTAATGATGAGGAGGTCCCAGATTTGGAGAGTGGTGAGTAACTATTATTGATTAGCTCAGGTCACACACGGTGAAGCTAGTCTATGCATATAAATTGATTGAATAAATGAAAGAAGGCCACTCATGCTACCAAAAAATGTAAATTGGATAAGGAATTCTTATATTTTACTCTCTGTATAAAAATAACCCTTAATAGACTGAAATGCTGTTGAATTAATCACAATCAATATAACTTGAGTGATGTAGAGAGATCACACATATCATATATATTATATTTACCAACCCCTTCGCACGAGCAGTATGCGACACAAGGTCAATTTCTAAGCGGAGTTTAGCAGGTTTGAATTCAGAGTTTTCCTTCTCCTAGACCGGTTGCCTAACCAAGGTAAAGAGCCCAGTCTGCCCTACTATTTACCCATTAGAGGAGACTAGGATCATACCTTCCCCAAGGATATTAGCGCTAAATGAAATGCAATTACCACGTCTAGGATTTGAACTCGGGGCGACGAGTCCATTTCCATGACTTTAATCATTACAACCACGCGCTCCTACCACATATATCATATAGGGCTATGAAACAATTATTAATAACTAGCTGATATACCTGTCTACGCAGACGAAGAAGTCAAGGTTCGTTTGGTTTGGTTTTGTTTTACGGCATATCAACCTCAGTGGGTCATTTAATGCCGATAAGTTTTGAAATAAATCAATTCTTAATGGATAATACAATTTTTTTATAAATTCATTTTTCTATTTAACCCATAGATGGGCACCTAACAGGTACAACCACTCCGGGTCAGAGTGGACCAGGGGCAATGGTGATGAAGGGGTGCTCCATATTCCCTAAACCTCCAAAACTGGAACCTCACCATCAGATAGAGTTAACGCCATTCCTGAATGAAAACCCCTCAGTCACCGCTTCTAGCATCCATAATGTATAAAAAGGGGTCGGAGCTTGCCATGGAGCAATAGGGTTGGAAAATCATATAGGTGCTAGGGCTTGACGTGGTCAGCCGATTGATCGAGGGGTCCTCTCCAACTGCCCGTCTAGCACAAGATAGGGAAAGGGGAGTATTACAAGTCATGGACTGCTCATTCACCTGGGTTCTATCCTTAAGCTTCAGGGGTCGCCACCACGGCCAACAGGTAGCCCCATGGGGGGGGGCTTACCCTCTGCAGAGGTGCAGTCGGTGCATTCTAATACCTCAGCCGACAGGGCGGGAAGAAGTCAAGACTTGAATAGGAGCGGGTTGTAATTTAAGTCTATGTTTTTCACAAAGGCAGAATAATGGTAACCAAACTCACTAACAATGGTTTATAGCTTTGTTCGAACCCTTATTGACGGGAGTACCACTTCAGATTCATGGCTGTCGGCAGCATTTCTGCAAAGGAGTATCTTGGGTATGACAACTAAACACTGTCTGGTGGTGAACTTCCAATACTATGCTTTGGGGAATCTAGAGAACGTACTACTGTAAGGGTCTCATATATGAATCAAATAGATATTTGAAAGTTATCTGTATTAGATACCGTATATCTTTGTAAATTATTTGTATAAGAATAGTTACTTCAAGCTATAATTATGTACAAAGGATTATTATTATTATTAGTTTCTTGAAGCCATATAATTGCAAATTATTAGAGTTTTGTTAGTTTGTTTGGTTTTACGGCATATCAACCTCGATGGGTCATTTAATGCCGACAAAGTTTTGAAATAAATTAATTCTTAATGAATACCCAATTCTTTTTATAAACACATTTTTCTATTTAACCCATAGATGGGATCCTACAGGTACTCACCACCCGGATCAGTGTGGATGAGAAAAGGTGAGTGAAAGGGGTGCATTTCACAGACCTCAATTACTGATACACCATCAGTTTAACATCATACCCGATATGAAGACCCCAGCCACCGCCTTCTGCACATAATGATAAAATAGGAGAACTGTGAGCTTAAATGAAGGGTGGGACAATCATATAGGTGCTAGGGTGACGTGACCAACCGATTGATTAGGAGTGGCGTCTCCTACCACCCGTCTAGCCTAAGTAAGGGCCAAAGTGTTGTGTTTGCATTCATGGACTGCTTATCCACCAGGATTCCGTCCTTAAGCATCACGGTTCGCCACCAACGGCCAAACAGTTTCCCCATTGAGGGAAGTGGGTCTTACCTCTCTGCAGAGGTGCAGTCGAGGTATTCTTTAGCTATAGCTGACAGGAATAATTATTGGAGTTAGATCATAATATTGGAAACCATATAACTGACATCTATATATATATATCGGTTTTGTCTGTTACAAAAACTACGTCACTCTAAACGTAAAATCTATAACATAGAATAGTATACACTCAAAATTTAAGCATGCAATGCCAGACAGTCCTCATTGGTTTTTTAAACAAGTTTTAATAAATACGTACCTGTGTATTATCTATCTATATATATTTTGTTTTATTTCAATATATATTTAAAGTTATCAGAACTAAGTTTCCATTCCAATTTCAATTTTTTTACTCCTTTAATAAATTTTATGATTTTACTTTACTTATGATACAAACTCTCTGATATTAAATTTTCAGCTCCCATCCCCTCAGGTAATATTTATTTTACGTCGCCCAGAGGGCGTTTTTTTATTTTGCTTGTACAAATGATTTTATCATTTAGAAATAATTACTTGAAACTACATAATTGTGTATGAATTATTTGTGAGGCCCAATTCTGGAGTTCTGAAGGATGTGGAGTGCACCATCTCGTTGCATTGTTGTCTTGTATCCATGAGTGTTATCTTAGAGATCATCTACATCGATCAAGAGTGTTTGTGCAAGTTATTTGTATTTGATAAAATACTTAATACGATGTATCTGCGAAAACAAATGATTATTATCGTTATAAATCAAATAAAAAAGTACGTTTAAAAAAGCATTGCGATGGAACTTAGAGAATATAAATAATTATAAGTGAAATCAAACATTTAAAAAATAAATCAATGACCCATAAAGATTTGTGTCACTAAACCACGTGAGGCAATCTAATAACATGGGTTCCCTTGACTCTTTCTCGCCATAACGTCCCTATCGTCCATCGCTCTTGATAAGTCCTCTAAACATCACCAGCGCGTACGCACATATGTTGGATCCATAGGGAACCTCGAATATGAGTTTGTCCTTACTTCTCTAGCAGTGAGAAGCATATCTTGTGTTTACTTTAATGGTTTGTAAGATGGGCGGTTGGTCCTCGTTAACGGATTGAAGTGTACTCATTCCGATCGCGGGGCTCGATAGAGTCCCGCGTCGTTATTTTTCGTCACTACCTCCCCGTGCCGGGAGTGGGTAATTGCACGTCTGCCGGTTGTTGTTTTGTTTGTATAATCCCAGAATTTGTGCAATCAGCAGTCATCTCTCTCAGTTTTCATCTGGCTAATAAGAATACTAAGTGTTTTGCGAAGCTTAGCTTAGTTGTAGCACACGGTTAGCAGTATGGAGTTCCTAGTGAGTTTCGAACTCACGACCAATAGTCTGTAAGCTCTACAAGTTTTACCAAGCTCCGCCGTATCCTTTCCGTGGGGATGTCATCATTCAGCTCTATGATTTGGATCATAAGAAATGGTAATAACAAAGAGCATATTCACTGATCATCTAGTAAAGTTGTATGCAAATATCAAATTCCTAACTGCTCTCGTCTTACCTTCAAATATCAGTTCGACAATCTCAATGCTCTCAGTTGTCTACTTGGATCAATTTATCGGAACTTGTTCAAAATGGATTACGACAAGTGATATCGTCCGTCAAGATGCCTTAGCAACAGCAGTAGTTGTAAATCAACGACGATGACGTCGGACTGCGTTTCAAGTTTATTAACATTCCAAGACTTAGAAAAATGTCATAGGTTTGACACTAGAGCGGCTATTAGTAGTGGTGAGCCTCAACTTCTGGAAGATCTGGGGAGTGTGGGCACATTAATTGCCATTACACTCATGTTCACCGATATGCGGGATTGCAGTTAGGGTCCATTTATGGGTAAAATAGATCTGTTTAAAATTATTAGTATCTGATTATTTGGAATATTCGGACTACTGTCTTCATGTTTATTGTTATCTATACAACACTTCTGTCAATGTGCCCTCTGGCCTTCTTCAGGTATTTTTTGTCTGACTCGGGAGCCTTCTTGTCGTAATGCGGAATCTTTTTGTCGTAATCCAGGGCCATCACAGAACTTAACCCACAACCTTACTTAATCCATGGAGGGTAGCGTAATAGGTTCGCTGTTATCAGAAGTGTACTAAGGCTTCAGGTTCAATCCTGCCAACCGATAATAACATAGTATACTTAACACATTGTACCAGCTATGTTATATATTGATATATATTGAAGGAGTCTCTCTATTATCTACAGAGAGCTCAATGGGTGACCCCACAGGTCACATTTTTCTAGTATATATATATATAATATATTAATATATATATATTTAGTCCCCTTGAGTGTTTTTAGCAACCTGGGCAAAAGGTGTAGAAGTGCCAAAAGAAATATGCAATTTTTAAAAATAAAAAAAATACAATAACTGACGCATATAGTAAATTCATTGATAATAAGTTAACACTGAATTTTATCGGATAATTCCCTGATTTTGTTGTATTTTTAATATTAGTAGAGTGAGTGAATTGAACACTCTTGACATTTCTCGAACCGTAGGAGCGGTTTCAGTAAATCTGATACCTTAAAAAAATAAGACCATTAAGTGATAGATGAGTTTGAGAATGGTTTATTGTGAATCAACTATACATTAAGACTTTGATAGAAAGCATTACTTTCTTTGTTGTCTCGCCACACGAATTCATAAACATATGAATTTAGGATATCTGCTTGAATGAATTAACCCTAACCATTTTACGGTGGAGTGTTCTAAATGTTCCAACTTACGTTGGCAAATTAAAAAAATAAATAGTTGCTTCACTAAAAGCATCGATGACCTATCTATCGCTTAATGGTCCTTATTTGTTTTTAAAGGAAACACTTACGTGAACACGCGCAACGATCGAGAAAGGTTCAAGAAACCGGCACGATTGAAACCATCGTAAGTCATTTGTTACCGTTAAAAAAGAATAGAAAAATTCTACGGTAACATATGTTCATTAAAACAATCGGAAGAATGTTAACGTGATACATGTCTCGAATATAAAAATCTTTCTCATTGAGAAATGATACGATTATTCTCTTTAGATAAGATTTCAGTTAGCTCATTCCTTGTGAAAGAAGAACTGGTTTTCTCGTTTATCCTACATGAAATAACTGAACCCTCATTTTATGTCCGTGTTTTGCAATAATTTTTATTTTCTTGCACCCGTTATTTTACAATACTAAATATAATTTTCTTTATTAATATTCACTTCAATGTATTTTGTGAGAATGTTAGTTTTAAAGTGGGGGTTCGTTTTACACTTCAACTTTTTACTCGTAAATTCCTACCATATAAAATGCCAAGCTTAATTTTATGAGGTAATTACGAGTAAAAAGTTGAATATTACCTTTTGTTGTTATTTCTTTTCTTTTTGGCTTGGTACTCTTAAATATAATTTTTATCATCGTCGACGAAAAGAACAAAATGACAACCATAAAAGGAAGGATCAATTTTATGCCTAAATTGTAAACGAACCCCATACTTTAAAACTAACATTCTCACAAAATAAAAACTTTTAGAATATCACCATTGAAGTGAATATTAGATAAAGAAAATATATTTAGTATTGTAAAATGTAGAAGAGAAAAAATAAAACATTTATTGCAAAAACACGGACTTAAATTGAGGGATAAGTTTATGGTAGGAATAAACGAGAAACAGTTCTCTTTACCCATTCCTTTTAGGAAAGTAGTTATTTCTAATTTCTCCAATCCTCCCTGTAACTATATTTTTGCTCTTTTTATTACTTTTGTCACTCTTCTTCGTATGCTGATTGTCACTGCGCTGAGTTGGAGAGAGCGAACATCAGTCTAGACATCATCACTTTATTATCGAATTTTCACTGCTGTACAGACGTCTTCATTTACATCTTAAAATTAAAGAAAGATTAAAGATGCAGCTCTATAACTTTTGAAACACCATATATAAATTTAAGGGGTAACCAAAAAAAAAAAAAAATCCCAGAATTCGACATGAAAAGATTCCTGACGCCAAGTTCCCCAGCCACATATCTGTTGAACTTTCTCCTTGTGTATGTCTACAGAAGGTACTGCTCATAAAGAGCTATGGCAAATGTTTCCAGCATATTTGCCGCCCTGTTGGCTGGGTGGGGCATTAGAATACACCGACTGCACCTCTGCAGAGGGTAAGACTCTCCCAATGGGGCCACCTGTTGGTCGTGCGTGGCGACCCGTGATGCTTAAGGGTGAGATCCAGGTGGCTGGGCAGTCCATGACATACAACACTTCATTAGCCCTTACTTGGGCTAGACGGGCGGTCGGAGAGGGCCCTCCATCAATCGGCTGGTCACATTAAACCCTAGCCCTATATGATTACATCAACCCTATTGCCCTTATGGCTAGCCCAACCCTTTTTATCATATATGTGCTAGAATGCGGTGGCTCAGGGTCTCCATGACCTGAGAATGACGCTAAATTTTTGACTGATGTCGAGGTTTCAGTTATGGAGGTCTGGTGAATGTGGGGCACCCCTTCATCACCATTGCTCTCAGGTCCACTCTGACCCGGAGTGGTAGAACCTGTTAGGGTCCCATTTTTGGGTTAAATAGTAAAATTTTTTTAAAAAAAATTGAGTATTCATTAAGAATGAATTTATAATCAAAACTTTGTTTTTCGTCATTAAATGGCCCACCGAGGTTGATTATGACGTAAAACAAACGAAACCAGCATATTTGGTTTGCTGTAAGTAAGAAAGCAATTTCTACGACGAGAAAGCGCTGAAACGTTCTCGGCCAACGAAGCAAGAATTGTTCGCGATTCCTAAAACGTACATGCAATAATCATCGTCATCATCATCATCATCATCACCATCATCAACGTCATTATCACAAGACGTCCTGTTAGCACGGATTTCCTTGACTCTCTCTCACCCCTGTCCTATCGGCCATCGCTCTTAGCAGGTCCCCAGACTGCATTCAGTGTCCATACAGAGTTGATGAGTGAAATTTTGCTGGTCAGCCGACACTGGTGTGTCCATGTGTAGAAGGCTTACCAGAGAAAATCGCTTATGAGTTTGATATTACTTTTACCAGTAGTGTCTCGAATGTTTTACTTGGATAGTTTTGTGAGATGAAGCAGAAGTGTTCATATATATATATATATATACTATATATATATATATATATAATATATATATATTTACCAACCCTCCCAACGAGCAGGATGTGAGACAAGGTCAATTTCTTAAGCGGAGTTCAACAGGTTTGAATTCAAGTTTTCCTTCTCCTAGACCGGTTGCCTAACCAAGGTTAAAAGAGCCCAGTTTGCCCGACTTTTATCCACAGCTGGAGGGAGAGTAGGATTAATACCTTTCCCAAGGGTATTAACGCTAAATGAAATGCAATTACCACATCCAGGATTTGAAACTCGGGGCGACGAGTCCATTTCCCAAGATTTCAGCTATTACACCACGCACTTCCAGAAGTAGTCATATAACTGCTGTTTGTAGGTTGCTGCTTCGATTAATTATTCAAAACAGCACACAGCATCCTTGTGTTTTTCATTTACCCAAACGCTTCATTAATGTCCAGGTGGTACAACCATACAGAAGTGCCACATCTCAGTCGGTAGAGCGTTCGGCAAGAACCACAAGGTTCTTAGTTCGATAACGGCCCTCGCCAACTCAGCTTATGAGCAGCACAGGGATCTCTGCGGTAAAGTAAGGAGCTGAATGGTAGATGTGGCGCTCCACCTCAAGACGCAAAAACATTCTCCTTGGTCTGGCGCTGTGAAAAGGATAGACTCCCTCGCTGATTGGCCGATACCGAATTTAGGCCATCCCGAAGACTTTACTTTACTTTCACTTATAATCCTGTAGTTTAACACATTTGGCACATTATTACTTAAATTTCTTTAACAAAAATTAAAAAAAAATTAATGTCGAGATTCTTGTTGCCA
>CM042138.1:106061679-106122268 GCA_023376005.1 Doryteuthis pealeii | reverse complement strand
GAGATTCTTGTTGCCATTTTTAGGCTGCAGATGAGAGCATTTTACAGTGGAGATCCCTTGTGGCATTAAGTTTGATCCGTGTTGTGTAGTATCCTGTAATGCTTTTCCGTTGGCCGTATATCTTGAATCCTAATGTTCCTTGTGCTCTCATCAGTGTTAAGCAGAATCCTTGTTTGTTGGTCCGTTTGTCCGTGTTAAGCACGACAACTGAACGCATTTCCACCAAGGCCCTTAGATAGTTTTACCAACCACGTATTCAAGCGTGTTGATTGGCCGAATGAATTCACGCAGAGTTTTAAATAATTTTAAGTTTTGGCCTCCAGGAACCTTATATATACAAAATATTCCCACAATTACAATGGATCACTCTTGGTTTGGAATTAGAAATTTTTAGATACTTCTCTGTAGGTCAGCAAGTCACTAAATTCTAAAGACCATGGAAGTCAAATAGGCTGCTACATCCGTTATCAGTCATCACTGATCGAAGCTAATAGAACTAGCAAATATATGCGCCCTCTGTGTGCAAGTATTTAAGTTTTAATGTAATAGAATATTGTATTAGAAAGGCTAATGAAACTAAATAGGAATGCAGATAAAAAGATTTGAAACAGAGGAGTGTATAATCGAAAAATAGAACAACTGAACTTACTCTTCCATCCTCCCGCCTTTCATTGCTAAATGTTCCTAATTTAACTATTTCTTTTAAAATAGGAAGTAAAAATAAAATAACAGTTATTTCTTCTTGTTGATGGATTTTCTTCTAAGGTTTATTGAAGAGATGTTTCTCGTATCTATTAAAATAAAACCAACAATTAGAAATCAATAATACTAAGCACATATTTATTAAAATCAAATTTTTATATGATATCAATATGCAAATTAGTCTTCCCGTTCACACTGTAAACCGCTGTTTTCTTGTATATATAAATACAATTGCATGTTATTAGTATGTAGATATGGTCAACAGTATTAATAATGTTAAACAACTTTAGTAATAATTGAGGTTTAAATAAAAATAAAATCATAACTAAAGGAATTATGACTTGAGTAGTAATATAGTTTTGGTTACAGACAGGAAAACACCCAATCTCCATTATATATCGGAAATATTTTTCCATTTTCGGAGACCGTTGAACTAAAAGACGTCGTCAATAAAAAGGGGAGGGAAAAATGAAACTACGAACGGTCTTTCTTGATAGAGAAAAATAACTTTATTACAAATATCTCCACAAAGGAGGTAAAAATGAAATATATACAATTCAAATTAGGATTGCATAGAATTCCCCATGCACGACGTCCGCGAAATAGACAATTTAGGCGCCGGGTAACCAAAATACAAAAATAAAACAAAATGGGAATAAAAATAGGAATAAAACACTTACTGTTAGAAAGGGTTTAAACAACAAAGGAACCCTTCAAAAAATCTCTCTCGCAGGAGGGTCAAAAATAGATAAACAGAAAGATGAAAGTCCTTTCAATATCTCTTGTTCCTTTTCGCCAAAGAACAAGGCTCTTGAGGTTGAAAATAACTCTAACCGAAAGATAAACCTTCTTTCGGTATTCTCGTTTCTTATCGCCAAAAACGAGGATCTTTGTTGAAAACTATGGATGTCCCCGTTGGTTCTTGTTTCTCGCGTGTTGTCGTCCGTTTTCGCCAAAAAGGGTGGACTATATCCAACAATGTTCTTCTCAAGTCAGAAGTTGATGCGAGCAAAGAACAGCGAACTTTTTCGCCAAAGTAATTCTCTAGAACTTCCATGTTTCAATTTCCAAGGGACTTTGCTGGCACCCGCTAACATAAGGCACTTTTCTCAATGAAGTACCTCCAAGGGACCAGACTATGTTTATATTCTAGCTGCTTAGAAATGGACACTCTGCTGGTTGTTGCCAGAATCAAATACGCGTCTTCACGCCTCGCTTCCCATTTCCAAAGAGGCAGATTTTAGGGGAAACGTGACCGATTCCAGTCCCGGAGCTAGCCACAGGTGCCCCTTTTTATATTTGTTTTCGTAGAAAAATACGAATCAAGACATATTGAAAGGCGGACAAAAAATAGGCATTTAAATACCATACAAAATATTTCTTGGGATAAAAAAATTTCTAACATATTAAGATAACATGTATTTGCTTCTGAATAAGCAAAGTATAATTTTCTGCCAATCATTTAAGGAAATGATTTCCTTGATGAAGAAACGAAAGAAACAAATGAAAGACTTGAAGAATTCATTTGCGTTCTCTTTCTAGAGAGAAGACAAATATCTTTCGGCAAATCGAAACTATTTTTGTGTTTCTTAATTATCAACATCTGCAAAGAAATAGAAACAAACACGTTTGGAAATAAACATAAAATATTCTATTGATGACTTATAAATAATTCATCTGATGGATATATCCCTAGGAAGACGTCTAGCTTTGCTTGTCGATAAGTGATTCATTCGAATTTACTCTTATATATATATATATATATATATATATATATATATATATATATATATATAGTAATGATTTTTTATTTAGTGCGTCCTGGGACACACATATTTGCTTTGAATGAGTCCCCGGGAAAATTTGTGGGTCTCAACTAAAGTTTCTTAAGAGATTATAAGGTATTTATTTATGATCTGGGGAAACAAGTAAAGTCGTATAACTCCTACCTTGTAACCTATACTATGTAATTCGTTTCAAAGAAACTATTGAAATGTATTTACAGTTAGCTTGAAATGATGAAGGAAGAAGAAAAACACTGGGACGCATGGATACGATACGTCTTTTAGATTATATATATATATTAGTAAAAGAATAACAGAAGATTTAGATTTTTAGCTTATAGCCTATTTCAGGGAGTCTAGAGAAATCGTCTTTTGCATCTGAATATGGAAGGCACTAACGATTTCTCTAGGCTCCCTGAAATAGGCTATAATGCTAAAGATCTAAATCTTTAATGTTTTTAATAATATATATATATATATATATATATATATATATATATATATATGTGTGTGTGTGTGTGTAGTTTGGTTTCGTTTATTCTTTAACGCCATATCAACACCTTATGTATTATTCAAAATCTAAATTTGATTCATTTGTAAATGTTTGATTGTAATAAGTATATTTTCAATATTCTATTGCATTTACTTAAAAATATTATTTTTCCTAAATAATTATTTTCAGATTCTTATAGGATATCAAGTATTCCTATCAAATAAAAGTAATTTGCACAGAGTTTGATGATTTTAAGAATTCCTATCTAATGCCTAATAATTTATATACAATTATACAAGGTATAAATTATTTCTATATAATTCAAATAATTTATAAATAACTATATAGTTTATAGTGACTATGATAATCACATCTTTACACCCAGTTATATGATTTCAAGTATTCCTATCTAACATAAATAATTTGAAAACAATTACATGTTTTCGAGTATCTAATGATAATCATCCTTGGCAAACAATTATAGCTCCATGTATATGTTATTAATGCAAATAATTTGCACACAGTTAAATGGTTTAAAGTATTCATATATAACATTGATAATTGAATTTAATAATAATCATATGGTTTCATATATTTCTATCGAATACTGATAATTTTAAAACAGATCTATTCGACACAACTTGTCGAAATTTTAAACTATTTCCAGATACATATTTTAAAAAAAATTAGAATTAAATTACCGAAGTAAATACAAAAAGTAAAAGGATAAAGGTGTCGCGAAAATTAAATAATTATTTAATGAAATAAATTGAAAATGGTTGAACAGTACCTTCTCGAACTCGGGAACCTTCGGGAGCCGAGTTCAAAGTGAAGGTTCCCCGAGTCCGACAAGAAATACGTGAAAAAGGCCGGAGGGCACATTGGCCTAAATGCTGTTTAGATAATAATAAAGATGAGGGAAATAGTCTGAATAATCCAAATAATACAAATTATCAAGCCTCATATCAAAAATTCAAAGAGAAAGATTTCTTTGTTCTCAACCATCAGAAATATTCAATTTGGAAGAATTTCTCCCAAATGATAAAATATTCCTCTAAACAGAGGCAAAAAGGTGAATGTCATAAAAAATGGGATACGCTGTCCTCAAAACGGAAGTGGGTGGAGCTCAACAACACTGAAGGCATTTATATAACACTTCCACGGTTTTTCTTCGAAATTTGGCGGCAAACAGGCTAGTATAATTTTTTTCCTCCTTTCTTTACATGATGTGCAAAAGATGTTATCACGTGGATAAATAATCCAACTGATAAAAATTTAGAAATAAATTCAAACAAAAGAAAGAAAAAACAATTGTCGAATGAAAATATTTTTACACTCTCCCCTAAAGAAAATTTGCAAAAAACTAGTTACTTTCTAATACAGAAAGAAAAATAAAATATTAGGGTTTAACTGACATCCAGTCCAACATCTAATACCAGTGATAAACATCATCGCTACAAGACTTTATTTCCGGGAGGGGTAGTCTCTGTGGCGTAGTAGGTAACGTGTTGGTCTGCGACATCGTAGTAAGCGAGTTTGAACTTTAGTCGCGCTAATACTAACTCTCAAAATAACCCTTCCATCATAATTCGGACGAATAAAACAATTTGGAGAACTAACTCCGAAACAAGAATTCCAGAACACTGATATGTAAAGGGTCTAGAGTTGATTGAATTCTGTATATCAGATACAATCGTAAGTAATTCAAAATAATCTCTCTTCGGCGACCCACAGTCTGATAAAGATAGGTATGTACAAAATATGAACATTACCAACTTCTTTAAAAAATATTTTAAAACGTTAATAAAAAATGAAAAATTATCTATTTACGGTATTCTTTTACGTTTAATATGAAGAACAATTCCAAGTTTATGTGTTAAAAAAAGAAAAAAAAAAGATTTCTGTTACATATAACGTATGTTTTTATTGTTTTAAATAAATTTTCGATGAATTGTTTATTATTTTTCATATATTTCCCGCCAAAATATTAGGTAAGGTTATTTTCTATGGTTGGTCATATTTAATATTTTTACCACATTACCATAATCAGCAGCACCAGCTGTTGTCAGAATGAGAGATACAAATTTGTGATGTTTAATGGCTTCCATATATTAAAAAAGACATCGATTTTTACATTATTAATTATTTTCAATAATTCTTTCATAAAAAATATCAAAATTTCATTTTATCTTTAGCTACATATTTTAATACAATCTTTTCTTTAATTAAATAAATACGTCTTTGTCAGTCTGGGAATGGGAGAATTCATATTACATTAATAAATTTTAAAACATCTCTAAATTAAAAAAAATACTAAAATAGACAAGTTCCACTTTTCATATCACATTCCTTAGAAAATAAGCTAACGATTAAAAAAAAAAGATTAATATTTTTATTATTTACAAGACTTAAGTTTCCCAATGTAAGACGTCCTACTACCGACTTTACCAAAATATCGAGATTTTGTTTGTTTTACATATGTTCCGTCATTGAATCCTCGTTCTAAAAATGTAAAAATCATTTTTAGAAACCAAAAAATTTAGAAAATAAATACTAGCACTCATGTCAATATTTTAAAGCTTATACACAAACTTGAACACATAAGTATTAATCCAGTCAAAGAAAAGAATCTTTCCAAATTCAGAACCGCCAATATCTGACTTGGTATAACAGAAGGAACAGCATTAGATAAGACTACCATTCTCTTATCAACACTCAAACAATTCAAATCACTAGAAGGCCAATCAATACTGGTACTAGATAAGCAAACTGGGCCACAAAACCAAAAGTTAAACTGTATTCTAAGTCTATACAAAGAAATACCTCTTACTATCATATCAGCAATATTTTCTATAGTATTTAATACTTGAAATTAATGTTAAAGTGATGTTTTACTCTTATTGCAACAATTCCTTCCTTGATGTCCTTCAATCTGTTTCTTTCAAATTGTTTTTTTTTGTTCTGATGTCATAAGATAGAACCCAGGACAACACGATTTGTGCACCCACAGCTATATAGACATGCACAAAGGAAACCTCAGAAAACATACAAGGTGTGTCAAAAAAGTATCGAGATTTGTGTACTTTTTGACACACCTTGTATTTTGAGAAAAAATAACGATCCATTCATTCTTCATTTCTATCTTGGTAAATACAGCTTTAAACTTGGTACTTTTTTGACACACCTTGTATTTTGAAAAAAAATTAATGAATGGAACCTTATTTTTTTCAGAATACAGGGTGTGTCAAGGAGAACAAAAATATCTCGGTACTTTTTTTGTCACACTTTGTATTTAACAAATTAGGTAAGCACTTAAATGCCAAATTTACTGATAATAAATTTAATGTAGGTAAGATTCTATCAACTAAAGGTGCTACTTTTGATTCTGTATTACATAGGTGGTAAATCCAAAGGCATTCTATGAAGCATCACAAGACAACATCAATTGAGCACGAACCCTGGGAAAGCCAAAAATAATCATTAAGCAAATTGTCCCAATCCCTTTCCAGTAGATTAGGAATCTACCCATCATCATCATCATCATCATCATCGCTGTTAGCACGGAGTCCCATGCCTCTCCTTCACTAATCATCCCTGTCGGTCATCGCACAGCATCCAGAATCCGCATAGAACTGATTAATGTAGTTTTTTGCTGGTCGACATACACTGGTGTGTCCACGTGTAAGTGTCCCCAGGAGAACGTCACTTACGTGTTCGTCCTTGTTGCTCCAGCAATGTCCGGCATGTCTTGTCTGCTTCACCCGGATGGTTTGTGTAATAGAAGGCAGGTGACCTTACAGTTGCTTTCTTTTAGGGTGATGCTTCTAGGAGTTGTTTAAGGCAGCACGCAACATCCTCACACAGCTCCCATCTATCTTATTCTCCAAGTGCTTCGTTAGGGTCAATGTGGTGCTACCGTACAGTAGCACTTATACGGCTACGGCTTAAAAGAATTTTTGCTTTATCTTATCAGTGAAATCAGATTTCCACGTGATTAATAATCTGTCCATATCAGCGAAGAACGGTGTATATTGTCTGTCACAGGATCATATATTAACCTAAGACTTTTTCTAAAGTTGAATCATTTTAAAAATAATTGGTTAAATAAATCAGGTAATTTTTTTTATTTTTATATATTTCGTATTAGTTTAATATTTCTGTTGTTTTGTTATGCTTCTTCCGTCAAAAAATGTATGTAGCCTGACCCGGAGATTGAACTCACGACCACAAAGTAAACAAAATTGATATCCACTAGGTCATTGTTCCGTAGGATAATCACGTGGCGGAATTTTGGCGCCTTAAACCCAATGTCTGTTCTCCCCTGATCAAAGGCTTTCAATCAATTTGAAATTCCAAGAACGAGGCTTCCTCAAGGAACTTTTCGGACACTGACTTCCGACATTTAAAAAGGGTGGGTGGGTGTTTGAAAGTAAAGGTACAGTGAGCAAAACGTTGTGATTTAATTAACAGAAATAGTGAGACAAATACGAAACAATCGATGAGAATAATATTTCTTTGACTCGATTAAGATAATAGGCCAGTTTCCCCCCTTTTAAATTTCTCTTTAAGTTTCAAGTTGACAATTCGCATGAACATCTCTATAAATCACCTCATGCGCAACATAGAGAGAGAGAGAGAGAGAGAGAGAGAGAGAGAGAGAGAGAGAGAGAGAGAGAGAGAGAGAGAGTAAATAAAATAAAGAGGGAGGGAAGGGAAATACATAATGGGAATGAAAAAACGAATAAAACGAAAAGAGAAGAGAGAGGTAGATAGAAAGAAGAGTGAAAAAAAGAGAGAGAAACAAAATATAGAAGTGGGAAGAGAAAGAAAAAGCAAAAGAGAAAAGATGGAATAAAAAGAAAGAGAAAGGGAAAAAGAGAAAAGAAAATAGAGACAAAGAGCCCAAGGACAAATAGATAGATAGATAGATAGATAGAGAAAAAAGATCTTAATTATGATAACACTAATTATCATTTGTTGAAGTTTTGAGATGTGGTTTGATAATTTGTATTATTTAGATTTTTCGGACTTTTGTCCTCATTTTTACACATGCCGCAATGAATATAAGGGTTAAGTTAATACGGTTCTTAGTGACAATCATCTGTAGGTTGCACTTCAATCCTGACTACGGGTGATAATAACATAGACTATATAACATAGCTTAATCCTTGTACCCGGTCATGGTTAACGGAACAAGAATAATCTACCTCAATGGATTAAATACAAGGGTCGGTTCGAAGTTCCGTGAAGGCCCCCCCCCCCGATTACGAGATAAAGATGAGAAAGTTACCGAGTTCAACAAGAAAAACCCAAAGAAAACTGAAATGTTGTGTCGTATAGACTATTTTTCATATTTATATATTTCGTATTAGCTAAATATTTTTGTAGTTTTATTATGCTTCTTCCGTCAAACAATTTAACTTAAAATGATGATAATTTACCCATCGCACTCTGTATGTACATATCTACATATTCATATATATGCAGATATATTTATATTTATAGTAAGCATATATTCTCTTGGTTAGTTGGTTTTATGGCATGCCAACCATTGGTGAGTTATTTAATGCCAAAATCAGTTTTTCATTCAAGAAATTATATAGTCTAAAGGATGAGGGCAACAGCCCGATAAATCTTAATGATACAACAATAATTTTAATGAAGGGGCCGGGTTAGCTCAGTCGGTAGAGCGTTCGGCTAGAAACCACAAGGTTCCTAGTTCGATTCCGGTCCCCGCCAACTCAGCGTATGAGTAGCACAGGGATCTGTGCGGTAAAGTAAGGAGCTGATGGTAGGTGTGGCGCTCCACCTCAGATGCTAAAAACAATCTCCTTGGTCTGGCGATATTGAAAAGGGATAGACGCCCTCGCTGACTGGCTGATACCGACTTTAGGCCGTCCCGTCGACTTTACTTACTTTTTTATGTTGATGATGGCGATTCTGAAAAATATGCATGGGCATACAATAAGAATAAAATCCTCATTGAGTGCTCTATAACTATGGCCTTGTACCAGACCTAAACTTCAATAATTGATGCCTTGTCATAGAGAATTGATAGTTCTAAAGATTTGGTGTGTGTGTTGTATACTCGTTCAACATGTCGTTCATCTCGGGTATATGATGGGAGAGAAAGACAGACGAGGAGATAGAATGATGAGGTGAGGGGCTTTTACTTAGTAATTCTTCTGCTTGTTACTGTGCTAACTCGTCTACATCGTCGGCCATCTTCTCTGTGATGTTTTTCGGATTGTTTTTACTTACTTCTTGTTCGTTGGTTGTCTCTTGTTCAAATTAAACAATAAAGCAAGACTTATCTTTTAAAGTCCTTTATTTCAACAACCCCAACCCAACTCAACCGCGTGGATCGAGAAGCAACCCCGAGAGCCGACGACAGCGTCCGCTCTTAGCTAGTAACTGGTCGTAATTAACTAAACTATCTCAAGCCTCAATAGCGTGTTTCCGGAGGGGTTAAGTCGGGTCATCACTAATCAATCATAACCCTAACGGTCATCGAAATTTTCCACATAACTCCCTCCGATATTGAATTTAACGAACTCTGATTCAAAAATATTCTTACTACAGTACGTACATAATTCATTAACCATCTATGAATTATATAACATGTAGAGTACCCTTCATTGCCATTACTCCTTGGTCTATTCTAACCTAGTGTGGTAGTAGCTGTTAGGATCCCATCTATAGGTCAAATTTATCTTCAATAGAACCGTGCAAAAATACCTCTTAAGAAACAATAAGACACAAATATAAATATCACCGCAATTCCCTAACCTCTAGGCATAAAATAACCTCGACGGGTTGACATGCTATTAATATCAATCAATCACCAAGTATTCAGGCAACAAGTTCCCAATGAATTTCAGTTAGATTTTTCCCCCTTGGCACGCAAAATTCTGTTTACACCTCACATCTCTATATTTATCTACTGTCTTATGGTAACAGTCATCTTTATTGCGATATCACATATGCTTGCACTTAATATTATGACTGTTATGGCTGTTTTAAGAAGTATTACATACCCCTGGTTGCTTTGTGTTCACAGTTTTCAGTATTTTAATATTTAATCATCACTAGATCATCGAAGTTAAGTGGTAATAATCTGCTCAGTACTTAGATAGTTGACCATATAAAAACAGCCAATAGAAAAATTAGAAGCTTGTGTGCCAGATCATCTCAGTAAATTCTAGATAGTGTATAAGTTAACGAGCTAGTCTACCAGACCGTTGCTAGTGAGTAGCTAGGTGTCTCATAGATCTAGTTTTGTTTCAAACTAAACTTAGTAAATAATTACTGACGCTGAAAATTATTTCTCTTGGTTAGTTGGTTTTATGATATGCCAACCATTGCTGAGTTATTTAAGGCCAACACCAGTCTTTAATTCAAGTAATTATATGATTTAAAGGAAATATTCCTATTTAATAATAATAACCATTTGTTTGGATACTCTTCTATGGTTTTAAGTATTCCTATCTAGTACTAATAATTTGCAAAAGATTATATGGTTTTTCAAGTATTTCAAGTATATCGGCATTCGACGCTGGTGTTGCCACTTTTAGATGAGAGGCGGGTGTTGCCTGGGGGATGTCCCCCTTGGGACCTTGCGATTTATTTTACCACACTCACCGTATCAGAGGCCGAGGATCCTAATCCAGATATAAAATTTGTGTTTTCAGTATGAACTGACAGTAACTATTAACTAAGTGTATTTACCCAGTCCCTCCATCATTTTTAAGTGGACTAAAGCTAAAGTTTAACAGGATTAATTCAGTTTTCCATTTTCTAGACAGGTTGCCTTACCAATGCTAGGCCCAACCTGCCTTACTAGCAGGATGTGACACAAGTTCAGTGGCCACTTTAAACGTTGCTCAATAAAATAATATCAGCTACTCACAACCTAATCCATAAAATAACCCCAGAACATTTATAATATTTTTTCGGTAAAGTAATCCCCCTTCTTATTTATAACATTACTCAATAAAGTAATTCCCCTGGCCATTCGAAAACTTAATCAGTAAAATAATCCCGTTCCCTGGCCGCTTATAACATTGCTCAATAAAATTATCTCTTCAGTCACTTATGACATTGATCAATAGAATAATCCTTTTGGACACTTTACTGTTCTGAAAAAAAAAGTCTCTCTGTCATTCAGAACATTACGCAATAAAATAATCATTTTTGGTCACTTATTTTGTTTGGACACATCCTTGGTATAATATGGAGCCCAACTCGCTGACAATTCAATCTATGTAGGGAGCACAACCTGGAACACCGACAGTGGTGGGATTGGTGTACTTACAACTCACATAAATCCCCAAATGGGTTAGAAGGGGCTCCTTAGCTTTGGTCGGCAATCCAGCCCAGCTAAGAAAAGGAAAAGTCCGATACAAAACCTCATCCCAAGGAAAGACTAGGGGAGTAAACCCCAAACAAATCAGGAGCCGGAGTCCCTAAGATGGTGTGATACTGAAATCCAGTGCTACTCAGCAACTCCTGCGACACTACCGCTGCCAAACTGCATTGGTTCCTTACCTTTCCTTTGGATCACGGCGGCAGTGTGGAGAGGGGGGTTTGCTACTTGGGCAACAACTCATCCTCCATATGAACCCACACAGGCTACGGCGTTAAAAATGGACACTTAAAAGACGGAAGGATGCCAAAACAAAGTAGAGCGCAATCTAATCGCTGGTCTTATGTCAATTAAAAATACATTTAGTAATTGACTGCTTTTTTTAAAACATTAGTCGAAAACGCTTCCTACGAAGAAAGAACATTTAGTTATAATAAAGTTCTTTTTACTTAAAGGACAGTTTAGTCTAGTCGATAGAGCATCCACCTAGGAACCACAAGGTTCCACATTTTATACCAGTCCTCGTCAACTCAGTGCATAAACAGCTCAGTTTAGATCTGTGTAGTAAAGTGGATAAGCTGGTGTTAGGTGAGGTGCTGCTTCACAGGCACAAAAACAATCTCCTTGTTCTAACGCTAGAGAAAAAAAGATAGACTCACTCACTGAACAGCTGATACCGACAATAGGACACACCGTGTACTTTACTACTTACATCTGCAAGATTTCTGTAAAAAAAACGTTTATCAAAATTTGACTTATTTTAAAAAATTAATTTTTAGAAGCGAACCTTTGAATTTAAGTAGAGCTTGAATTGTATTTACACTTAATTTAGTGGAATATAGAGTTAAAGTGCATTTTTTAACTGAGGAGTCGAGGCCTCCCCCCCCCCCCGCCGCCAAAAAAAAGAAGAATTGAATCTTATCGATTAAAATTATTTCTATTTTTGGGGAGTTTAGGCTACACTGAACATATTCATAGCATTAAATTGAAAATTTCTTAAAAGGAAACAAAATATTTGATTTCACAGTTGAATAATCTCAGATCAAAAATGAAATTAAATGTCATAGTTTTAAATTTGTAAAATTAAATGATATCTTTTTTTAATAGATAAAGACAAAAATAAGTCTATAGTGAAATATATTGAATGTTTAAAAAATTTTCATTTTGGTCCTAGTAAAATAGGATTAAAAGGGGGTCAATAGGTAAAAAAAGGTTGAGAACCATTGCTCTAAACGATGGAAAGTTAATAGATACCTATAGAAGTACCTTTACCTTAGTGCTGGGTTTATTGTCCAGCGGTTCTGAAGCGAAATGCCAAAGGAATATTAGCAATTTTTACATCCATCACTCGCGAGGCTTGCTTCCTGTGGGACACCCCGACCCTGGATCACATTTTGGGGCTATGGGTATAAATACACAAATGGAAGTATCATTAGGAATTTAGGTTTTGCTCTAGATAATAGAAGGTTGGGTACACAGAGATTTGAATAAAGTAAATTTATAATATATATATTTACCAACCCCTCCGCACGAGCAGTATGTGAAACAAGGTCAATTTCTTAATATATATATTATATATATATATATATATATATATTATATATTATATATATTATTAATGTGTATGGTTGGCACTAGTATACTAGGAAAAGTATTAGTAATCCAACGTACAGTTTTATTAGAAGAGTGCTCAATATCTGTGATAGAGTGTTGATAGTTGAATGAAGTGACAAATAAAAGTTTTAGCTTTTATTCATTTATTTGGGAACGATATTACTACCAATGGTTTCCTGCTAAAAGCATTCATCAGGTAAACGAAATAGTTAAAAAAAAATGACAGAAATGGTGTAAATGGTTAAATGTGTGCGTTTTTTAACTGTATTCTCGTGTTGCATGTTTGCGTGTTTACGTGATGTCGAATGTTCTTTTTGTTTGTACGTGTGCGTATTTTTGTTTGTGCGTATGTGTATGATGTCATGCGCGTGCGCGTGAAAATGCGTGAAGGCTGTGATGATATGATTGTGTCCACGCGCGTGTGTGTGTATTTTTGTTGTGCGTATGTGTGTGATGTCATGCGCACGCGCATGACATCACACACATACGCACAACAAGAAATTGACCTTGTTTCACATACTGCTCGTGCGGAGGGGTTGGTAAATATATATATTATAAATTCACATAAAAAAAGTTTCTGCTTCTCTCTCGATGAGTCTGAATTAAAAACAAGCTCTGATGATGATTTTTATAAATCAAAATATTGTTCAATATTAGCTATGAATATGATATAAAATATTTTCATTTTAACAGCATTGTGTGTTTTCATACCCTTTTATCTGTACATATAGCGTCGTATTCATTTCCTTACTCTTAATACATATAGTTATATATGATAAAATTAAATCAAAGTTATACATATTTAAAATTGAACAAGGACTTTATAATGTCACTGTATATATTATGTTACAATTTAGGAACACATCATCCACTACCAGGTCATTTACAAGACATGGCATCGTCAAGCATTGACATGACAAAGAATTGCACTTTTCGATTGACCAATGTTTCTCATTTCCGACATTGTTGAAGGTTTAATTCACTGTCATTGTAAAGAAATCTGCACTTAAGTAACATGTTTACTTTGGGACCTGTTTAAAAAAACACACCCACACACACCCACAAATAACTGAAAGCCTTGACAGGTAAAAACTTTCAGATCCTGTTTTGTGAGAATTGTGTTACTGTAGATATTTAACTTTTAGAATCAAATGTAGGTTTGTTTTGTTAGTTTTACGGCAAATCAACCTCTGTGGGTCATTTAATGCAGACAAAGTTTTGAAATAAATTCATTCTTAATGGATACTCAATTGTTTTAATAAACATATCTTTCTATTTAACCCATATATGGGACCCTAACAGTACTGCCACTTCGGTTCAGAGTGGACCAGGGAGCAATGGTGCTCCACATTCCCGAAACCTCCAAAACTGGAACCTCACCATCAGATAGAGTTTAACGTTATTCCCAGGGAATGAAGACCTTCAGGCACCGCCTTCTAGCACCCATATGATAAAAGGGTTGGGGCTTGCCATAAGGGCAATAGGGTCGGGACAATCATATACGTGCTTGATGTGACCAGCCGATTGATCGGAAGGGCCTCTCCGACCGTCCGTATAGCTTAAGTAAGACCGAAAGTCCTTATGGTAAGCCCAACCCTTTTATCATATGGATGCTAGAAGGCAGTGCCTGAGGGTCTTCATGTCCTGGGAATAATGTTAAACTCTATCTGATGGTGAGATTCCAGTTCTGGAGGTTTGCTTCCTGGTCCACTCTAACCCGACGCGGTAGTACCTATTAGGGTTCTATCTATGGGTTAAATAGTAAAATGTTTGTAAAAAATTGTATCCATTAAGAATGAATCTATTTAAAAATTTTGTCGGCATTCAATGACCCACTGAGGTTGAATATGCCGTAAAACAAACCAAACCATAATTATTTGTGAATAAGACAGATTTTTCAGGCCAAACGTTAAGGGTGGGTATTATACACACGAACTGTATTAACTTCTTTCCGCTCACACGCTTCACCATATTTGGGATGGTATAACCAAAAGTAAGTTATATCTATAGTTCAACCTAACGTGTTTTACAACGTTACAGAGAAATGTCCACTGGAATGTGTTTGTTTATAATTTTGTTTCCTCTAATGTGAGCTTATTTTCGCTGCAAGCTTGTAGCTTTTTTTTGTGTGATCACTCCTGTGTATTGATCTGAAATACAATGTAAAATTTCTGTTTCAAAACATAATGTAAACCCTATATATTCTTATTTTTAGTCAGTACCAACCAATAAAAAGCTGAACATTTAGTTAAATTTAGTTGCTACAAATTTAAAAAATCATTTTCCAGAATTTCTTAGTCTAAAGTTATAGAGTGGGTGTTTTATTTGAGTACGTGTTATATACAAATAATTACGGTAATCGCAATAAACACCATTATAATCTACGCTATGTATAATTACTTTCTTGCGTAATTTTTTGAATAAATGAGTGGATTTCTTTTGGATGCTTTTGTATTCGTATATTGCGACACCTTATCATAATCTCTCGATCATCTAAGTTTAACAGCGATGAGCCTTTTTAATACTTAATTGGCTAACCATTTAAGCAACAGCAATGTAAGCCACCCGAGTCCTTTGTTTATCAAGAATGACTTGATTCGGCATTAATTAACCCAAAAAGGGTTGATATGCCGTACAAATAAAACTACTAACCAACCAACATTGTCTTTATCTAATTGCACGTAATATTTTATGACTTATTTTAGTTTTTAGCATCGAAGACAACAACAATATCTAGTAATAATAATATTAATTAATAACTCAAAAATATTAGGATTAGATAGAAATAATATCGATTATTGTTATGAGAGAGAGAGAGAGAGAGAGAGAGAGAGAGAGAGAGAGAGAGAGAGAGAGAGAGAGAGAGAGAGAGAGAGCCAGTAGGTTAGCATGGAAACTTTCTCAGGATGAATTAGTATAAAGCCACATGGCCTTTTTTCTACTGGTCGAGAAGTGTCCCGTGGCGACGTGAGAGAGAGGAAGGGTGAGAGGTGAGAATGTTCAGTGAGTTTGGAAAATGCATTGAAAGAGTGAGACGTGGCTCTGACTCGGCAATGTATGACTTGGGGGAAAATAAAAATCACATGAAAAATATTTAAAAAAAAAAAACTATAAATGTCTCAAAGCAAGATATCTCCCAGCACCCAAGCTGGTTTTCAGACTTCGAACATCAAGGAATTGTCGGCCAACTTAGCATCGGACCAGCAACCGGATTCGAGCCTCTACACGTAGCACAAAAGCGATAGATATACGAAAATTATTACTAGATGACACATCATCACTCCAGTCCGACATGAGGGTCATAACGCCACATTATTATAGACCGTTAAACAATGATTATTATTATAAAAAAATCATATTTCTACTGTTATATAAAGGGACATCGTCGTTCGCTGGTTCATACGAACGCCTCAAACCGTTAGATCTTCTCAACAGACAGTATCTAATGTTGCGACAAATAGACCCTTTCATCTGTGCCGGACTTCATTTATAATCTCTTACACCCCGCCAATCTTTGTCCCACCTAACATACCAGTAATTTCCCCATGGAAACACTGTTCTTAAAAAAAATAAAAAGTGCATTTTCTTGTATGTCGAATAAATTACACACTGTTACCAATAATAAAAGAATTCTTTATATTTCGGTGGCATAGAATTCTGGGATTGATAGATTCTTTGAAGGCGTTTTGAGCTGATGCTTGGTTGTTGAAGACCATATCCTGTAGAAAGATGTCAAAAAGTTATAATCCGTCAGAGAGAAATCTGGTTGTTTTTATCATACGGTATATCAACCCATTTTGGGTTATCTAATGCCAAATAAAGTCATTTTCATAAACAAAGGACTCTGATTGCTTATAGTATCTTTTGTTATTTAAATGGCCACGCAATTAAATATTGAACAGACTCATCGCTGCTTAACTTCGGTGATCTAACGGGAACCGGTGCTTTCAGCATAACTTGACCATAACAGAGAAATCCGCTGAATAATCTGAAATGAGATAGATTGGTTTGATTTGAGTTATTTATTTAACTGCATATCAATTTTTGTGGTTTATTTAATGCTGAAATTTGATTAATTTCTAAATGGTTTATTATAATTATAACTATATTTTCAATGTTCTATTGCATTTTTAATTGTCCATAATCATCTGTTTACAGACAATTATGGTATCAAGTATTCCTATCTAATACAAATAATTTGCACACAGTTGTATGATTTCAAGTATTCCTATCTAATACCAATAATTCATACACATTATATGGTTTAAAGTAACTATTTCTATTTAATAATGATTTGTTTGTACACAATTTGTTAATCAAACCACTTTTACACAGTTTTATGGTTTCAGGTAACTAACAATACTTTTTAGTAAACAATAATAGCTTTAAGTAAGTATTCTTAATACAAATAATTTGCACATCGTTGTATGGTATCAAGTATTTCTATCGAATACTAATAATTTTCATTGGCCCTATCTTGGGCTAGACGGGCGGTCGGAGAGGCCTCCTCCGATCAATCGGCTGGTCACGTCAAGCCCTAGCACCTATATGATTTTCCCAACCTTATTGCCCTTATGGCAAGCCCCAACCCCTTTTTATCATATGGGTGCTAGAAGGCTGTGGCTGCGGGTCTACATGTCATGGGAATGACGTTAAACTCTATCCGATAGTGAGATTCCAGTTTTGGAGGTTTGGGGAATGTGGAGCACCCCATTCCTCACCATTGCTCCCTGGTCCACTCTGACCCGGAGTGGTAGAACCTGTTAGGGTCACATCTATGGGTTAAATAGAAAAATGTATTTATAAAAAATTGTATTATCCATTAAGAATTGATTTATTTCAAAACTTTATCGGCATTAAATGACCCACTGAGGTTGATATGCCGTAAAACAAAACAAACCAAACCTAATAATTTTCATACCATCTATTTGACCTTAACAAGTACTACCAACCCGGATGAGAGTGAACCTATGAATAATGGTTATGAACTATTAAATCTCTGCAATAGACAGCATCTGCTGTTCCGAGAAATAGACCCTTTCATATTTGTTAGACTTCATTTATAAACCCCGCCCATTAATGACCCACACAATCAGCCTAACGCGCTCGCCTTCTTTTATCTTTTAAACGGTCTCTTCATTTGTACTACAAGTTACACACATCAATTAACTTGTTTGCATGACAACCCATAAAAATCAGATCATCAACATATTTATTAATAACATTTCAATAAACGTACTTGTTATTACTATACTGTTTTTGTTTCGCTAACAGCAGGTTGCACTTTTAGCATGACTTTCACTCGTCAAACGTTCCTGTCAGTTATATATATATACCAAACCCATCCGCACGAGCAGGATGCGACACAAGGTCAATTTCTTAAGCGGAGTTTAACAGGTCTGAATTCAGAGTTTTCCTTCTCCCAGACTGGTTACCTAGCCATGGTTAAAGAGCTTAGTCTGACCTACTATTTATCCATAGCTGGAGGGAGAATTGGATTCATACCTTTCCCGAGGGTATTAGCGCCATGTGAAATACAAACAACTTTGTCCTGGAATTGAACTCGGGTCGACGAGTCCATTTTATACGATTCTAACCATTAGACCACGTGCCTCCCTGTCGGTTATTGCTCCTGGTAGATCTTCCGTGCGGCATCCAGAATTCGTACAGAGTTGATTAATGTAGGTTTTTGCTGGTCGACCTACACTGGTGTGTCCATGTGTAGGTGTCCACAAGAAAACATCACTTATGAGTTTGTTCATCTCAACCATTTATTTAAAAAAATAAAATATTAATTTTCTTCTAAACCAAAGATACAAAGGTTAATTCGTGTCAAATCATCCAGGCCATGTCCCCTACCCCCTTCAATTTTTTGTCCAACTGAGGATTATGTTAAAGTTAGACAATCCCTAAAATTTGAGCGTCCAATTCAAAAATTGGCGGAGTAATGTCGATTTTTAGCTCTCCAAATTTTTTTTGGGGGGTGGGGTTCGCGAAAAAGGGCGACATTTTGTAACCTATTTTTATCTGTAAAATGGGTTATAGAGCTTCCCTACTAGAAATTGGTTTATAAAACCATTTTCTCCCAATCAATCCATAAATGCTATTAAAAAGTCCTAAAATTAACTAATTTTAGTTTATTGATGATTTCTGATTTTTTCATAGGAAGATCAATATGCGGATGTAGCACTGCATCTATGACAGTTTTTTAATGCTATTATTTCACATATATTGAACATTATTTATATCAAAAAGATAGTTTGATTTTTACTCTGAACCGAAGTTACAACATTTTGCTAAAATTTGTTAACATTTTGCTCTTCAATTTTTCTGAAATTTTGTCCAGGTGTGGAATATGTTACAGTTAGACACTCCTCAAAATGTGAGCTTCCAATTGGTGGACTTATTTCGATTTTTAGCTCTCCAAATTTGGATGGGAGTCGCGAAAAACGTTTTGTTTTGCGAAACTTTTTGTAATCTATTTCGTCTGTAAAATGAGTTCTAGAGTTTCCCTACTCCTCGAAATTGGTTTATAAAAGCATTTTCACCAGAGAAATCCAAAACTGCTATCAAAAAAGTCTTAAAGTTAACTAATCTTAAATTATTAATGATTTCTGATTTGGAAAATTGTAACTGATGTTGTAGCTTCGGTTGTATTATTTGGACTTTAACAAAGCGCTTGGAGAAAAGACTAGATGGGAACTATACATGGCTTCTGTGCTGTTTTGAATCCGTCTATCAATATTTATAATATAATCTTGTACTTTATGAACATTAGTGACCATCTTAAAATACTGTATGTACTGTTTGTAATGAACAAATGTGATGTGATTAATCCAAACATTTGCTCTTGGTAAATGATAGGGCAGACTTGATTTTTTAACCTTGGTATGACAACCTATTTAGGAGGAGGTGGAGGGGGAACACTATAAATTCCCACGTATTGTTGACCTGGAGAGGGATGGGCTCCGCCAGGCTATTCCTGTCCAAGACATGATACACGAGTAGCACCTACACATCCAAATCAGGTTATGATGACACAATGAGAATTTTGTTGGTCGATTGGTTAGGTGGGTTTTACGGTATGTCAACCCTTGGGTTATTTTAGCCGAAGACGTCTTGTTTTATTCATTCTTGTTGGGTATTCAATTTTTTTAAAACTCAATTTTTTTCTCTATTTAACCATAGATGGGAACTATGTTACATATTAATTGGATCCCTATTACTTTTTAAGTAGTATAGAAATCCTTATGGCGATCAGTACAGCTGATGGCCTTGAGAGTGAGTGACAATGCTTGACCTCACTCTCACCTTGCTTTCTGGGGATAGAATCCTGAGAACGGAACCCCGATAGAAAGCCCCCCTTCCGGTTTAAGGTGGGCAGCTCAGTAAGTCAGTTGCAGTAGTTAGTTGCAGTTAGTCAGTTGCAGAGTTAGAAGCTAGCAAGATGTGACTCTCAGCGCGCAGTTGTCTGGTCCTGGGGTTCCAGAATAAAATAACATCAAAGGTAAATCGAAGTCTTGTTGTTATTACTAAAAGCTAACAATGACACAAGGCTTCTGATAAGAAATGGTCCCCAGCAGAACCAGACACGGAATCCCCAGATAAGAAAGACCAGACGAGACCTGTAGAAGATATACCAGACCATTAGAAGATAGAAGACTAGACAGAGAAGAAAAGAAAAGGCACTACGCAACAACTATACACGGCCGCTGTGCAGTTTTGAACCCGCCTATCCATATGTATGTATAATCTTGTACTTTATGGACATTAGTGAATATCTTAAAATACTGTATGTACTGTTTGTAATGAATAACTGTGATGTTATGTACAGAAAGCAAAATTTAATCATATTCTAATATAAGAGAGTATGTCCAGTTGATACAAGAAATTTTTAACTTAAACATCTTTCGTGAAGATGGACATAAAGTCAGAGTCCAGTTTAGCATTCAATATACATTGTTAATAGATCCACAACTTTATGAACACTAATGGTCATTTTAAACCCCGTGTATAATGCCAGTAAGTACTGCTAGTAATGAAAAATGAGCAAGTCAAGTAGGTTATATATATAATCTTTGTTTAAAGGATTACCCAGCGCATAATCAGATAGCTTTTCAAATGACGGGGAGAGTATTTTTGACGTTTAATAGGTTTTCGTAAATTTACAAAAATATATTATTCCCCGTACAATATATATATATATATATATATATATATATATATATATATATATATATATATATACATATTCACGGTATTCCTCAATTATCATTATTTTCGGTAACATGATCATCAGTATTTTTGGCCATTTTATGTTTTCTCTACGTCTTCAGTAAATCAAGTTTTTACAAAGAGGTACACATACTTTTTATTCTGCTTGTGTAAATATCGATTTAGACTATTTCTAAATATTTTTCTCGTTTCTAACGATGATTCCTTAGTTGTTGTTGTTGTTGTTGTTGTTATGCAGTTACATTATAAAATTCCTAGCGTGTTGCAGAGACCAGTTTTTATGAAATTATCAAATCCACACTCCTTAGGAGACCCTTTACATCATTTAATGCAGTCGTGTGGAAACTGCAACCCGCTGGCTACATGCATCTCCCAGTGCTTTCTGAGTGGCCGATCAATTTATCGAACAGCAGAAACCCCAAAATATTCCCCCCTGTTTCTAAAGAAATTGCTTACGCTTATGGTCTACTGTAGTAAAAATGGTACATTCAATTAAAATTACCTTGAATTCTTATAGTAGCCTGGAACACCAGATGGTGATCCATGTCTCATGTGGTTCGTATATTATTTATCATATCACGTAACGGTTCCTCATTTCATAGCGGTTATATTCGTAGGAAGTGGACTCGGCTATCCGAGGGATGGGCTCCGCCAGGCTATTCCTGTCCAAGACATGATACACGAGTAGCACCTACACATCCCTATCTAGTTATGATGACACAATGAGAATTTTGTTGGTCGGTTGGTTAGGTGGGTTTTTACGGTATGTCAACCCTTGGGTTATTTTAGCCGAAGACGTCTTGTTTTATTCATTCTTGTTGGGTATTGAATTTTTTTTAAACTCAAATTTTTTCCTATTTTACCCATAGATGGGAACCTAACAGGTCCTACCGCTCCGGGCCAGCTATGAAGGTGTACTCCACATTCCCCAGAGCTCCAAAATTGGAAATTCACCATTAGATGCAGTTTAACGTCATACTCATCACACTAAGATCCATAGCCACCGCCTACTTGTACACATATATGATAAAAAAAAGTTGGAGGTTTTCCATAAGAGAAATAGGGTCGGGAAAATCTTATGGGCTAGGGACTGACGCGACCAGCTGATTGATCGGAAGAGGCCCCTTCGACTGCTCGTCTAGTCTAAGTAAGGGCCTACGTAAGGGCCTAAGTGGAGTGTTGCATATCATAGACTGCTCAGCCACCAGGATTCCGTCTTTAAGCATGTCGCCACCCATGGCTAACAGGAGGTTCCATTGGAAGTGGGGGTCTTACTCTTCTTCAGTCGGTGTATTCTGCAGCTCGGGCCGATAGGGCGGTAAATTTTGTTAGTTCGGAAAATCAGCAATGAAGTTAGAATGTTTGATGCTCTGATTTGAGCGAAAATTATGTTTGATGATTCACTTTAACCTTTTGAGCATTAATGCCACGTTTAGACGGCATGTAAGTCTGACAAATATGGGAAAATAACACCCAATAAAGACAAGGGCTAAATTTATCATAAAACACAGGAAATCTTTCAGAATAAAATTAATTCTATTTACTGTGACATAGGCCTTGGATGTTTCCCGGGGGACTAAAAGATAATCAATTCATGGTGAAGCTAGGAAAAGCGTAAAATAGTAATTATAGGCTGAGTGCTTGTGGATCAATATTCTGGGCACACCAACCGGGCATTCAATAATATAATTCCATTCGTGTAACGGTTGTACAGTCGGATTTATCATCTACTAGACAACCTTGAAATCTATCGGACCCCATTAAAACCGTGGTCCATTTAGTGTCTCGTGGTTAGCTCAATTGGAGGATTAAGCGCGAATGCAGACCCCACAAAATATCATTCAGCTACCAATTCAACTGGGAAATACTTTATTCTTTACGCTAGAGTATATGGGTGCATTACTCTAATAAAGATCTCGGTAGGATGTCCCACTTTCGCTGGTTTACGGTTACATACGTAATTATTTACTAAGTTTTGCTTAGTTGTGACACGTGTTTGGGACACCCAGTGAGACTAGAACTCAATAGTAATGAATTTCTAGTCTAGTATGATAACACCACACAGGGAGCCTTTATGGTTGCATATATATGTATACATAATAGGAAATTTAGTAATATATACACATATTAAAATTCAATATATATGAAATACAACACACACACACACACACACACACACACACACACACACGTGTGTGTGTGTGTGTGTGTGTGTGTGTGTGTGTGTATGTAAGTTGAAAAATGGGAATGAATCCGACAATATTTTGAAAGGATAAATAAATAAAGGAAAGACAATGTTGAATGTATAAAATTGATTTAATGAAATATCAACACGTGTTTCGGACAGGAGTTTGTTCATGTACATATTGTATTCTATTTATTATCATTTTAAATATAATATAAAATAATAATAGAATATATATATAATGGAAAATGTAGTAACATATACATATTAAAACACACACACACACACACATTATATATATATATATATATATATATATATATATATATATATATGTGTGTGTGTGTGTGTGTGTGTGTTACATTTTTTATTTCGTGTCACAACATTTTATATATATTAAATTTTAATATGTATATGTTACTAAATTTCCCATTATCTACCTCTCTCTCTCTCTCTCTCTCTCTCTCTCTCTATATATATATATATATATATATATATATATATATATATATATAAACTATGAGGGCATATTGTGAGAAAGGGATGCCATGACTTTCTCTCACTAATCATCCCAATCGGTTATCGCCCATGTCTAGGCCTTCTGTGCGGCATCCGAAATCCGCACTGAGCAGATTGATGTAAGTTCTTGCTAGTCGGCCCATACTGGTATGCTCATTGGAGAACGTCACTTATGAGTTTGTCCTTGCTTCTCCAGCACTGTCCAACTTGTGTCACACATCTCACTTGAATGGTTGGTGTAATAGGAGTTTACAGTTGTTTTCTTGTGGGATGCTGTTTCCATAATTTATTTCAAAATATCCTTGTGTTACTTCCAGCTAATTTCTTCACTAAATGTTTTGTTAGGGTCCAGGATTTGCAGCCGTACATTAGCACTGGTCAACTACTTTTAATACTAACAATCTCCACACAGTTATATGGTTTCAAGTATTCCTATCTAATACTAATAATTTTACACAATTATTTGGTTTCAAGTAATTATTCCAATTTAGTAATAATAGTCAGTTGTCTGCATTTAGTTACATACTTTCAAGTAACTAGTAATAATCCTTAGTAAACAATCATAGCTTCAAGTAATTATTCTGAATGTAAACATTTCACAGTTATATGGTTTCAAGAAATATTTGTAAGGAAACATTTATCATCCCAAATACGACCAGTTAAATTATGAAGAAACGGCGATGAAAATTTATTCCTTAAACTATCAATGTTTACTATAGTTAAAGAGAAATAATAACTTGAAATAATCTGATTATTAGTATTAGATGAGAATACTTGAAACCGTACAGACATGTGCAATTTTTTGTATTAGATAGGAATACCTGAAACCATGCAACTATGTGCAAATTATTTGGATTGGAATACCATTACTTCCAGGTCTATTCTGAGAAATGGCAATAAAGGGGTACTTCACACATCTAATATCTGCAGAACTATCGTTGGAGGGATAACAGACTCATGCCTTTCCCAATGACATTAGCACGAAGTGAAGCATAAACATTCGTGTCCTAGATTTGAACGCGGGTCGCCGATTCTATCTCATTCGACAATAAACGATTTGATAATCACGCCTGTGTATTTATTTCTTTTAAATAAAGAAAAGATGACTGTAAAAAAATTATCAAACTATATATATATATATATATATATATATATACATATATATATACTAATCCTATAAAACCGGCCAAATAATTTGTTAGTAAAAATATACTACCAAACTTCGCCTGAAGGAAAAAAAGAAAAAAAACTAAGGGGGTCGTACCAACCGAAAATATCTATTAACACTATAACACTTGTACAAAAGAATATATATATATATATATTATATATATATATATATATATATATATATATAAACCGCTAGGATTGTCTAAAGCTAAAATGTAAAAAGTGCTCGATACCTAAGAAGAGAAAATGATAAAGTTAATCCTAATGAGTCAGATATACCTACTAATAGTTTCGCTTAGCAGTTCATCAGGGCAAGAATCTTATAACAATTATATATATATATATATATATATATACATGGTAGAAGGGGCTCTAGTCTAATGACAACGTCCTGGTGATGGTAGCTCTTCTTCTAGAAGAGTTGCCACCAAAATCAAAATTGTAGAAAAAAGCTTCTGCATCAAACCTCTACGGACTCGTAGATATCCTTTGACGCAAAAAGTCTAAGAGCTGTTACTCTAAAATGAAACCTGCTGTTTGAATAGTCATCAGTTATCGTGCTATGCTTGTCACTTGACTGTAGCTATGTAGAGCCAGAAAATGACATAAGAGTCAAACAAGCATATGACACTATAACCCTAACATACAGTTATTAATCTGTTTGGTAGTAAAGATGCCTATTATCTGTCAAGGTGTGGCAGTTTGTGTATGTATGCTTGTGTTACATCATACCAAATGCCGCAACAAGAAATATAGAGCTTTGGTGGTAGAATCCAACTCAATGACATTTAAACGTAAACATTAGATATAAGAAAATATTTTTACGCAAAATCTAATTATCTAATTTCTTGACATTAAATAGTTAAGAGTGATAGGGACTATTTAGAAAAGGAAAATATCCGGATGCTTTTTTTGAGTTAATTATCAGCATTCCGGAATTCACACCTTTTAGACATTTCGTTTTGAAGCCTGGAGCATCACGCACGAAAAAAAAAACAACAAAAAAACAAAAAAATAATAAAAAAAACCAAAAAAACAAAAACAAAAACAAACTACAAGCAAGGAAACATGCAGATAAACAAAAAACAAAAAACAACTTCAATAATTGCTGACAATTACCTTTTGGCAAAAGACTTGGCTATGGCAACGTAAACATTTTCAGTGTCATGAACAAAATACGTATTGATTTATTGGTGACAAGATGATTATATATATATATATATATATATATATATATATATATATAAAAAGATAATCTAATGAGTCAGACGAACCTACTATTAGTTTCGCATAAAGCTCTTCAGGGCTAAAATCTGACTAAAATCAGTCAGATTTTAGCCCTGAAGAGCTTTATGCGAAACTAATAGTAGGTTCATCTGACTCATTAGATTATCTTTATTATTGGCTCTACTTAGGTATCGAGCACTTTTTACTTATTAGCTTTCTCCTAGCGGTTATATGAATATATATATATCTTATATACATATATATACATATATACATATAAATTGTTTTTTCTTTTGGCCAAATACTGTATCAATAGATTATTTTTTGTTGGTACGAATATCTTGGTCCTTTCTTTTTTTCAAAAATTTTTTTCTTCCTAGTTGATGTTTGGTAGTATATTTTTACAATCAAACTTTCTGCTTGGTTTTTTCTCTCCGCAAGGATCTACCAACACGCTTGGTATATATATATATATATATATATATATATATATATATATATATATATTATATATATATATATATATATATATATTAATTTATTTATATATATGTACTTAAAAGAAAAACTTAAAACTCGGTTAGGTTGTCAGCTATATAAGTTAGGGTAACGTGGACATAAAGTCACCGGCGCTTGATAGTTTGAAAATAGCGTAGACGAGAAACTTTCAGTTACTACGTACCGTTGACTTCGTTTCCACGCTACCCTATATTAGATATACATGCTCTATTAATGAGATTCACCACTATTTACTTATAAATATAGCATACAATATATATATATATATATATATATATATATATATATATATATATATAAAACAAAGAAAGTAACATAACGCTTAACGTGGTATAAAATGGAATCGGCGAAACGAGTCCAAATCCTGGTTGAGGTTGTTTCCCTTCGCGTTAATGCCCTTGAAAAAGACATGTATTCTTCTCTTCCAATATCTATGGGTATATAAAAAGGTCACATGTGTTCTTTAGAATAGATAAGGCGACCAGATTAGGAGAAGGAAAACTTTGAATTCAAAAACAGGTTTGTTCCGTCTAAAAATTTACCATGTATTTCATGGGTCGTATATAGTGGCAATATCCATAGATTGATTATTTTCTGAGCTCCAGTCACAGATGTAATCTGGTATTCTTCCAATCAAGTTATTGATTGGAAGCTTTATGACATGTGTATAAAATTTTTAAAGCGGGCCAAAAAATATATTAATTGATTAAAAAGAAAATTTTAATATTTACGTTTTTAAAACATCTAAGTTTTGACTTAGTTTAAATGCACCTCTCCCTTTTTGATTTTAACCAGTCTTTGTGGATTGATCCTTAATTTCTTGATGGGTCAACGAGTTTTTAATTATCCATTTTCTCCACTACTGAGACTTAGTTATTTCTTTACGATACCAATCTATTTATGATTTGGCGTTGGATAGAATGAGAAGGTTATGTTTTTCCAAATAATCACCATTTTTTGGTTTCATATGTAGACGATTCTTTATCTCCCTATTTTTTGATAATATACAGTTCAAATATCCACACAAAAATGAGTATCATAGGTCTTACCACTGTTTTAGCGTTATTAGTAATTTTGAAAGTAAACTTTAGTGAATATTATATTCACACAAAAAAAAAATTAAGGTTCTATGCTTAATGAGTAACCTTTTTGAATATAGTATTGTATGCCAACTTATATGAATATATTCCAAAATTATTATTATTATTATTATTATTATTATTATTGAGAGAAGCTTCATCTGTTGGTTTTATTAATCAGAATCTCAAATAAAACTTATGTTTTAAAGTTACCTTGACAAAGCAAAATGAATAAAATATGCAAATTTTCAATTAATTTTCTTTTCTAAAAATGGTAGAGATTAGATCTCTTTTTAATTCCCGCTGTCATTATTACTTCACTTTTTAACTACATGGATAATTTATGAGAAAGACAAAATATAAAAAGCTGTAATTATCCGCTAATGAAAAAAAAAATCAAAAATAAATTTGAGAATTATATAATCCTGAAAATTACATAATGTGAAAATTATATAAGTGATAAGCAGAAAAAAAAAATTCTTCATTAAATAATAATAATAATAATAATAATAATAATAATAATAATGCATATACCATTTGGTAGTCTAATCGCCTTTCCCACCCAGTTGTGCATAGACTTGTACTCTCTTTGAGTTTGTTGCATTCACTTATCATATGATTAACAGTTTCGTCTTGGTCTCTATACATCCTACACTTTTTACTCTGGTAGGTCTTATAAATTTTGGGATCTTAATCCCTTGTTTTGTGCTGCTATTATTAGAGATTCAATTTCCGTCTTGAAGTTTCCATCTCTTAGCCATGTCCATGTCATATCTTTTGAAGTCTCGCCTTTTGTCGCTTGAAGTATCCATATAGTTGTTGTTGTTGCTCTTCTTCTTCTTCTTCTTCTTCTTCTTCTTCTTCTTCTTCTTCTTCTTATTATTATTATTATTATTATTATTATTATACTACTACTACTACTAATAATAATAAATAATATGCCAGTATGTCATGACCTGTCACTTCTGTCAAAAGTTTCAGTCTCCTAATTATCTCACATATAAATTGAAGATTTTTCTCTTAGTTTATGTGACTAAACATACTCACACACATCTGCTTTCTTTCCATTCATTTTCTTTAAGACTGACTACAAAAATCCACGTGATACGCTCCGGAAGTAACGCCTACTATTCATTTTCTATGAAAACTGCAACAGATACGCAATGACACAATAACATCTTAATGGGCTTTACTTGTGGAGTATTACATTAGAACGTGTCTTCCAAGTTCGTTTAGCAACAGTTTCACTTGTGTAGTGAGTTCACTCCTCCGATGGAGCTCTCACTACTTTGGCCTTGTGCCCGACAATACTAAGCTAGAAAATAAACGTGGCAAATAAAGTTGTCAAATCTATGTTTGTCTTTTATTGAATGTCTTTGATGTATGTTCTACTATTGCATCATTCACAAGAATGTTTACACTGGTGACTGTGCTAGATGCCAATCAAATGTCTTTGCAGACCCCGTGGGTCAAGAATGACACTAGATATATTTATCTTTCAAAGCCAATTTAATTATCAAAGATACCATGTTTACATTTCAAGTTATAGCATTCTCCTATCATTAAAGCAACTAAAGATTTTTGAAACATACTGAGCATACTGAAACTACGCATCGTTTCCCAACTTTGTTTTAACCCTTTTAAAAATGAAAATAGAACCCCTTTCTGCACTCTTGTAAACATTCCTGTCAAGGATGCTATACTAACATACATCAAATATATTACACAAAAAGCAAACGGAAATTTGACAACTCGGTAGAACACCACAAGGTTCTGGGTTCGATAGCGGTCTTCGCCAACCCAGTGCATGAGTAACACAGCTTGCATCTGTGCGGTAAGGTGGGGGGCTAATGGTAGGTGTGGTGCCTCACCTCAGACGCAAAAAGGACCTCTTTGGTTAGTTCCTTGTGAAAAAGGGAATAGACTCCCTCGTTGTTCGGATGATACCGATAACAGGCCACTCCGCCGATATTACTTTGCATAGAATGTATTAAAGGGAGGTTTATTTTCAAAGCAGTCTGATACAAGGCCAAAGTATCGAACTCACTACATAAGCTACTAGTATGATTTGAAAAAAGATCACTTTTTGAGCGAAGTACAGCTGGTTTGCATTCAGTGTTTTCGTTCTCCTTGATTGGTTTCTTAACCAAGGCTAAAGAATCCAGTCTTGCACTACTATTTATCCATAGTTAGTGAGGATATCAGGGTTCATGCCTTTCCCAAGGACGTAGTTTATTTAAGAATTTAAATAACTAACCTTCTCGCTGTCTTTGAACAACTATAATTGATTTTCTTAAGACGTGATCTGTGCTATTATAGTCTAATTTCACACTACACTTCGTTTGCCCTCCCATATATATATATATATATATATATATATATATATATATATATATATATATATATATTTGGGCTAGCAAACGAAGTGTAGTGTAATATATATATATATATATATATATATATATATATATATATATATATATGAGTATAGATAAAAGGATATGAAAACAACACAATATGCTGTTAAAGTGAAAAGATTTTATATCATATTTTCACTTTAACAGTATATTGTATTGTTTTCATATCCTTTTATCTATACTCATACCGTCGGATTCATTTCCTTTCTCTTGACTTATATGTATATATATAATGTCTGTGTCTGTGTCTGTGTGTGTGCGTGTAATGCCTATACTGAGAATACTGGGGATAATAATAACAGGATAAATTCGAAACGCATATAACTTAAAAAATATTGATAATTTTATTAAAAATATTCTCAAATTTACTTAATCAAATATAAAAGGAATAATTAAGCAAATAAAAAAACGCCTTGTTTTGGACGGGTAATTAAAATGTGAAAGGAAGAGTTTTAGAGGTTATGTGAATTCTGTTTTATTTGACTTCACATAGAGACCAATGACCGTTGCTGTCTATCTGCTATCTACTAAGCAAGGTCTCTAGACAACACCCAGTGTCCACACAAAGTTGATGAATGTAAGTTTTTGATGATCCATGCTATACAACAGAGATTGGTTTGAGCAGGTATATTTGCCAAAAGCGCTAAACCATCTACGTAGTCTGCATCAGTAATAGTTTCTGCGAGATATCGTCTTAACTTTTTTTTTTTTTTAGTGGGAAACCATTTTCTTTTACTGTATCTATTGACGTTCGTAGTACATAAACTAGGCAGATTGTGAATAGAAATGGTGCCAATGTATCTCCTTGCAAGACTCTAGAGACAGTCAAAGAAATCAATATCACCATCAAGTTAGGGAATCATTGCTTTCGCGTTTTCGCAGAGCATCATTATAGCGGTAACAGTTTCTTTGGGAATACTATATACGCTAAAATACTCTTTGAGAATAAACTCTTCGATATAGTGGAATAATCAGAATACACCACTCCTTCTTAAATAGAATCCTATCATCATGGACCGTTTTTACAAGTTCACTGATTGTCTAGTTACTAGACGATCAGTAAACAGGGTCTCCAAATTACGGCCCGCGGGACGGATTTGGCCCGCAAAAACATTTTATTTAGCCCGCCGACGGTATTTGAATTTGTTTGTTAAAACGTATGGAACGCGAGACGTTCTGATACCATTTAAATTTAAATATCATGTTAAGGTTACTAAATCTTCATAGATTTGACTACTGAAGGTAGGTTAGAAAATTTCGTACGTGAGAGCATTTCACTTGTTACTAAGGAGATCCTGAATTTTCACGACTGCTTGAAAAACACTGCTAACGTTTCGTTCTTTGATAATGTTTTGAAAATAAATATGTTGGTTAAATTTGTTTTTGTGCATCTTACACCACTCATCCATGAATATAACATAGAAAGATACATTTTGTTTTACATCTTTTTCTCAGAACTTTCGTTCTGGCTAGCAAGTATTGAACACAATAATAATGTGACCCGCGCTCGTTATTTTTTTTCAATTATCTGGCCCACCATGAAAAAGTTTGGTGATCCCTGCTCTAGTATATAATAAAACCCTGATGTTCGTCTCGAGAACTCATGGTATCGATACCCTAAAATCTTATAACACCCCCATGTAATCGAAGTTTCAAGCAATTCAACCAACATTCCAGTGAATATACTGCATTTGAAAATTATAAGATAATATCTCAGACGTTTGGCAATAAGTAAATCTTTCGAAAGTCATACTTATCTCAAATTTAAATCAGGGATATTCTCGTATGCCAACAAAGCAACGCCTTTTCCTAGTGGCAATGGGAGAACTGTCGATCCTAGTCTTTTTGGATTAAAATTTCTGAGCCAAGATAAGCGGATATTAATATTGTATAAATATATCTGCCAGATATTTAACTTTCTACATAAAGATTCTTGCATTCAGGATCTGCCTGGAGTAGCGGAAGTAGAAAAATGATTTTTACCAAACAAGTCAGCGTAGTAAAATCGATTTATCAGATTTAAGATCTGTATTAATGCCGATGTAACTAACCTTCTTGTTTTATCTTGTTTTTCTTGTTCTTCTTGTTCTTGTTCTTGTCTTCTTCTTCTTCTTCTTCTTCTTCTTCTTCTTCTTCTTGTTCTTGTTCTTGTTCAGTTCCCTCTGATAGCACAGATACCCATGCCTTTCTATCTCGCCATCCGTTCCTATCGGCTATCGCCCCGCCATGTCTTCTGCGCGGCATCCAGAATAGGTTTTGCTGGTCGCCCTACACCGGTGTACCCATGTATAGGTGTCCAGAAAGAAAAACGCCCCCTATGAGTTCTTCCTTGCTTCTCCAGCAGTGTTGAGTATGTTTACAAGGATAGTTTTTGTGATGGGAGACAAATGACGTTCAACTGCTTTACCATGATTTGTTCAAGAAAGCACACAGCCTCCTTGTATAGTTCCAATCTAGCATTTTTTAAGCGTTTCGTTAGGGTCCAAGTGGTGCACCCATACAGTAGCTCTGACACGGCTACAGATTGGAAGAATTCTCGCTTTCTTATCAGATTTCCATATGATCGATAATCTGTCTATATCAGTCCATGCCTTTTCTATGCGTATATTGACATCACTTTCTGTAGATGAGATATTACTACCTAGGTTTTGGGTCTATTAATTTTAGAGGCTTACCATCCAGCGTGGAGATGTCTCCATCTTGTTTAAAACACAAGAAACCCGTTTTATCTGAGTTCACATAGAGGTCAATAACTTTTACCGCCTTTTCTAGGCTACGCAACAGAGATTCGGCTTTAGCAGGAGTATTTACGAGAAGCATTAGATCATCTGTGCAGTCCGCATCCGAAATAGTTTCTGTAAGATTCGTCGGCTTCTTGCTTTTTTTCTTAGCAGGAAGCCTTTGTCATTAGATCTGATGACGTTTATGATACGTAGTCTAGGCATATCATAAATATAAATGATTTTAATGTATTTCCTTTAAGGACTCCAACTCCAATATAAAAAATTGGTGTCACCATCAGGTAGGCGAACCATTGCTTTCGTGTCTTTGTAGAACCTAATTTCTATGAAATCTTTTGAGTCACGTACTATTTAAAAAAAACAACTTCTGGGATTAAGCTGCACTATTGAATATAGTACAACTAGTACGAGGGTGAGTAAAAAATTCATGTAATTTTGCTTAGGAAAGGTATAATTACCAACACAGAAACATGTATCATACATCAAAATGAGGCTGCTTCTCTGTCGATCACATCCCTACTTCTCCACATAGTTACCACTTCTCTCCATAGCAATGTTCCACCTTTGAATGAGAGCATGTATCCCAGCCAGTAAAATTCTGTTGACTTCTTTGGTCAACCCTTCATGGGACCGAGAAGATGGCTTGAGAGGCAAACAATATTCCAGTGACAGGAAAGTGAAATCTGCAGTGAAGAAGTGGCTCAAAAAAGTGAAAGCGCTATATACTTATTCACGAAGGTTAGCTTAGATGTGGCACAAGGCCAAATTATGGGGCGCCCAGTAAGAACTCACTAACAATGGTCTGCGAATCTAGCTTGCTAACCATTACACCAAGGAGATGTCTAGTGAAAGCGCTATATAAGTGTTTATAAAGACTTATATTGGGCCCTACTATATTTATAAATATTAGCCTTATGATTATTAACATATTAGTCTCATGGAAATTTCACGGTACGAAAAGAAGCCGCTATTTAAGCATGAAAAAAGGATTTGCATAAGATCAAACAATGTGTTCAACTCCGATGGAATTGCCTCGTATTAAATTTATCTATACTCATTATGTAACATTTTCCCAACCCTATTGCCCTTATGTCAAGCCCCAACCCCTTTTTATCATATGGGTGCTAGAAGGCAGGCTACATGTCCTGGGAATGACGTTAAACTCTATCTGATGGTGAGGTTCCAGTTCTGGGGGTTTGGGGAATGTGGAGCACCCCTTCATCACCATTGCTCCCTGGTCCACTCTGACCCGGAGAGTAGTACCTGTTAGGGTCCCATCTACGGGTTAAATAGAAAAATGTATTTATAAAAAATTGTATTATCCATTAAGAATTGATTTATTTCAAAACTTTATCGGCATTAAATGACTCACTGAGTTTGATATGCCGTAAAACAACAAAACAAAAACAATCATTATGTAACATTAGTGTATTTTGATTTGCTGAAGATCTGATGAGATTCGAGAATCTGATAAGCTCCAAAAATGCCCTGTCGAATTCTGAAAAGGAAGAGGAAACGAACTCTGAATATTCCTTGCAAATTGCAAATCATCCCTTCTTTCTTAAGTAGTTTATCTTGTTTTTGTTTTTCATTACGTGAATTTTCCACGGATCTTGCTAGTTATACTTAAAATAAATAAGTAACATATTATTATTATTATTATTATTATTATTATTATTACTACTACTACTACTACTACTACTAAAGAAGAAGAAGAAGAAGAAGAAGAAGAAGAAAACTTCTAAAATCATGTTAAATCAACATTAAAAAAAATGAAAAATCTATATACTAAAAAAAAATGTGGAAAATCTGTTTTTTCATTTTTTTAGATGAGACCCTGATATTTCAGATGTGCTTAAACTTTTAAGTCTCTATAAAATCTTAATTCACAATTAATATCATGAACTGTTGTTTAACATTGCATTTTTACTGTAAGTAGGAACTCCCATTGTTTAAAACTATAAAAAATCAATATTTTAAAACCTGACAAATTGCCTGAGTAGAGAAGATTTTTCTGAATTTTAGGCAACAAATATATTATCGAAAAAATGTTTTTTCTGTTTTTTCTAAACCGAAACCATTAGGTGCATATATGTCAAGTTTTTAAAATAGTATTTTTTTTTCTTAAACTGTCGTGTTTTGCTGGAAAGTTATCAAAAATTGGATAAAGCGGCAGCCTAAGGGTTAAATTAAGAGCTACCTGCTTTTTATGAATCTCTTTCCAGAACCAAGCCAGCTGAATTAATGAAAAAATCTCTCATACCCCCTCCCCCAAAAAACAAACAAAAAACAAAAAAACAAACAAACAAACAAACAACAAAAAACCCAAAAAACAAAAACAAACAAACCCGGAGATACTTGGAAAATAACTTGTAAGTAAATCTATAAATTAAAAAAAATTGGAATATTTTTAAGATATAGAAACAGAAGATCTGTTGTTGCATTTGAAATTCTGATGTATTTGGAAGCAAATATTACTCAATAAAGCTAAAAAAACAACATCCAATATTTAAAAAAAGAGCATCCATTAAAGTTATATTTTTACCCGCGAGGCGAAGAGAAGCCGATATTCAGTTATTTTTTTTTCGTTATGTTACTTATTTATTTTAAGCGTAATTTAGAAACTGGAAAAAAGAAAAAGACCCCTCTCCTCCCCCAAACCCCCAACAAAAACAAACAAACTGGTATCTGCGTACCACGCATCAGCTATTTGTCAATTTAAGTTTAGTTTGACACAAGGCCTGAAATATAGAGTGATATAATAACCATTATTACCTTCGGTATTCTGGATAACGTATGTATCAAACATTTGCAGATGCATAATTTACGGGTTGTGACGACCGAAGCAAAAGCTTGGTAAGAGGTAAATCGAATGAGCGCTCGTTGCTTTGCTAGAGGTGGTCACGTGGGATTCGAGATATATGAATTTTATGCCGTTGAACACGTAGAAGAGTAAAGTCAAATATTTGGGACTCAAGTGAAAGCTACCCTTTACCACAGGGAGAAATCAAGGGTTTATTAATGAAAGAATATCTTTTTTCTTAAATTGACTGGTTAAGGCTACACAAAGCACGTATTCTTCAAACAGCGACAAGGGGAGAGTATAGAAGAATACGAATATAGGACTGTCTCTCTATTTAATAATAATTTTACAAGTGAGGCCTATTAGAAGTACAGAAATGGAAAAATAGTTAATTAATATATTTAGGATGTTATTGCATAGTATGTCTAATCAGGAACGTAAGTAATCTCAGTCAAGTCCGACGCAATGTTCTTCCAATTGACAGTCTTCAGTCTAAAGCTCTCCCAACAGTATCACGCTCGTCTCAACAACAAAATGCTACTACTGTTGTTCTCTTCCACTCGTTTCGACAGCCAAAATGCTACTGCAGTCTTTTTTGCCGATCTGGGAGGGCAGGCCATTAAATACCCAACTGCTGTGTTTCATCCGGGCTCCATACACTCAATTGCCCGTGCTGCACGTTCGACATTCATCAGCACGCGTCAATCCCTACGACGAGACCCTACATCCGGGTTACTTTGCACTGCCCGTGCGGAATTTCACCAGCATTTCAGCAACGAAGAGGTGACGATTTCAATTTCCATGGTTACTCGCCACGCTCCATCCCCTCGCACAGGCCAAACATATCCGGACTCTTTTCGTTCGTGGGGGCTGGGAATCTGCTCGACCACATTATGCAGGTACAGACCTTAATAATTATACAGGGTATTGTAACAGTACGGTTTACTAGAAAAAAGGAAGCTGCTACGATAATCTCGTAAATTCACCCAACCTCAAAACCTTCAGTACACACAAGAAGTAAAGATTATAACAGGGTGTCAAGTCCTTCGACGTCACGCATACGAAGCTTGTAGGAGAACTGCCACCCCACGTCCACGCCTGTTTTTAAAATGTCTCGCTGCCATCTTATACAAATAAGTCTGCAGCATAAAAATGACAGTTTGGCGAACAGCTCTCAGAGAGTAGATTGACACGCAAGACAGCGAACGCGTTTAGTTCCCGGTAAGTCACTGTCACTTCTTTTACAGGTATGGCAAGAATTAGCCCGGATAACGATGTTGGAAACCTCGATCCTATTCCAGGTTAGGAGTGAATGTTTCCACGAGGCAATGGAAGTCGATTACCATCAGCAGCAGCTGAATACACAGACAGTACATAAAAATAGAAATCAGGATAGGAGGCCGAATAGTAGACAAAATACGAGGGGAAATGCCATTAGGAGAGAAAATTGGCCACCTAATCGGAAAATTCCGGATCGTGCACCGATTATCTGCTATGAATATGGTCGTATATGGCATATGTTAGCCGGTTAGCTCAGTCGGTAGAACGTTCGGCTAGAAACCACAAGGTTCCCAGGTCGATACCGGCCCTCGCCAACTCAGCGTACGAGTAGCACAGGTATCTGTGCGGTAAATTAAGGAGCTGATGGTAGGTGTGGCGCTCCACCTCAGACGCACCTTGGTCTAGCGCTAATGAAAAGGGGATATGCCCCCTCGCTGATTGGCTGATACCGACTTTAGGCCACCCCGACGACGACTTTTTATAGGGCACATGCAGTGATCATAGGGCATATCCAAAATATATTCAGCCAAGTACCTTAGCCTAAACCTAAGCTAAAATTAGCAGAATGTGAATCTTTCATGAAAGTAATATATTACTTAGGTTTCACTCTATAAGTAGAGAATACATTAATCCTGAGAAAGATAAGTTAGATTTGGTTTGTTTTGTTTTACGGCATATCAACCTCAGTGGGTCATTTAATGCCGATAAAGTTTTGAAATAAATCAATTCTTAATGGATAATACAATTTTTTTATAAATACATTTTTCTATTTAACCCGTAGATGGGACCCTAACAGGTACTACCACTCCGGATCAGAGTGGACCAGGGAGCAATGGTGATGAAGGGGTGCTCCACATTCACCAAATCTCCAGAACTGGAACCTCACCATCAGATAGAGTTTAACGTCATTCCCAGGACATGTAGACCCGCAGCCACCGCCTTCTAGCACCCATACGATAAAAAGGGATTGGGGCTTGCCATAAGGGCAATAGGGTTGGGAAAATCATATAGGTGCTAGGGCTTGACGTGACCAGCCGATTGATCGGAGGGGGCCTCTCCGACCGCCCGTCTAGCCCAAGATAGGATAAGTTAGAGAAGAATGGAATAATCAGCGGTCCTAAAAAACAGTTTAGGTAGTGCGTAGCTTTATTGACATATACTCTTAACCACAGACATTTTGTCCAAAACATTTCCACCATAGCAGAGCGTCAAATTGAGTTAACTGGAATTTTTGCCACATTCATATGGACGGATAGTTATCAGCAAGCCTTTGATGTTTTAAAAGATAAACTGATTTCAGTGTCTATGCTCGCTTACCTGAACAAAACATGACCTATATAAAGACGTTTCGAATTCAGCTATCAGCGAGTGCCTTACGCAGACCCAGTTCGATGGAGTAGTGGAAAAGAAGACTGAAAAACAACTTTAATCTATTGAATGTTGCTTAAAAAAATTAATACCAGGGGTCATAAATTAAAATTCTCAAAGTAATTTTGCAAAACAAATACGAGGCAAAATTATTTTAGTAACAGGATGGTGAATTCATGGAATGAACTACTATCATCAGTAGTGGATGCCCCATTTCTGAGCTCCTTTAAGGTAAGATTGGATAATCTGTGGAAAATTATAAACATTCTGTGGAATTAAGATGAATGTTTGGAATATAAGGAACAGCTGACAAGTCTCAGACCTAATATACTAGTTGAAAAAGATATTATTATTATTATTATTATTATTATTATTATTATTATTATTATTATTATTATTATTATTCATTTATTTATTTATTTACTTATTCATTTTCTGTCTGGCAGACCAGATGGGTTGGATATTACTTAATATAATATCCAACCCTGCGGGCATAATAGAGAGAAGGAAGCGTTTGCTATAGTTTACTCATTACAAAAACTCAACAACTACCTGCATAATGCAAAATGTACGACCACAAACATCTTCATTACATTTTGAAATGCCCAATCCAAGATAAAAAGATTGAACTATGGCTATGATTATAAAGTAGAATATATATCAGGTAAAATAATGTGTGCGCAGATCTCTTATCAAGATCTCCCAACCTATTATTAAGCCGTTAGATATAGATGACCGGCCATAAAAAGTAGCAGTAATTAATTCTAATGAATTTGAACCAAGAAATTTTGCATTATATAACACTGAAGAGAACCAAATTGGTAATGTAGTGAAGCCATAAACACCAGATATAAATATTAGTTTAGAACAAGATTCAGAAGGAAGATAATGGCCTGAAACATCGTATGAGAACAGGTAAAGTTAAGGATGAAATAAATATGACCCCCCCCCAAAAAAAAACAACAAAAAAACAAAAAAACAAAACAACAACAATAATATTCTGTGAATACGTCAAGAAATTAGCTTTGAAATAAGAGAAACAGTATACTATAAGAACTACCACAGAAGGAATAAACTAGACAAAGTATAGAAGTCATGTATATATTAATACTCGTGTTACTTAGAAGTACGACCGTTATGATCTTACAACACCCTCTGGTTAAAAATGAGACCGTCCAAATAGTCCAAGATGAAATACAAAAATGTAAATCCTGATTATCTGGTGTTGCGTATACGCTGAATTCTTATTTATAATGAGTGTCGTCACCTCAGCTAAATAATGGACCATTCCGTTTTTATTATAAAGAAAGGAAATAAAAAGGACATGTTACAATGAAAAAATATAATAAGAGAAAGAAAGAAAGGGAGTAGGGGAAAGATAGAGAGAAGGGATGAGCCGATAACGCTTATCTGAACATAATGAAAAGAAGGAAAGAACGAAAACAAAAGAATGAGAGATGGTTAAATCAAGATTATTATACTTTTTACCTAATGAACTATTTTAAAATCGCTCTTAAATAAACATATCAAACGCTGTAATAATTAGATTATAATACTATGGTATATACACAGGTTCTGCTAGTATTATATAATTACAGAAAGAACAGGACAGGTCTCGTGTAAAATCAAAGACCAGCTTACATATGCTACTACAAAATCGGCGTCTATGAGTGATAACGACTCAGAGGAGCATGTAATAGCAGTTGACGATCCGTCACCCGAATTAATTGATAGGAATTTTGATGAAGAACGTATAGTGCCACTATTGGAGAGAGCAACAACACAGAGTTCTAGATGCACAAGAAAATAAAGAAATACAAGGCATTGAAGTCTTTAGGGAAGACTTTGATAAATCGAGTGACTCAGCCACACGCGATGAGGTAAAATGTTTCTTGGTATTTGTAAAAATATTAGGGTAGCCAACCGGTAGTTTTGTTCATTTTCCAGTTATGTGTCCTTACAATCAACAAGTGATGAGGTTGGTTAGATTTTACGGCATGTCAACCCTTGTTGGGTTATTCTATGCCGGAGACGTTTGTTTTATTCATTCTTGTTGGGTATTCAATCTTTTAAAAACTCATTTCTTTTTTAAACACATTTTAAACTCATTTAAAAAAATCTATTTAGCCTAAAAGGTCAGGGTGGACCTGGGAGTAATGGAGTACACTTCCTGGAGCTCCGGAACTGAAACCTCACTACCAGATGTAATTTAACGTCATACCCAGGATCCCAAGTGATAAAGAAAAGAGATAATCGGTAGTTTTTATGTTTAAGTAATACTTTACAAGTCTATTCCATAGCCACCATAAATATTTCAATTTGTTTATGTGGCCTTATTGTCTTTACTAAACCCGTAGGACATTGCATGTTTAGGAGGGTCACGTTATTAACTAATTTAGTTGAATCTTCATACCATGGCGATTTACCCGTTTAAAACTGTACGGACACGTATTTATATGCATTATTGTTATGTAATAGCTCCCACCAATACCATAGGCAACCCAATAGAAGTGTAATTGTATTGGATCAAGGTTCTATTCCGACTGGAGCAACTGTGGGATAGTAAAACATTGCAGAAGTGTTCATTCATAGGCTAGAGGCGGTTAAATGATATCTGACAATTTTAGATTTAGCTGAGTTGAGTTAGTGACGCGAAACCACCTAATCCCTCATGAGGGAGCGATATCTCTTTCCTAGAAAAAAAGAAAAAAAGAAAAGAAAAGATACCCACCTACTGAAAACAAATGAAAAAAAAAAAAAAAAAAAAAAAAACAACAACAACAAAAAAAAAACGACGTAATTCTTTTGGTAAGACAGATCCATAAAAATGTACTAAAAAAAAACGTGAATGTGTTTTCAAGATACAACGTTTTTGTCGTTTCTTTCTTAGAATAACGAAAGTTTTATTCAGAAAATCGTTATCAAATTATATATATATATACTTGATAAGTCGAAACACGTGTCTGTGGATTAATCTATATATGTTCCCCATCCCCCTAGGGTTGAGCACTCTGGGCGGGGCGATTTCGCCACGCTCTCCTATGTATAAGGGATGGCGCACCCTATGACTACCTTTATATACAAAGCGATGTGTGTATTAAAACAGTTAAAATCCCCTTCGCATTCTGTAAGTGATGGTTAAGGTGTCGGACTGACACACAACTGATCGGATTTCAATTCCGGCTGTAGGTAGCTTACAAATGTATAGCCACAATTGATAAGTCGAAACACGTGACTCTATATATATATATATAAAAGGTTCTGGAAACATGGTTTGAATTTTGTTTGTTTTAAAATTGATTTCATTGTGTGCGACAAAAGTTTCGGTCTGTTTAAAATATTTTTCAAGCTAATATGATCTGTGCTTGGGTTCACACACACACACACACACACACACACACACACACACACACATATATATATATATATTATATATATATATATAGTGAAAAGGGATAGACTCCCTCGCTGATTGGCTGATACCGACATTAGGCCGCCCCGACGACTTACTTTACTTTATATATATATATATGAATCTATGTACAGGCGTTCTTGGGGATTTCTAAACTCCTTGCACAAAGAGAACGGCAGGATTATAATTTCAAAATGTTAGATTTTAAATCAGTTCTGCTATAAAAGCATCGACCACTTTTAACACTATCTTATATGCGATATTATTATTATTATTATTATTATTATTATTATTATTATTATTATTATTTATGTCTATGGCACCAAAGAAAATTATTGGTAAAAAACATTTATATGAAATTTAATCTTTTTTTCTTGGAAAAATATTCTTTCGCTCAAACAAAACAAAAGAGAATCTTTCACAGCAATTGAAAGAAAACATTCCATGAAGGATTGTTGATTATGATCTTTGCTCTTACAGCTTAAAACAGCATCAGTGACATCATTGATTTTGTAATTTGGAATTTCTTCGCCAGATTTTATTCTAAATCAGAAGAAATCACGAGCATTAAGTATTCAATAGCAAAGAAAATCGTCTACGCTATACATTTAATACATGACACATCTAAGTTTCTATTTTTTAGAATTACGTTTTAACTCACATTTAAGTATTTTTGATTGGATGTGACGATATATCAATTGCTTTTGTGATTCCATCAATATTATTATAACGATTTAAATGGCGCGAAAATTCATGTCAATATAAACGTGTGTCGGATTAATGACAACTTGAAGGTATTGATAATGTATAGAGACCATGAATAACTTATATCTCTCAGAAAAATGAGCATGTCTGTTAGGGGTCACGTAGAATATCTCATGACATTTTCTGAAATCCATTCTCGATTTCTTTCTGTCTCTATTATTTGAATTGTTGAGACATTGTGTCTGAACCTACCAGGGAACGGTCAAGCCACATGACTATATTATTATCAAAGAAAATGTTTTGCGCCTTATGCGTTTATCAGTTTATTAGATAACTTGAAGGTATTGATAATGTAAAGAGACCATAATTAATTATCTCTCTCAGGGAATGGGCAAGTCTATTAGGGGCCACGTAGAATGTCACATAACATTTACTGAAATCTGCGATGTGGCAAGTTGTTTTAGGTTTTAAATTTAAAGGTATCTGTGGTTATTTCTTGTGCGTGTTCACAGGGTTTACTTTTAACCACATATTGTTTGGTGGTCTCGCTGAAAAGTAATTCAAGGAAAGAAAAAAAGAGACTAAAAAAAAGGTAGTTTTAGGCTTTATTCATGGATCATGGCCACCACACGGTAAGGGAATTCCTTCCTGGCAAGTAGTAGTGTGTAGACCCAGTTAAAGCCTAAGTTCGAATGGTAGATTATTTTTAGAGTCGGAAGTGGGTCCTTTTTCCTGCACATGCTCGAAGGTTTCTTCCGGTGTGAAGGCTCATGGGAGTTTGTAATTTAAACATTTTTTAATTCTATTTTAATCCCCACAAATCCATTCTCGATCTCTTTCTCTATTATTTGAATTGTTGAGACGTTGTCTCTGAACCTACCAGGGAACGGTCAAGCCACACGGCTATATTATTATCAAAGAAAAATGTTTTTCACCTTATGTCTTTATCAGTTTATTTGTTGCTAAATAAAATAAAAATGTCAACATCCTTTATGTGAAGTAATTCCATAATTTTTTGCCAGGGAAGTACTTAATTTTGGGGAAGATATTACATTTATTCAGCGACACGTATTTATCCGATGTAGCTGTTAGTTGTATTAGTAAAAGATCTGTGTAAATAATAGGTATTGACCTTATGGGATGATTAATTTCAATATAGCTTATTACCTCACCTTAGGCATTTTTTTACCCTCATTCTCTCTTTCTTTCTCTGTTGATTTAATAACACGCGTCTTTTGGATTGCTGAGCTTAGTAGGTTTAATAGGAACACATTCTGTAATTAGACTTGCCAATCGTTTACAAGAAAATAGAAAAAGCGGATGAATTTAAAATTTCCATTAGTCATTCTTTTAAGAATAATTTTTGAAAGTATGTGTTAAGTTCGATCATTACAATATGATGTAAGTCAATTCTCTGAAGATGTTATAGAGCAAGGTAGTATCGACGATTACGCTATGCAATTCTCTCTCTCTCTCTCTCTCTCTCTCTCTCTCTCTCTCTTATATATATATATATATATATACACACACACACACACACACACACACACATATATATATATATATATATATATATATATATATATATATATATATATATAACAAACCCAACTAACACCAATTTACACAACCTTAGGAAAGCCCAGATAGAACTAACCAAAACAAGGACGAGCTCATAAGCGACGTTCTCCTGTGGAAGCCAACACACGGAAATGCTAGTGTGGGCCGCCCATCAAGGACCTACATTGACCAACTAAACAAAGATGCAGGATGCTGTGCAGAGACCTCCCTGGAAAATGAATGATAGGAAAGGTTGGCGAGAGATTGTCATGGATATCCGTGCTAATTGCGCAACATATATATATATATAATATATATATATATATATATATATATATATATAGAGAGAGAGAGAGAGAGAGGGAATGAAAATAAATCCGACAATATATGGCATATAACTTAAGAAATAATTTGATTGAAATAATATCCCTTATTCAAATTAGTTTTTATTAATTATTTATAAATTATACTTACAACATTCAATAGTTTCGATATGATTTCTAATCAAAATATTTTCTAAACTAGATTTTAGATTGCAAACCACAACAAAAACGTAATTTTGCTTAATATGAACTTTAAGAAATTTTAAAATTTACATGTAAATTTTGGAAAAAATTTGTTATGTATGTTTAAAATAAAATCAAAGTCTATAGCAAAGACGTTGTCCTTAAAAAAATCGAACCCTACGTGTGGCGTCACTATGTTTTTTTAAAAAATGTAACACTATTAATAATAATAAGACATTTCGCCATTTGCTATTTATCACCATGAAGATGGTTTAACAAAAAACAAAACAAAAAGAAACAAAGAAACAAAGAAACAAACCAACAAAACAACACACACAAAGAACAAAGAAACGTCGTCATATTATCATATACAAAAATACATCTGAATATTTCGTTTTTTCATATTTTTACACACACACACACACACACACACACACACACACACACTTCTTTAAACCAATTTTTTTCATCGAAAAACAAGCTTTTGAATTAACTGACAATATAATTATACATAATTTTGTAAATAGAGGAATTATATTAATAATTGATAATTGAATTAAATTATCATGACCAGACAATCCGACAAACACCGCGTGCGACATCCGGACCACTGGATAGCTATTCGACCTTATTAGGCCTCATCGGCATTAGAGATGGCCCATTATCAGACAGGTCGCACAACTTAACAAAATTCAAGGTATTTGTTTGTTACTTATAAACTTTTGTTACTTCACCCATTTTCACTACGGAAGACCATGCGCATCTTCTTTAGAAATTGAAAAATGTTTATTATTTACTCTTTGGAAAGAAGATTTTTCAATAAATAAATTGAAGTTTTGATATAATAACACTGATTGATATCAGTGATAATATTAAACACACACCCGTGATCAACACACGCTGCTACCGTGATACATTACGCAGTGATTAAAAGAATATAATGAATACTTGAAAAATGTATTCCATATGAATATGATCCGAGTATCGAAGGAAAAATGGAAAATTTCATAATTCGCGATCAAAATTTAATCAAAAGTATTTTCTTTAAATCACGGGTCCATATTCAACAATTTGACAATCAAATAATTGTTACACACTGGACCCGTCAAAGAACACAAACACTTGTATTTAGGAAAATGTAAGATGAGATATTTATTTTCCCTGGTTGTGTACAGCTGAGAGTCGTGGGCAGGGTTACGCAATGTGGAGCCTTCGGGAGTTCTTTTCAAGTGATCTCGAACCTGATCGTCGTCTGTCTAATCGATCTCTACGGGCTTCTTTTATTGTAGCCTGACCCCCGGTGTCACGCCTCTTTATTCGTGACACCTACGCAGTTTTTTCTGTAGACACGCCTCTTCGCCCACGCAGGCTGTTTTCATTGGATATGGGCTTCGCCTACAGATTTCTACATCATGTCAAATATCCACCTGCATTTCCAGTTGCAAAAGGTCAGGTCAGGGCCACATCCTGTTTTCGTTTCCAGGCTGCACCTGACACCCATGCACTTCCTACTCAGCCTGGTCCTTGGGTGCACTGATCAGACAATAATTTCATTTGTCTCTTTTAAATTGAAGGGTAACGTTAATATAAAATATCTAATAAAAATATACATAAAAGCAGTGAGATTGGTTTCAAATTTATTCATTTGACTCTACGAATACTTTGTGTATTTTCCTCGTGAAATTCAGCGGACCATTTAAAAAAGCACCGCTGCCTGTAGTTTACCCATGACTAGTCATCATTATTTTATTACAAAAGTTAATCAGTTGTGCACATAGAAATATCATTTGTAACTTTTGAATTTTAGATTGAATATATATATATATATATATATATATATATATATATATATATATATATAAGGACCTACATGAGGCAGACACTATCTACCTAGGTTAGAGTCAGACACTATCTACCTAGGTTTCACCCGAATGGTTCTTCAGGATAATTCTGACTTTTATTATCTGACTAGTTATACCTAAGAACCATTCGAGTGAAACCTAGGTAGATAGTGCCTGACTATTGTAGGTCCTTATAATTACGCTCTACTTAGCGTATTGAGCATGTTTACATATATAACTTAGCAAACTTCTTCGGCGTTGTTTCTTTTGGCCACTACATACGATACTTTTCAGAAAGTACGGGTGAACTGGTCTTTTCTTTTTAAAAGAAATTTTCACCAGATATCAGTTTGATTTTTTTTTTATTTTGAAAATTTTATTTTATTTTGAGTTATCGGGGATTTTTTCACATCGATGGAGTTTAGAAAGAAAAATATTATTATATATATATATTATATATATATATATATATATATATATATACTCACACATATACACACATACACGTGTCTAACATCTAATAGTTTAAGCGGACGAAGAACGCAAAAACACCAGTTGTACAGCCATTTACCTTCCATCTTGCAAGCCACCTAAATAAGATGAGCAAGATACGTTGGACACTGCTGATGAAGTAAGGGCGAACTCATATGCGACCTTCTCCAATGGACTTTTAAATCACGTAGCCGAGTCCACTTCATACAACGATAACCGCTACGATAAGAGCGCTTCCATCTCTTAAGTCTTTCTTCTTAGATGTAAACAGTTTAAATATAAAACATATACATGAATGTAAAAATTTAAACAGTTACTTTTTAGGCTAAGTGTATTTTGACTACATCAATATTGGATTATATATGACATATCTGGAAAATATCACTAAACGATCGATGAAGAGTAGAATGCGAAAAATGAGACATATGACCCTCAACGCAGTACAATTCCCACATTACAAGAACTATGAAAGCAATGAAGAAAATGGTCAGAAATTTGAATACAATACCCCCCCCCCAAAAAAAAAAAAAAAACACAAAAAACTTACAGCTTTCTTTGCTATTTCCCCTTGGCCATTGACTCCAGCCACGATATCTTTCTTTTCTTTACATTATTCCGAGGGTTCCATCGTAGGGTAATGATTAGCAAGTTATCTCACAGATCCATTACTACTAAATAGCGGGTTCGATGCCCCATATTCGTGTGTCCCGTCCTACCCATGGCGAACAGGTTGGGTTGGTACCTACAGGTTGGTACCTACAGGTTGGTCCAAAAATCTTGTCACCCTGCATACTGTTTTAACTTTGATTATTTTTTGTTTTAATAATATATTAAATAATATCATTAATAATATATTTTTCTATGTAATTTCCAGCGCCTCATTTCATGTAATTATAGTCGATTAGGGGCCGGTTTAGCTCAGTCGGTAGAGCGTTCGGCTAGGAATCACAAGGTTCCTGGTTTGATACCGGCCCTCGCCAACTCAGCGTGTGAGTAGTACAGGATATGTGCGGTAAAGTGAGGAGCTGATGGTAGGTGTGGCGCTCCACCCCAGACGCTAAAAATAATCTCCTTTTCTAGCGCTATTGAAAAGGGGATAGACTCCTTCGCTGTCTGGCTGATACCGATATTGGGCCGCCCCGACGACTTTACTTTTTTAAAAATTAGATGTTATATTTTAGTGGAAACTACGTATTTTGGTAGTGTGTAACAAGACTTTCGGACTACCCTCTACATTATAAAGTTCCTGTTGGTAATCTTATGACACTTGGTTTGTCTTGCTTTTTTTCTTCTTATTTTTTCATTTGGGCTCTTCCATTTTTATCTATATATTACTTAAAGGAGGCGCTAGACGTGTAATGGTTATTGTTGTTGGAAATGGATATGGCGAACCGAGTTTAAATCCTGGGCGAGACTGCATTTCCCATTGAGCTAATACCCCAGGGAAAAGTATGAATCCAACTATTATCCCTCCAGCTATGGGTAAATAGTAAGGAAGACTGGACTTTTTAACCTTGGTAAGGCAACCGATCTAAAAGAAGGAAAGCTTAAAAATTAACATTGTGTCGCATCCTGCTCATGCCAAGGGTTATATATATATATATATATATATATATATATATATATATATATATATTAAAAATTCTAATTAGGATTGTATTAGGTTGTTTGGAAAGTAATTACGTTTTATCAAAGAGGATTTAAAAACAAATGTAAGTTAAATTTATTCAAATAGTAACATCAAAAATGTAAATTTTGTTTAGATGAGGCTTGATAATTTGTATTATTTGGTCTATTGTCCTCATCTTTATTGTTCTCTACACAACATTTCGGCCGATGTATCCTCCTGCCTTTTTCAGGTGTTTCGTGTTGAACTCAGAAACCTTCTCGGACTAGGGAAACTTCTTGTCGAACTCGGGAACCTTCATGTCGTAATTGGGAGCGCGGTTAGACACATGGCGCAACAGATATAAAGGTTGAGTCAATATAGTTCTACGTGACAATCATCTCTAGGTTGTAGATTCAATCCTGGCCAAGGGTGATAATAACATAGAATACTTGACACAGCTTAACACTTGTACCAGGTCATGGTTAACAATGAAAACAGTCTACACTCATGGATTGAATAAAGGGTTCGGTTCGAAGTTCCGTGAAGGCTCCAGTGTTCAACAAGAAGGTTTCCGAGTTCGACATGAAACACCTGAAGAAGGCTGGAGGGCATAAAGACTGAAACGTTGTGAAAGCAATCAACAATAAAGATGAGGACAATAGTCTGAATAATCCAAAAATCCAAAATGTAAACACCTTAATTTCCAAACGACTGCCACCCAACAAACTAAAGAAAAGGTAAGATCTTTTTTGGATGGAAGCTTCTTCCACATCCTTCATACTCAGTCAAATAGCAGAACATTCAGAAACAAAGAACTTGAAAACAGTCTTTCAAACATGTGTGGTGGGGGTGGGGGCACCAGATTTCTTTTATGGGAATCAGTCTTGGTTCATTCGTCTTGTATCCTATCCCCTAATAAAATTATTACTTACTTCGTGTGGGCTGGTGAGCTGAAATAGATTTTAACGGAGAGAAGGAAAAGAACAGAGACAGGGGGACTTTAGAGTAGGACCTTTATTATCGGTTTCACACTATTTTGTGGAGGGGATATATTTCCCGAACAATTCGATAGGTGTTACCTCTCCTCCCTTGGAATTTTTCCTGTGCATGCCCGGAGGGCTCTTCCTGTCCTAAGCCCTCTGGGAGATTGTTATTTTTGTGTCTTTTTATTTATTTAATTTTGTTTTACTTTTAAAAAAATCTATTTATACTTTTATTAATCCCCACATTTTAACGTGTAATGTAAACTTTAACGTGTACTGAAAACTTTAAAAACATTAAAAATGAAGATGATTACATTTTTTCTGATACTATTTCAATACATTTAACTTTATTTTTATATTCTCTTTGGTAATTACTTTAACTTAATACATTAGACAAAATAATAGGTTTAAAAAAAAAAAAATTCAGATTTACCTTGTAACAAAAATATTTACCTAGACGTCATTTTGATAACAGTGATACTACGCCATCATTACAGAAAAAGACATCAATTGGTTTACGGAATATCACAAGATACATGTTTATATTTTGCATATTTCCATATTTTCATTAAAAAAGAAAGATATACAAACATGTATCTCGTGACATTACGTGAACCACTGATCTCTTTGATAAAATTCTTCAAGACGGTAGCCGTTCCAGTACTACTGAATGGTTGCAACGCTTGGATTTTAATGAAACTGTTGTGACTGAATTTTTCAAAGACATCGAAAATCACGAACAAGGGGTTTATTACTTTTTGTTCTGGAATATAAATAATAGTCAACGCGCAGTTCTCCAAAAGTATGACTTGCTAGTCGACTAGTAGTGACTCAACTACAAATAACCTCGCGTTTTATTATCTTTATATGTGTTCCGCTGACTAGTCCAACTATCTTGTAAGGGAAATATCTTCCCTTACAACAGAAACGCATGGAGAAAAAGCTAGATGGGAAATACACAAGGATGCTGCGTGTTGTTTTGAACACATCCGGGAAGCAGCATCCTATAAAACTGCAGTTGTGGCCACTTACCTCTAACATCTAAAAAAGACAAGCAAGACATGCTGGACACTGGTGAATAAGCAAGAACTTATAAGTGACATCCTAGGAAGAGCGTGGTGTACTGGTTAAAGTCTTGGGAAATGGACTCGTCGCCCCGAGTTCAAATCCTGGATGTGGTAATTGCATTTCACTTAGCGCTAATACCCTTGGGAAAGGTATGAATCATACTCTCCCTCCAACTATGGTTAAATAGTAGGACAGACTGGGTTCTTTAACCATGGTTAGGCAACCGGTCTAGGAGAAGGAAAACTCTGAATTCAAACCTGTTGAACTCCGCTTAAGAAATTGACCTTGTGTCGCATCCTGCTCGTGTGGAGGGGTTGGTAAATATATATAAGTGACATCCTATGTGTTAGATAATAGATAGGCATAAAATATTACCTTTTGCCAAGAAATGTAAAGTAATTTAAAATAACGATATACTTTGGAGAAATACAGTACTAGTGTTATATAGATTAACTGACAAAGTTTCACCACAGATTCGTCTGGAACGAGATCTCTCATTGACTTAGAGGATCACATAACCCGGCGGCGCTGGAAAAATAGATTTAGGATTTAGTTCAGTTGATCGGCTTATTCGAGGAAGACGCAGATTTCATCTCTGCTCGCCCCATGCGGGGGGGGGGGGTTATAATGTATCGAGAATTTAATTGGGGGAAATAAAGATGTTTACACAAAAGAAAATGTTTCCGTGTTGAACCATGATAACAAAAAGAACAAGGTGGAACCCAAAGAAAAACAACCCCCAGGCGGAGATGAAATCCGACCCCATACGAAGATAGAAGAATCCGAGTAGTAGAATAAAGAGATCCGACTACGCAATATATGGACGCCCACGGATGAACACACCAATGTTGGCCGACCAACAAAAACTTATTCATCAGCTCTGTGTGGATACTGGAGACAGTCTAGAGGTGATAGCCGATATATATATATATATATATATATATATATATATATATATATATATATAGAGAGAGAGAGAGAGAGAGAGAGAGAATGAGAAGAGAATGAATAAGAAAAGTATTGACATATAAAGGTGCTCAATGCTAATGTAGCAGATCAGATTTACAATCAATAATATATTATAGATATTATTATCTCGTTACTATAAGTTTCATGCTTATGCAATCCTTTTAATTAATTTATCTCATCTGAGGATTGCATAAGCATGAAACTAATAGTAACAAGATAATAATATCTATAATATAATATATATATATATATATATATATATATATATATATATATATATATATATATATATATATATATATATATATATATATATATATATATAGAGAGAGAGAGAGAGAGTAAAAGGAACCCATGCTATTGGCACACCTTGATGATGATGATGATGATGATCTCACATAGTTTATTTTTCAAGATATGATTGTCCAAGATCAGGGAAATAATTTATGGCATAATTTCTTTGGCCATCCCATCGTTGTGCAACAGTTTGCAAGCTAATCTCGCAGATCCCATCTTACTGAATAGTGAATTTGATCCTCACTGGATGCCCTATACTAACAACCTCGTATCATACCTTATCTATAGTAAACGGTTTGGGTAAATAACTACCTTGTATTTTCTTCTTGTATCAGACATTGGTGTTCAAGTCCAGGGAAACGTTATGATTTCAGAAGCCGATTTTCTAGAGAGGCGCTTTTCTTTCCCGACTAACACAGTCTTCTCTAATTCCATATTTAGTTTTGTACTATACTAAGTTCAGTTTAGAAAATATCGAGATGATGTTATCAGTTTACGTTTCTCGTTGCTTTTTTCGTCTAAGATAAAAATCAATTGAAACATATTTAGCGCCAATTACAGAACTGTAGAAATGTAAAGTTTTTACTGAAGTATCGCTCTTAAATAATTACACCCCTAACATTTAAAAAAATAAACCAAACATACCGGTATTTTATCAGTTCTAGTGAAAATTTATACTTTCAAAATGGATATTATTAGGTATTATTTATTACCAAACTCTATATTATTTTCCCTAAGATTAGGAATATGTAGCAGTCTCAAAATAAGTACACCCCTTGTGTATTTATACTATTTTATTTTTGGTTAGAGGGGTGCTGAAATTATATTTTTTACAGAGTTTCAAAAATGCCAATAAAACGTTAATCAATACCAAAAGTGAATGTCATGATTTACAATTAGACGTTTGATTTTTAAAAAGAACTGACGGCATGTTTAAAGCTCTGAATTAATAATAATAATGACAGAGATGAGACTATAAACCATGTATTAAGCGAATGCAGCAAACTAGCATAACGAAAATACAAACCTAGGCATGACTGGGTTTGAAAAGTGATCTACTGGGAATTATGCAAAAGACTAAATTTTTACCATACAACAAAATGGTATAAACATAAACCAGAATCTCTTCTCGAGAATGAAACGCATAAAATTCTCTGGGACTTTGAGATAAAGATGGATCGCCTTATCCCAGATAGAAGACTAGACCTAGTATTGATTAACAAAAAAAATTGTCAACTGGTAGATTTTGCTGTTCCAGCATATCACAAGGTAAAGATGAAAAATAAAAAAAATACCTAGACCTCGCTAAAGAAGTGAAAAAAAACAACAACAAAACAAAAAAACAAACAACAACAAAAAAATGTGGAATATGAGGGGAAAGTAATACCAATAATAGTTGGTGCACTTGGAACGGTCCCCAAAAGCTTAGAAAAAAACTAGAGGAGCTAGAAATCAGAGGAAGAATTCAGACTATCCAGACAACAGCATTGTTGAAATCAGCTTGAATACTTAGAAGAGTCCTGGATGCCCGAGGAGACTTGTCACTCAAACCCCAGTGAAAGACCATCAGCAAACGCTGGTGTGAAAACTACTAATAATAACAATAATCCACTGCAAATTGTTCTTGAAATTAGAATTTGACCATACTACAGAATGTTACATGCACAAACCAGAATCTGCCCTACAGAATGAGACTCATAATAAAATTCTTTGGAATTTAAAAATACAAAGGGATCACCTAATCCAGACTAGAAGATCAGAATTAGCGTTAATTAACAAGAAAAACTGAACTAATCATGTACTTAATTTTGCTAATCCAGCTGACCAGAGTGAATATAAAAGAAAACGAAAAGATAGATAAATACTTGGATATTGTCAGAGAGCTGAAAAAACATGAAGGTAATGATAATACTAATTGTAGTTAGTGTCATTGGAACAATTCCCAAGAGGCCGGAAAAGGAACTAGAGATCAGAGGGAGAATGAAGACCATCCAAACCACCCCAGGTTAAGTAAATATATATACACATTAAATATCACCAGGACTTGGTTTTTGAGCAAAAATAATAGAGATTTGATTTATAATCGTGGAGATATTTAAAAAATAAAATTTAAATGATAACAGCATGGATTTTTTTTTCATTTAATATTTTAGATAGTAGACATTAACCTTTCTTTTCAGATTAGCTGGATCAATGCAAGGTCTTTTTTTTACATAGGGATTGAAATGAGGCATCCTGCGAGGATTCACCTCACGATTCAGTAATAATGGATCTGCGGGACTAACTTAAAAAATCCCCCTCTACCCAGTCGACGCCGGGTAGCCGTTTCTAGTAATAAATAACGGGGAAAATAACCAACTGAAGAAATAGAATTAACCAGGAAGTCATCACGATTCTGGGAAAAAGAAAACCAGAAATACCTGGGAATATTAGAGGCAGATATCATTAAGCAAATAGAAATGATGGAAAAATCAAGAAAGATTACATCATAAGTACAGTCGGTAGAGCGTTTGGCTAGGAATCACAAGGTTCGTGGTTCGATACCGACCCTCGTCAACTCAGCGTGTGAGTAGCACAGGGATCTGTGCGGTAAAGTGAGGGGCTGATGGTAGGTGTGGCACTCCGTCTCAGACGCTAAAATAATCTCCTTTGTCTAGCACTAGTGAAAAGGGGATAGACTCCCTCGCTGTCTGGCTGATACCGACATTAGGCCGCCCCGACGACGACTTTGTGACCGTTTTAAGATGTGATTATTTTCTGCCGGGTTCTTCAAGAGAGAAACAGAGAATATTTTAAATTTAAACTGGAAATATTGTTTTTTTTTTCTCCAAAAAAGCGTGTGCCACATTCATTCGGTGTGTCACGTTCGTGTATCACGTTTGTTCGGTTTAACAGTTTTTATAAGAAAATTATTTGAAGTTTCTCTTTTTCTTATAAAAACTGCATTGCAACAGCATTCAGTCCCTCTTCATTTGAAGCTACTCTGTCCTTTCTTTCATGAGGTTCTTTCACTTCCTCAGTACTTTGCTAGATCTTAGGAGTCACAGTCCTTCATTTTGGAGGACTATTCCCAGCTTACAAGGAAACTAACCCTAGCAGGAGAACCTTAAAAAGAAGAAATATCTAGGCAGTGTCTCTGTTCAGGTACTCCGGTCTTTTCCATAACTGGATAAGATAGGAGCTAAGAAACAGGGTGAGAAAATTGATGACGATGCACTGAGCCTTACAATCGAAATATGATATAGATAGATTATAAGTGACAAGGAAAAAAAAGAAAAAAAGATGAGGAAGATGACTTGCCACGTTCGCCATGGGTAGGATGTAACACAAGGTCACAGGTATGGGCCATCCAGCGAAGATCGAAGTTGCAAAACAGTAGAAAGGGATCTGCGAGAATAGCTTGCTAAACATTATAACCTCGATGGGACGCCACGTCAGCATTGAGGAATCTATAGTTTAAAGAAAAAAATACCATCTATTACTTGCATAAGAACGCATACAAATGTTTAGTTTTGTAAGTTATTTACGTTACAAACTGAACATTTTAAATGTGTACACAAAATCAAGATTCAGTTTAGCATTACACAGATAATGTAAATCAGGGATCAAAGTTTAAGTACTAGACATATATGCAAAAAAGGGTGGTGGTGTCCCCTTTAAGGAAAAATTGTGATATTGTAAAAAGTACCTGGTACCTCTAATGTGGGAGGTCATTCTTAAAATTAGATAATCATGCGAATACCCGGTATTATTAGTATTTTTTAAAATTTAACCATTATTATTTTTTTTAGACAATAACAAAATAAAGAAGAATTTTGAGTGAGAAGAGAATGGAAAAGTTTAAATGATGATTCAGCATAGACACGTGGCATGTTTTGATTGGACGTGCGAATGAGATGTGGGGAATGGGAAGAGAGGAAGGGTGCAATGTCACAGTGTGAATTTAGTCTGGTAGAAGGGTTTAGAGAGCAAGACATGAATTTCTTGCGCTCGGTAGTTGTGATCTCGGGGGAAATAAAATTCTCTTTTGATATAGAATTACTGTAATTATTTGTCTGATAACATTGCAATCTGTTAGATTTCCACATGCCACAAGTGAAAAAAATAACTTGATTAGTTCAGTTAAAAGTCAAATTTAATAAAAAAAAAGGATATGCATTTAAAAAGAATTGAAATAATTTATGAATTATTCTAATTTATAATCTAGATATATAAACAAATTATTTATTTCATATCTACATCTATTACTAATGGAGATTCGCTTCCGGTTTTTGTCTGTAACAAAAATTACGTCACTGCTTACGTCACATTACCCAAAATCGTCATAACATAGAATAAATACACTCACAATTTGAACATACAACATTAGACAGTCCTCATTGTTTTTTTTAAAACAAGTTTTAATAAATACATGACTGGTATTGTATATCTATATATAGTTTATTTTATTTTGATACATATTTAAAGTTTACATTTCAAATTGTTTTATTTTTTAATCCTTTAATGAATTTGATGATTTTACTTACTTAGGGTACAAACTCGCTGACATTGAATTTTTTACTCCCACCCCTCAGGCAATATGTTTCAAAAATTTATTTTTACATCACCCGGAGGGTGTTTTTTAATTTGTACTAGTCTAGATAATAAATGTTATGCTTAAGCAATAAGTACCAGGTACTTTTTATAATATCATTTTTTTTCCTTAAGGGACTCCACCTACCTTTTCGGCATACATGTTTGGTACGTAGACTTTGCCCCCCCCTCCATGTAAATAGAGCCACTACTTTAGAATCCTTTAACTTGTTCAGAATTTTACATTTAATTTTTCTTGAAAAGAAAAAGAAAAACCTCTAAAGAAATGCTAATTTCTCTACAGAATATATAAAACTATATTGGAAATACATTTTTCATACAAAGATAAACACCTTAGCAGTTCTATGAACACGGAATTTTGGATTAAAAAAATAGATTAGAGTTACCTGCAGAGGGACAAAACCTCCACACCCCAAAAAGGGGTGTCGGTATTAGGTAATTATCCAAACCATTCGCCACAGGTAGGATGTGAAACAAGGTCACAAGTATAGGGCATTCAGCAAGGATAGAACTCACTATTCTGTAGTAATGTGTCTGCGAAATGAGCTTGTTTACAATTATATCACGATGGAAAGTCATAGTGGTATGACTATAAACTGCATCTAATAATGAGGCGTCAGTTCTGAAGATATGGTGGAATGTGCCTTCCTTACAGTTGCTCCCAGGTTCATGCTAACAGAGAGGGGTATTACCTGTTAAGGTCCCATCTATGAATCAACTAGGTATGTCTGAATATTAATCGCATTCGATACTGCAAAAATAGATCTTAAGAAACAGTTAAATGTAAATATTATCGACATTCAACTTCTTGGCATCAAATAACCTTTAACGAGTTGATAGGCCGTTAAAGACAGTCAATTAATCTAAAAAAAAGAACAACAGATAATGCTGTCTACCCAGAGGTCCTTTCCTAATGAAAATATTTGTGATATTAAATTTTAGAAGCGAGATGTATATTAAGCATAAATAAATAAATAAAAGATCTTAATATCATACCAGTACTTTATAAAAAATATGTAGGTGAGTTTCCGTGGCATTTTGGCGAACGTGCTGGACGATGATATCCTAGTAAGCGAGTTCGAATTCCAGTCAGGTTCACTTTCGGACTGATACCCTTGGGAAAGGTACGAATACCCTAATTTTGCCAGCTATGGATTAAATAGTACCACTCCTGTTCTTCTACACGAATGGCTTTGGCATTAAATAAGACACGAAGGCTGATATTCCATTAAACAAATAAACTAAACCGTGAATATCTCTGAGCATAAGGGTAAGTACTGCTAGTTGTCCAAAAGAGGATGTGCTAATTATCTTCCCGCCATTATTCGCCATTTTATAAGTTCCTGGTCAAGTCATAAACATCGATAATGGCGGATATCAGCTCGTTCTGTCGGCAATGATATCTGATTCAGCTATTAGATCAAAGCTGCTCTATCAGAATCACAGAAACGGACCTCTCAGACGTTTGTAGTATGCATTCTCCATAAAATCTCCCGCCATTAATATTTTAGGCGCCAAATACTTTCGCGTGAAAAATCATAATTTCGTCCATGTATATTCTAAAAGATAGAAGCAAAATCATATCACAATTTCATATAGTTACGTCATCATATCAGAGAGTTTATAATAAAAGCAATTACTTTAACATAAATATTATCAATGTTCGAAGAAATACCAGCCAAGTATATGCTTGAAGTTTAATCAAGATTGAACTGATAATGAACCACTCGGTTCAGTTACATCGATTTGATCTACTCTTTGAAGATCGTAAATTTAATGGTTTTACACACACGGTGTCTATTATCAATTTTATATACTAATTTGAAATTGCGATCTATTGAAAGATTAAGATAACAATATGGTTGTCCAAATCAGATATGAAAGAACTTAACGGTTAAAATTTCTGAATGTTCTCTTATTTATTCACATGAAAAAGTTTACTTTCCTTGTCAAATCAAATGCGAAGGGGACTTCATGGTTATAATTTATAACTTTTCTTTTATCATTTATTCTCTTTGAAATTGTTCTTGCCAAGGAAATATTAAAAAAAAAGTTTGCGAATAAAGTAATGTAACACTACATTCTCCTTGTCGGAACGGAGAGATGTGTTAAACGTTTGTTACGTTGGGATTTTTACTCGAATAGGGCGATGATGTGGGGGATGAAGAAATATTTGTATACTTATCTCTCTGGTCCGGTATTAAATTAATTGTCCTAAAACACCGAACGCAACCGGGAACGCCACGTGGTTCCATCAACATAGAGTGTACCTACAAAGGAGAATGGAAATCACTCAAGTTTTTTGTGGTAACATCTGAAGGACCTACCATACTAAGACTACCATCACTCAGAGACCTGGAACTGGTTACGATGCACTGCGTCATCGAAGAAAACCAAGCTCATATCAACTCTGCAGAAGACCTGAGAAACATGTACCCGGATCAGTTCGACCGAATAGGCAGTTTCACAGGGGAATACCGGTTTGCCCTAAAAGGACAACCAATCTATCATCCACGCACCCAGGAAAGGGTCCATCCATATGAAATCAAGACTGAGTTAGATGACATGATGAAACAAGGTATCATTCGCAGAGTTAAGCGAGCCTACGGAATGGGTAAACAGGGTGAGGCTATAATCTTGGTTGCTGGGCTGCTGTTCAGTTGGCTAGCAGTTCTATGATGTATGGAGTCTGGAAACCAACTTGGTGGGGGAGGCTGGGATATCTTACCTTGTGCCATTTAGAGTTTTTAGTAATAACAGAAGGCCAATTCTTTATCAAAAGAAATTTAATTTCCCCAAGATCACAACTACTGAGGGCAAGAAATTCATGTCTTGCTCTCTAAACACCTTCTACAAGACTAAATTCACACTATGACATTGCACCCTTCCTCTCTCCCCTTCCCCACATCATTCGCACGTCCAATCAAAGCATGCCATGTGTCTATGCTGAATCATCATTTAAATTTTTCCATTCTCTTCTTACTCAAAATTCTTGCTTACAACTTTCCGTGATAATTTATATATCAGGTTACTCTCATGCTCCCACGTCACCCTGATTATGTAACAGTAAAACAAAATAAGGAAGTGAAAACTAAGAATTCGCGATCACGTGATATGCGCACCACGAACTAGCATGTACAAAAATATTTCAAAACTTTTGACTCACCCTAATATTATAAACAATGAACGGCCAGTCAACGTAGGAAGGAAAGAAAAGTAAGCAATTTAAATATTTCTAATGAATAATTTAAAAGTACTGCATGACTTGACAAACAACGTCTGATTACAATAACCTATAATAGAGATTTGTGTAACCCCCCTTTTTTTTTAGATGGAAGATTATGTATATGTTGTGGAGTAGCTGGAACACACAACAAGATAGTCTAGTCGAAAGACTATTTAAACGGTGATCTCTCTATATTGGGAGAACAACTTAAAGACTAACCGCTTATTGCATTAATCGACGTACTCAACTGTGTACCATATTTTTCTTCGGATAAACATTAATTTTGATTATTCTATTATTCTAACGACATGTCAACTCATCTAGGGTTATTTTATGCGTAGAGACTAGGGACTCGCTTTCATTGTACATTCATATTTATCTTTTTGTGTTGTTTCTTAAAAATATCGAATACGAATAACTTTTAAACACGTCTATTTGACTCAAAGATGGGATCCTATCAAGTACTGCAACTCTGAATCAAAAACCTGGGAGTAATGGCAATGAAGGAGTACTCCACACTCTCCACATCTTCAGAACTATAGCCTCTCTATCATATCCAGTTTAGTATCGAACCCAAGACACTTCTTTTTGAGGATGGGGAGGTATTACTGATCTACAGAGGATACAATCAGCTTATTCTTGGCCTCGCCAACGGGACAACAACTAGGGAAGAAACGAAAACCAGGAATTAAAGACGAACAGGGAGAAATAAATTAAACGAAGTAATTTAGTTATAAAACAAATTAGAAGAAAATTAAGAAAGGGGGTAAAATAAAGAAAAACAAATTAAAGAGAAAAATATGAATAGAAAAAAAGGAAAGAGAAA
>CM042138.1:106039179-106059179 GCA_023376005.1 Doryteuthis pealeii | reverse complement strand
TCTCTCTCTCACACACACACACACACACACACACACACACACACACACACATATATATATATATATATATATATATATATATATAGACGCACATAGGTTTAGAGAAAAATCACAGAAATAAATCTGTGGTTGTGCGTGCCAAACATGTGTTAGATAAATGTCCTGCTGGTTTAATAAGCCACATCCGGTCATAGGATGGTTAATCATTTTTTGACAAAATGACGTCATGCGATAACCATACTCGAATTTGAAGTGGCAGTCATTAGTTATTTACTAAGTTTATCTCAGTTATGACACAAGGCCAGAAGTATGGGGTACACAGTGAGAATCAAAGTCACTGTTTTGTCCTATGACTCTTCAGCCTTACTTCAGCGTATGTTGTATCCGGAAGTTCTCTAAGAGGTGGACAACTTTCCAGAGAAAAGAGGCACGTTTGAGATTTTGGATAGAATTTTAACTGAAGATTGACCCCTACGATGAAAAATGTTTACATTAAAATAAATCTATTATTACGTATTTAATGGAAGCCAAACTATGTAGCACAAGTGAAGAATAACCACTGTATATAAATTAATTAATGAAAATATTAGATAATAGGAAAGGTATATTTTCCGCTGGGGAACCTTTTTGAAAAAAAAAATGAAGTGCTATTTGTGAAAACACTGAAAACCACACAATACCACTCAAATAACTTCTAGAAGTAATATCACACTAAAACTACATCCTCTCAACACTACACATACAAAAAATATATTAAAAAAATTCAATTACTTATGGCTCGGCACAATTTAAAAAAACACTAAATAATTTTCAAAACCATTCTCTAATAAAAATTCATTAACTTCAAAACATGTACATTATGCTATCTTACTCCCTAAACAGGAAGTCCACGTCAAACAACAATTAGTATAAATATCTCATGAATCTAGTATCATTCACAGTATTAATTTGAACATAACGGGCAAGTCAACTGTATTTCTTAAATATTAGTCTATTTGAACACTAGTGATATATATATATATATATATATATATATATATATATATATAATATATATAGTCATTTACATAGAGTCCTGTTTTGACGTTTCACAGCTCATCAGTGTGACTAGACAAGGCAGGCTGCTTCGGGCTGGGATAGAAACCCGACCAATTCGTCATCAGTCAGACATATATATTACATGGGAATTTTTGTGGCCCTGGGTTTCATGCGATGGAGCATTCGTCAGACAGAGAGATGCTCCATCGCATAAGACCCAAGCTAACAAAAATTATCATGTAATATATATATGAGAGAGAGAGAGGAGAGAGAGAGAGAGAGAGAGAGAGAGAGAGAGAGAGAGAGAGAGAGAGAGAGGGTACGTGTGTTAAAAAGCTATAATCTTTGACATTCAAGGGTCATCCTAACTTCAGGTTTACAGTGATCGTGGCGTCTTGCTTTTGATATACAAATTCACTGCAGCAAGTGGACACAGACAGACATACACACGCACACACATTGTCGCATATCTCAGCAAATTAACTCCGACATTACTATGTACAGATACGTATATTAATAAACGCCCATACATACAAATGCAAACCCGTATATACGCTCACGCACACACAGACTTAGATACGCAAACATAGATTCATAACGATTAAACAGGTGTATTATTTGTCCTTCATGTTCGGTTTTGGCGTGGACGAGCAGCTTGTCGCCATGGTTATGTAACTGTTAACATAAAGGAGAATTGTGGAGAACGGTCGGTCTTTATCTTCGTATTTAGTAACGTAGACTTTGACGTTGGAAAAAGTAAACTCGATTTTAAGTCCTATATATAAACCCACATTAAAGTAGACTCATTGAACTATACAAACACTTTTATTCCTGGATTAATGGTTGGGGGAACTTTTTTATGTTTAAAGGTTATATTGAAACCCATTGTCCGTCAATTATACAACACTCAATAAACGTTGGCGGTGATTATAATACACCGTTTCCCCTGCAGAAGGGTAAAACCATCACCCCCAAAAGGGGTGTCTTGGGTATGACATTAAACTACATCTAAAGCTCCAGTCCTGGAGATCTGGGGTCTTTGAAGTGTCCACTTTGATCCGGAGTGATTTAAGATTTGGTTGATTTTTAAAGGTATGTCAACCTATCTCGTGTTATTTTATGCCTTGAGGTTAGGGAATCGCGTTCATTGTATGTTCATATTTACATTTTTGTTATGTTGGTTCTTGAGAGTTTTCTTTTCACACGGTCCTATTGAATATGAATAACTTTTAAACAGATTTATTTGAGTGATAGAGAGTACACTAACAGAGACTACCACTCCGGGTCAGAGTGGACTTGGGAGTAATAGCAATGGAGGTGTACTCCACACATACCAGATTTCCAAAACTCGTGAAGTTTGGTGCATCAGCCTGGATATCCCTTTGGCGGGAAGCTTACTCCCCCTACAAGGTGGGTGGAGTCATTGCACCAGTCAGTGTATCGTAAGACTCGCTGAGAGAGCTCGAAAAATATTTTTCGTCCTATCTGTTATTAGTTTATTTACTGCTAAATAAAAAAAACCCCGAGGTAAACATTCTCTGAATGTACTAATTCCATTTTGGCCAGTAATATTGTGTGTGAATACTGTTGGATAGATATTGACGTTATTCATAAGCCTCAAGGGTTACAAATTCAGTGATATGGAAATTGCGCGTGAAGCTATTTTCTATAGAGTTGTAGTAGATTTTGAAGAGTATGTATGCTCTAATGCAACTCTGTGGCCAGTGATTAGCCGGAGGTAAGTGATATGGCCAGTGGTAACCAGTTTGAAGAGCCTCGGCTGCCACCTCCTAGCACATATCTCTTATTATAATGGAGATTGTGTATTTTTCTGTCTGTAACCGAAACTATATCACTACTCAAGTCACAATTCTCTTAGTTATTGACATCACATTCTCCATGATTTTATTTTTATCTAAACCTCAATTATTAATAAAATTGTCTTACATTATTAATACTGTTAACCATACCTACATGATATTTACCGCGTACCCCACTTGTACGGGTCAGGCACAAAGTCCCTATTAACGTGGGACCACCCACAAACCGAAGCTCATGGAGTGGCAGGTGAAAAATTGCGTCGATCCCGTCGGCATTCCCTCAAGGGGGGCGCCTCAGGCACTGGGCAATAAACCCAGCCCTGCCCTTTAAATCGAGGGGGCAGGTGTTGCCTGGGGGATGGCCCCCTGGGATCGACGCTATTAATTATATCAATGGTCCAGAGGCCGAAGCCACTGTTGACCATATCAACATACTTTTATTTACCGCGTACCCCACATGTACGGGTCAGCACAAAGTCCCTATTAACGTGGGACCACCCACGGCCGAAGCTCGTGGAGTGGCAGGTGAAAAATTGCGTCGATCCCGTCGGCATTCCCCCTCAAGGGGGCGCCTCAGGCACTGGGCAATAAACCCAGCCCTGCCCCTTTAAATCGAGGGGCAGGTGTTGCCTGGGGGATGGCCCCCTGGGATCGACGCTATTAATTATATCAATGGTCCAGAGGCCGAAGCCACTGTTGACCATATCAACATGATATTTACCGCGTACCCCACTTGTACGGGTCAGGCACAAAGTCCCTATTAACGTGGGACCACCCACAAGCCGAAGCTCATGGAGTGGCAGGTGAAAAATTGCGTCGATCCCGTCGGCATTCCCCCTCAAGGGGGGCGCCTCAGGCACTGGGCAATAAACCCAGCCCTGCCCCTTTAAATCGAGGGGGCAGGTGTTGCCTGGGGGGGTGGCCCCCTGGGATCGACGCTATTAATTATATCAATGGTCCAGAGGCCGAAGCCACTGTTGACCATATCAACATACTGACAACATGCAATTATATCTATATATATAACAAAATAGCGGTGTACAGTGTGTACGGGAAGGCTAATTTGCATATTAATATTAAAAACTCGAATTTAATAAATATGTGCTTAGTATTATTGATTTCTAACTGTTTGGTTTTATTTTAATGAATATAAGCAAAAATCTCTTCAATGAATCTTAAATGAAATCCATTAACAAGAAAAAAATAATTATCATTTTATTCTTTACTTCCTCTTTTAACTAAATACTTAAATTAGAAAAAATAACAATGAAAGACAAGAGTGATGGAAGAGTAAGTTTCAGTTGTTCCATTTTGTATTATACTCCCTCTGTTTCAAATCTTTTATTTTACTCCCTCTGTTTCAAATCTTTTTATCTGTATTCTTATTTAGTTTCATTAGCCTTTCTAATTTAATACAATATTTTATTATATTAAAACTTAAATACTTGCACCCGGAGGGTGCATATATTTGCTAGTAAGATAAAAAGGTTTGTAGATTTTCCATGAGAGTAATAGGTTTATGGACAATCACATAGGTGCTAGGGATTGATGTGGTCAGCCGATTGATCTGACGAGGCCTCTTCGACCGCCTTCCTAGCCTAAGTAAGAGCCGAAGTGGGGTGTTGCATGTCATGGACTGCTCAGCCACCAGGATGAGCAGATGTTATATAATTGATAGGTAGCGTATAAAATATATATTATAATGTAGCTCAAATCAACCAAACGGTTTTGTGGAAAAAGATAGGGAATTCGATTGACAAATTTTGACCTATGTTTGATTGGGGGAAGGGTGTGTCACCCCCGAAAGAGTGACCAGTGAGTTTGATAGTATTCTTTGTCTGTATTGTAGGTGACTCACCTATGACACGAACATGGACTTACCCAAAGGGCATATATTTAACAGAGTAAAGCTACTCAAAAGAGAATTAGCAGATACCTGTTCTCCGTGTAAACTGTAACAAGGAAACCCTTCCATTGTACGTTGATATATATTGCTGAATACAATCTGTTCCCTACATTTTATACCCGTGTTGAGTTATTATTTATTGACCCTTAAACAGGTCATAACAGTCTGTAAAGCGGGGCTTATTATATTAATCTTACTTACGAGCTAATGGGAGTGATAGCGATGTTAACTGTACATTGACGTAAGAGAATGTTTGATTTCATAATAACATATCTAAAAAGTACAGCAAAAGTTTTCCTGAAGAGCAACACAAATTGTTAAGTGAAAAACAGAATGAACATATATGTGACGAATGAAATGCATTGCATATGGTAAAATATGTAAGTACAGAAAGCATTAAAAAGGACTAGTGTACGCTAGGCATATACAAAAGTTTGCTTAATGTTATGTGGTTTTATTTGATGCTATCGAGAATGAAAGAAGTTTCAAAGCATCACTATTGAGCTACAAAGAATGGTGGTTGTGTGGATCTTCTTTTGTTAGAGAAAAACGGACTGTGTAGTTTCACTCACTGTAATGTCAAAGTGAGCATATGTTTTGGATACGTAACTGGTTATGTAATCAACTCGCAGACATAGATGAAGAAAAATGGCTTTAGAGATTGGTGAACTGCTTTCGGCCGCTTAGTTGACGAACTTGTGTTTATTTTTTAGATTTAACTCATGTGAATTAATTACTCTGGCCAAAGGTCTGTAAATTGGTTGAATAGTCTCTCAGCATTTACTCTATTGGCTCTCTAAATGTCCACATTTATGAGACCATGATTTTAATACACGTAAATGAATAGATATTTAGGAGTTTAGCTGCTTAATTACGTTTCATGCCTCTGGGTAATTCTAACCAGCCCTAAAGCTTTCAAAGCTCCTCTCGTTATAGTGAATGCTGTTCAATGTTGATGAAAGAGAATGTTGGATTTCATGATAACGTATCTAAAGTGTATAACAAAATTTAACCCGAACAAAAATACAACTTGTTAAGTGAAAAACAGAAGGAATTAATAATGAAAAACCTAGAATGAATATCACAGAGTCGCAGGATCTTTGAATATCAGTCACAAAGTATAATTTTTTTATTTCAATCATTCATTTAGTAAAACAAAGAAACAAAAAGGGATTGACATTCGGTAACTGTTGTATTTTATTGACAAAAGAAGAAATACGACTTCTTATTATATATATATATATATATATATATATATATATATATATTATATATATATATATATGCGATATGATGTCATTAACCGTTTTTCTCGGTCACGTCTAAACGGGAATTTAAAAAAAAAGTTCTTTTTCGAACATTTCAAAAATTCTCCGCTTTTTTCCAACGAATTTCATTTCAAATAAGGATTTAGGAAGGTCGAATTTTCTTTGTGTGCGGAACGTTTCTACATTTTTCTATTATTATTATTTCATTTCATTTGGTTATTTAAAAATAACAATGGTTTGAATAATGTACACATGGATAAACTCCTGACCGAAACACGTGTAAATAAATTGATTAAAATATCCAATATTATCCATACTATACTTTCTTTCCTCTATTCATTTTTTCAACAGATATATATATATATATATATATATATATATATATATATATATATATATATATATATATATAAACGCTGGGTTGTCCTAAAATCATTTTTGTGACTTTCCTGGCTCTTTCACGATATAAATAACTAAATACAAATTCAAGAATAATTTCTAAAATTAATGTTTAAAAAACAAACATTCCTGACGAAACTCACTGCGTTTCGATATCTACATGGTCAGGGGACATAGGAATTTTTTCAGTTTCGAATTCAACTCATACTTACAAGAATTTATGGCAACTATTAGCTCCTCCACCGTCCTGTGTGCAACTCTAGTTCCTTATGTCATCACTAACAGAAAAATGGCGCTTGGTGTAATGGTTGAAATGGACACGACAGAACGAGTTTAAATCCTGGACGAGGCAGTTTGCATTTCACATAGCGTTTGTGATAGGTATGAATCCTACTATTCTCCTTCCAACTATAGGTAAATAATAGGTCAGACTGGGCTCTTTAACCTCGTTTTTAAACATTATGACACATACAATTGTTAGACAGTTGCATCCTAGTAAATACATTAACACAAATCGATTCTAACTTATTGTTTACTTTTTGAATCTTACAAAAAATCAACATCCGGTGTGAGACTTTTTTGAATCGAAAGTCAGCGTTCTTTTGCAACGAACATTTTAATGCAATGACCACACACGTGAAATCGACTGCTATTAATCGGTGTCTCGATTAATTCAGTGGATTTAACCCTGAAGATCCTTATGGTTAAACTAGAGTAGGCTATCTCTTGTAACCATTTTATAATATATATATATATGTTTCTACATAAACACAAACGCATATATAAATCTATTTTTCTTTCGTTTTTCTCTTTTTCTAACCATTTTTCTCTTCTCTTTCTTTTTCTCTCCTCTTCTTTTTCTCTTTTATTTACTTTCTTTTTCCTTTCCGTTTTCTCCTCCTACTTTTCTTTTCTTTTTCTTTATTTCAGTTAGATGCTTATTTTAACACCAACATTTAAAGATAAGTTCTAAATTATTAAAAAATAATTAAAAATTTTTCATTTTACTGACAATCCTTATCTGAGAAACTAACTTTTCTTCGTAGCACAATCTTTACCTTTTTAGCCAGCTCCACAGGAGTATCCATTTTTAATTACCCCCTCCCGACAACGGAATGTTACTTTCAAGTTCATTCGGTGGCCTCAATTTACACCATATTAGGCTCACTCCCAATTTTAACGCTGACTTCGCAAATAACACCTATTTACGAGGCATTCATTTTTGCATCAAAAGTTGTATAAGATAGAACCACTTTGATTACAATCATATATATATATATATATATATATATATATATATATATATATATATATATATATATATATATATAATTAACTGCAGTATATTCTCACTGTAGCTGTAATTAGTCTTCAAAGAATTCTTGTTGAATATTTTATTTAGTTTATCAGTTTAAGGGAAGTGTATATCAATTAATAGACATTCTTCCCACATAAGTTAAACAGTTGTTAAAGAATTGATTTGAACCAGATAAACACTTTTTCTTTTATTATTATTAGTAGCGTTGTCCTCAGCAGCATATCTTATTATAATGGAGATTGTGTGTCTGTCTGTCTGTAACCGAAACTATATTGCTACTCAAGTCACAATTCCCTTAATTATTTACTCTCCATGATTTTATTTTTATTTAAATCTCAATTATTAATAACATTGTTTTACATTATTAATACTGTTTACCATATCTACATACTAAGGACATGCAATTGTATTCATATATACAACAAAATAGTGGTTTACAGCGTAAACGGGAAGGCTAATTTTCATATTGATATTACAAATTTGATTTTAATAAATATGTGCTTAGTATTATTGATTTCTAATTGTTTGGTTTTATTTTGATAAATATGAGCAAAAAGCTTGGGGTTAAATCTTAAAAGAAATCCATTAATAAGAAGAAATAACTGTAATTTTATTCTTTACTTCCTAATTTAACTGAATAGCTAAATTAGGAAGATTTAGCAATGAAATACAAGGGTGATGGAAGAGTAAGTTTCAGTCGTTCTATTTTCGATTATAACACCCTCTGTTTCACTAGTTTTTATCTGCATTCTTATTTAGTTTCATTAGCCTTTCTAATTTAATATAATATTTTATTACATTAAAACTTAAATACTTGCACCTGGAGAGTGTATATATTTCCTAGTATAGATAATAGTTTATCTGGTTAACCGATTGTCTTTTAGTATATTTTCTTTTTAGTTTTACCGCAGTTAAACATTTTCCCTTTGCTCGAGTTTGCAGAGAGTCTTTTAAATACAGATTGTTTAAATACAGCTTGTAGAAAGTTATGACGTATTGATATAAAATGGGGCCTTATTCTGTTTTCTGTGCGGCAACTTTCTCTTATAAGCGAGAGGCTACACTCGTTAGTTCGTTCGCTCATTTGCTTGCAGTGTAGGTAGCTCAGGTTGATTGCGTGTGTAAAATGCTAGATTATTGGACGGAATCGAAGATATAGTCGTTCTTTACCAAGAGTAAAAAATACACTATTCATTACCATAAAAACGAGCAACATTACACTCCATAAATTGCTTGTTGAAATTGCACTGCGTGCCGAGAATAAATAACTTTAATGTCATTGCATATAGCATTTGCTGAATCTCCTCTCAATCATATATATATATATATATATATATATATATATATATATATATATATATATATATATATATATATGAAACACTTATTAATACATCAGGCAATAATTTTTTTTCAACTTTACAGTCAAATCAAACCTGAAAAGCAAAATTAATGAAATTCAATCCCGACAAGGTAGACAAGTAACCCCCCCCCAAAAAAAAAACAATAACAAAAAACAAAACAAACAAAATCAAAATCCGGTAAAAATTACAGTTTTACAAATAAACCGTTTGGGTGAAACAGGAAGTATATAAAAGTTGCAACATATAAACAATTTGCAAACGATTTATATTACGAGCGAATGTTGGTATTTCTTCAAATGATGTATCTGAAAATATCAAAATCATTATCTATATGGAGAAATGTCCTTAAAACCAATTATATATATATATATATATATATATATATATATATATATATATATATATATAAACCTATTTATGTGGAATTAACAATTATGTATGATATAAATACTTACCATATTAGATATTTATGCAGAATCATACGCATCCATAGGACATCCAAATTTTTTCCACCACATTTTATCCATGTTAACCCACTAATAGGAATAGTTTTTTTCTACATGTTGATATAATGTTTATTTGCTCATCAGTTATATCTACAATTCTTTTTACAAATTCTACACTTTTTAGCAAAAGACCATTAGAAATAATCGCGTAAAATCGGTTATATCCAATTGAATGAAATTTGCTTTCCTTTTATTTTTAAACATTTAATGGCACCAGATGAGTTTTAAATATTTAATGGCATCAGATGACCTTTAAACATTTAATGGCATCAGATGACCTTTAAACATTTAATGGCATCAGATGACTTTTAAACATTTAATGGCATCAGATAACCTTTAAACATTTAATGGCATCAGATGAGTTCCTCCATAGATTATTGTAATGACGTATTTGGATTTTTGACTAATGCTTTTAGAAACTACACCGAGTTCAGTCTTAGTAGGGTTAATTGATCTAGCCTGTTTATTATTATTATTATTATTATTATTATTATTATTATTATTATTATTATTATTATTGGGTTTGTGATCTTTTAATAGCAAATAATTTCTTGGGTCATTCCCACCATTCAACATGGAGTTTCTTTTAGAAAAAATGTATCATTATTAATTTGTAAGGTTGTGTTGATAAAATCTAATTATTTTTTGCTGGTAATATTATTTGAAAGGGAATGGTGATATTCAGAGGCACGAATTTTGTATATGTTTTTTATATTTATTTTTTTATCAGCTTTAACCCAGATGTTCTTAGAGTTATTTAGATTTTTTATGTCTCTGTTTATTTTTAATTGGAATTTGCCAAAATCTTTTTAAACTTATTTTTTCATTAATCTTATATATCAGACTCAAAACGACCCAGAAATGTGTTTCTCGGTGTAGTTTTCTGTGACTTTAAATTATATACCATCCGTATAGATTTGAATCTCCTGATGAAATCAATTATCTTAAGTTAATGTATGCAAAGAAGTGTAAGGGATTTTTTTAAAAGAGTAATCTGGCTTAATTCTACCCATTCTATAATTTGTAATGATGTGGTAAGAGTTTTACAATTCTTTTTTTAATTTGATATTTCATTTACTCCCGAAAGAAAGTAAACACCCATCTATTTAAGCGCTGACCCCAAATTTCGGCTAACGATTTGAAATATATAGGATATCATAAAACTGAGAGTTGCAATAGAAATGCTTGTATTTAAAAGCTCGTTTTTATGTTCGGTTTTAAAGTTGTTTGAATTAATTTTTGAAATCAGATTTTAAAACTATTTTAATATATATATAATATATATATATATATATATATATATATATATATATATATATATAGTAACTGTCACTTCTCCACAGAAGGCCATCTCCTCAATCTCACAAAAACACCCATGAGTACTCGTTAATTTCACCCTTATTGACCCAGCCACAGATATGACAACAAAATATCTGTCTTTGGCGTTGACATTACCCCGTGGACTCTCATATGACTTCTAAGAACTACTGTAGATCAATATATTTTGTTATAGAAAATTATATGAATGGCCTGTAGGTTGCCGTGTAAGGGCCTGTGTAAAATCGGCCTGCGATCATTTGCTGTTATGAGGTCCCATATAACTAACAAGACCGGCTCTGAACAAACAGACGCTATTGCAGATGTTACAAACACGTTCATACTGAAAAGTGTCCAGGACTAAGTCAAGTGCTCGTTTTAAAATAGACTGTTAGATTCTCCCTATTTTAAATGCTTTACGGCCATCGTAAATCAGTACCAAACTGATCGATTTTCCGTCATCTGCTCACAGTCTTCAATATCTATACTAAACGTCCTAAATTTGTTTTTGATGACAATGTTAAAACGTTTCTTAGGTTTATTTTTCTGATGTTTACCACATAAAACAACTGCTGAGGTAACCTAGCACCCTCCATCCTAGTAAAGTGCCCAGCCCAACGCATCTGATTGCGTATGAGGAGCATCTCAATACTGGATGTATTTGTTCGCTGAAGAAAAATGTTTTTTTACATTACAATTATCATATATTAGAGATTGCTATTTGATGTTTAGAAATCTTCAAAGAAAAGCATAATAGAATCTTTTTATGGCTTTGATGTGACGACGATATGTCGTCCAAGTCTAAGAGCCATACGGTTGTTTTTCACGACATCCAAATTTTCTCAAATATATACATTTTCATCTACTTTCTAGCTGTTCTTTTTTCCACCAACTTTTCATTTGCTATGATGTATCAATTTGTATACATTGTTTTTCTCTTCCAGTATTTTGTCCAATCGTATTTTCCTTGACGTTTTTTTCCTTCCCTTTCCCTTTTTTTCTTTGGAGTGGTAGTACCTGTTAGGGCATCATCTATAAGTTAAATAGAAAAACGTGAGTTTATAAAAAAATTGAGTATCCATTAAAAATGAATTTTATTTCAAAATTTGTCGGTATTACATGACCCGCTGAAGTTGATATGCCGTAAACCAAACCAAACCAAACCAAACCAAACCTTTTTTCTTTCACTATGTCTTTGTTTTCCTTTTTCTTTATCTTTTATTCATCCTTTTATCTTTTGCTCTTTGTCTATCGTTTTGTAGCTTATTAAATTAATACTGCTGAAGTATTTTGATAAATGAAGACGAAATTTGAATCATTTGTTTCTGTTAGTTTATCTACTTTTCTTTATAGGACCGGCTTAGTTCAGTCGGTAGAGCATCCGGTTCGGAACCGCAAGGTTCCTGGTTCAATACAGTGTCCGCACAAAGTTGATGAGTAAGTTTTTGTGGTCTGTCAACACTGGCGTGTCCATGTATATGAGTTCACAGTAGAACGTTGTTTATGAGTTCGTCCTTACTTCTCAGCACTGCCCAGCATGTTTTGTTTGTCTTAGTAGGATGGTGTGTGAGATGGGAAGTAAGTGGCCGTGTTTTATAGGATGTTGTTTCAAAAGAGTACGCAGCTTCCTTATGCAATTCCGATCTAGTCTTATTAAAGTCAAAGTGGTGCCACCATGCAGTAGCACTAATACGGCTACAGCTTGGAAGAATTTACGTTTTATTTTATCAGAGAAATCAGATTTTCCCATAGTTGTCAATCTGTCAATCACAATGTTGACATTGCTTTCAGTAGATAAGATACTGCTACTGAAGTATATGAACTGGTCTACTAATTTCAGAGGCTTGATATTTTTTATATGTGTGTGTTTAATAACTTTGTGAAATAGTTAAATCAGTGAAATAATCCTCGTTTAATATATTACTATTTATAGAGAATTTAATATGATATTGATCTTAATCGAGACGAAGAAAACTAAAGTAGATTTAAGTCTTAGAAAAAAGTAGATTAACTAAATATAATGTGTATTTGCTTTTACTTATTTACTTGAAGTGTATCAATTGATTCCTAATATTATAATCAAAAGCTGTGGCTATATATATATATATATATATATATATATATATATATATAATAATATCAAAAGCTGTGGCTTATATATATATATATATATATATATATAAATATATATATATATATATATATATATATATATAAAGCAGGACCACGGAATATTTCTTCTTTGGGATATTCAAGTATAGATGTTAAGGCCTCCTTCTTTTTTTTCCGTATAATTGGATCCAGATGTTAGAGAAAGTGTTCAATATTTTTTTAACCAAGCGTTTTCAACCATGTCACTGCTCGCAGGATTATTTGTTGTAGTGGTTGTTTGTTTGATGCGAGCTTTATTCGTTTGAAAAGAATTGCCTTTTATGGAATGAAAGCACACTAATTCACCGGTAAATAAAAAGTTCCAGGTGCAGCGGTCAGTAATGAAAATCATGCTGACAATCTTCTGTGACAGGAAAGGACCCATTACTATTGATTTAGTTGAAAAAAGAGCAGCTTAAACAGTACCTTCTATTACCAACGAATTTAGACAAAATCCAACTTTTTTTTATTGAATAATCCCGGTATATGTATACAGTGGTACCTTGATTTGCGAGTGTCCCAATTAACAAGTTTTCCGAGTTACGAGCTGTCACTCAATCGATTTTTGCTTTTTATTGTGAGATAAAATTTGAGATACGAGCGAGCTTCAGATACGCTTATGATTTAGTCTTCACTAAAAATTAAAGTTTCCAAATTCATAACGCCAAAGAAAAATATCATTTATAAAAAATAAACATCAAAACATTTAGCTACGTCTGTAGAGCACCCGCCTTAGTAATCGCAAGGTTCCAAGTTCGATAGCGGTCCCCTCCAACTCAGCACATGAATTGCTCAGATTGGATAATCTGATATCTGCGATAAAGTGGGGAGATGAAGGTAGGTCTGGCGCCCCACCTCAGCAAAAACAATCTTCCTGGTCTAGTGCAAGCGAAAAGGGGATAGACACACTGTCCAGTTCATACCTACAATAGACCGCTCTGCCGACTTCACATTGTATTCTACTATGTTTTTATACAATAGAGTGTTATTTTTCATTAAAAAAAAGTAACATAAAAATTAGGGTATTTTTGGGGGTGAGGCTGGAACGGATTAATTGCATTTCAGTTTATTTCAATGGGGAAAATTGATTTTATATACGAGAAAAATGAGTTCCGAGCGGAACGAATTAATCTCGTAAGTCAAGTTCTGTATTTTTGTGTTGTATAATGCCGTCTTTATGATCAGTTCGAACATTTTAAGCTGAACAGAAAAGAATGATTGTTGGATCGTCGCCGTTGAGCGGAAATAAATGTGAGAATCAGCCAAGCGAACGATTAATTTAATCTCTGTTAATTTTCTCCCACATGCAATCCATCTTTAAATTCTCATTGGCTGCATCGTCTTTAATAATTCATTTTTTCCCATTCTCTAATTGAATTCTTCCACCTCCCACTTCTCCTTTATCTCTCTCTTCCCCTCTCTCACTCTCTTTCTCCTTTTATCTTTGCCATATTTGTTTTACTCTCTAACTCCCCACTCATTTTTCTTTTAGCCACAAGCACACCTGTAAAAATTGAAAATAAAGTTTTATTTATAAAATTACCTAAAGGAAGAAACGTTATAAGATGGAAGAAATGATTGTATTTAAAAAAAAAATCCCCCAAATAAACGAAACGAAAGAATTTTATCATTTTACTAAGCTTAGCTTGATAACGTACAGATTTTATTGGTTGGTTCGTTTTACAGCATGTCGACCATTGTTGGGTGATTTTTTTCGCAATTATCTGATTCCAATAACGAATCATAATAATCATTTGTAGACAGTTATAGATTCATGTAACTATTCTTAATACAAATAATTTGCACGTCCTGTAGGCAGGTCTTAGAAAACGGTGATTGTATCCCCTTTAGAGGGTTGATCTCCCTATAAAGGGGTGTTCTGGATATAACATGAAACTGTATCTGATGGTGACGCTCAAGTTCCGGAAACTTGAGGAGTGTGAATTACCCGTTCATCAATTCCAGATCCACCCTGGCCCGGAGTTGTAGTAACTGTTAAGGTTCTATAAGTAAAATAAATCTGTTTAAAATTGTTCATATTATGATAGGAACGTTTTCACCCCACAAAGAAACCCCAAACAAACAAACAAACAAACAAACAAAAACCAACATAAAACTCTTACATCTTCACAAAAAAAACGTAAATATGGCCATACAATGAACGTAATTCCCTAAACCTCAGCATAAAATAAGTTAACATGTTAAAATCAATCAAACAATTTGCACATAGTTATATGGTTTCAAGTATACTTATCTTAATACTATTGCTTTTCAAATATATCAATTTAATCCATTGATGGAACTTTAATTGGTACTACCAGTCCGGTTAGAGTGAACCTGGGAGTAATGGTAAAGATGAATTGTCTAAACATTCTCTAGAGCGCCTGAACTGGAGTATTACCACCAGATAATGGTGTAATTCCAATTTTGGAACCATTACTCCCAAGCCACACTGACCTGGAGTGAGAGTACATATTAGGGTCACATTTATGGGTTAAATAGAAAAATGAGTTTAAAAATGTGTTTAACAAAATTGAGTTTAAAAAAATAATTTTCTATATCCATCAAGAATGAATAAAACAAAATGTCTTTGGTATTGTTATATATCCCTTTACTCGGGTATATAATTGCAAGAGAGAGAGAGAGAGAGGAGAGAGAGAGAGAGAGAAGAGAGAGAAGAGAGAGAGAGAGAGAGAGATGATGATGAGAGGAGTTGTTCTTACTTGTACTATCTTGTCTACTTTTTGCCTGACATCTTATCTTGTGCTGATCCTGTGGGTTGCTTTCTTCTTTCTTGTTCAGGCTGGTCATCTCTTGTTTTAATGAATTAACAAGACTTATTTTTTCTTTTAAGCTTTTATTAACAACAAACCTAACCCACAAAACCGCGCGGGGAGAAGCGACTCTTGAGAGACATCCTCTCTCGTCAAATAACTGGTCGCAACTAAACTAAAACTGTCACACGCTCCTAATCGCGCGCTTCCGGAAGGGTTAAGTTATTACCTATCAATAATAGTCGACAGTAATTTTCCAATTAACTCCCATTATTTTGAATCTAACGAACTCTGATTTAAAATGTATCTACCTACAGTACTTACATAATTCATTGGCTATCCATGAATTATGTAACAGTATAAAATAACTCAACAAGGGTTAACATACCGTAAAATCCAACAAACGTAGACGTTGTGGTGGGTGGGGCTTCTCCCAAAAGATTGACGCAAATACACGCAGATACACATTACAGAAAATAATTTATTACAGCTAAAACCATTTATTATCACATTCAGATATTTTTAATGTTTACACGCATGTGAATTAACAGAAAAGTAAAAAAAAAATACTTCATTTGAAAAACATTTTATAGAAGATGTTTAAAACTATATTTAAAAAAATGCACCTTAAACATGAAATAACCGTTCAGTATCCTATCTAGGGCCACATTTTCGGGAGGAGGGGGATACTGACGGTGTATTCTAATCCTATCAACATGGCTAAAGCATAGTTTGAGTCAGAAAAATACCAAATGAAATTTGATTCAAATAAGACTCACCGGTCAGAGGTTAAAAAAAGCTTTTGGTGTGTTTACAAAATGAACAAGGGCCTTGTATAAATAAACATTTAACCCGAACATATCTCACAAATTTTATGAGTGGATTCATCAAGAGGTAGAAAATTGAACAATACTGAGTTAGGTGCTTAGAATGTTTACTCTTTTGAATGGTGAAAAATCTTATTATAATGGAGATTGTAAGTTGTAACCGAAACTATATTACTACTCAAGTCACAATTCCCTTAGTTATTTACTTCATATTCTCCATGATTATGATTTTTAAAAAACCTCAATTATTAATAAAATTGTTTTACATTATTAATACTGCTGACCATATCTACATACTAATAACATGCAATTATATTTATATATACAACAAAATAGCGGTTTACAGTGTGAACGGGACGACTAATTTGCATATTGAGATTAGAAATTTGATATTTTTTAATTGTTTGGTTTTATCTTAATGAATATAAGAAAAAATCTCGGGGATAAATTTTAAAAGAAATTCATTACCAAGAAGAAATAACTGTAATTTTATTCTTTACTTCCTATTTTAACAAAATAGTTAAATTAGGAAAATTTAGCAATAAAAGACGAATTGATGGAAGAGCAAGTTTCAGCTGTTCTATTTTTCGATTATATATTCTGTTTCAAATGTTTTTATCTGCAATCTTATTTAGTTTCATTAGCCTTTCATATTTGATATATTTTATTACATTAAAACTTAGATACTTAAACCCCGAAGGTGGATATATATATATATTTGCAAGTAAAAATAAAATAGTTAGGTACACTTTTTGGACTGCTGTCCCCATCTTTATTGTTATATACACAACGTTTCGGCCGACAGATATAAGGTTTGAGTTAATAAAGTTCTAAGTCACAATCATCTATAGGTTGCAGGTTCAATCCTGACCAACGGTGAAAATAATATAGAATACTGAACATAGCTTAACACTTGTACTTGGTCATGGTTAACGGAATGAGAACAATTCACCCCAATGGATTAGATAAAGGGTTCGGTTCGAAATTCAGTGAAAGCTCCCAAGAAGGTTCCCGAGTTCAACAAGAAACGCATGAAAAAGGCCGGATGGTACATCGACCGAAATGTTGTGTGTATAACAATAAAGATGAGAGCAACAGTCCGAAAAATCTAAATAATTAAAATTACTAAGCCTCATCATAAAAATTCAGACATATTAAAAGTTAAAGTTAACTGAGATACAGGCGAATGGAATTTCTACATCGTTGCACAGGTCGCTCACAATCTAACAATTTTATAACAAACACTTGCCAACGTACAACGTACAACGTACAAGACACACTCCGAAAGTAATGCCCCCAATTTATTTAAGCGGGAACTACAACAGGTTCCGCACCACATTAAGAAGACACTTTCCTTGATATTATTCTATAGGCAGGGCCTATAATATGCCGACAGCGACCTCTGATGATCTGTAAGACCCTCCTCAAAAGGGGTGTCCTAAGTAGGAAACCAAACTACATATTGGGAGGCTGGAGTACCCCTTTGTTGCAATTAAAATTGGGTCCAATAGATATTTTTTGAAATTGTTAGTATTAAATCAGATTACTTGAAACATGTAACTCTGTGCAAACAAATATCTATTGTTCTTGAATAAAATTAATTTATCGAAACCAAATTCTTAAAAAAAGACTGACTTTGGCATTACATAACCCAAGGGTCGACGTACCGTAAAGCAGATAACCAATATCAAATATATCTGTTCAGATATATCTGATTCTGATAGCTTTTTGATTTAGAGCGTCCTGGGTCGCACATATTTGCTTTGAATGAGTCACCGGGAAAATTTATGGGTCCCAACTAAAGCCGTCTAACCCCTATCTTGTAACCTTTCCTGTGTAATTCGTTTATAAGAAACTATTGAAATGTATTTATAGTTAGCTTGAAATGCTGAAGGAAGAAAAACGAAAAACACTGAGAGGCATTGATACGATTTTACTGCGCCCTTCTAGATATTTGTGCGTCAGAGACGCAGGACGCGTACCTATCAGCATATCTGTCTGTTTGAACAGCCTCTTCTAGGATTTGAACTTGTCTCGTCGTGTCCATTTCCTACTACGATAACCATTACAATACCACGCACCTCTAAAAAAAAACAAAACAAAACAAAACAACATATAACTCTGTATAAATTATTAGGATAAATGTGTGGTTTCTTTGTTTAATGGCATATCAACCTTCATCGGTTATTTAATGCCAAAGGCATTCTTGTAGAATAAAAGTAGTGGTGCAATTTAACCCATAGCTGCAAGTTGAAGGGGTTCCTACCTTTTCCAAGTGTATTAGTCCGAAAGGTAATCTAATAACGTGTCTGGAGTTCGAACACGCTTACTACGATGTTGCAGCCATTAGCCATTATGCCAGGGGACTTCCAATTAATATTAGATAGAATTACTTGAAATAACATTGTGCAAATTACTTGTATGGGATTGGAATAACTGTGTGCAAAAAGAAAAAAAAAACATTGAATTAACAACTGCACAAGACGGGTTGACATGTTTAAATCAAACAATAATTTGACTATGTGAAAAAATAGTGTTTTGTTGTTGAAAACTTGCTCTATCAAACAGTACTGTTGCCCTCGTGAATCTATTTTAGTTTCTTTGGAAATAAATGTTAAACCCCATTTTTAAAACTGAATTATTTTATTTTTAGAATTCCTCGTATTTTCGCGCTCGTATTTTCACAAAAGTCCGCAGAGAACAGGTTCTGTGAGCAGATGCACTGCAACGTTGGAAGAACGCACGTATGCAAATAGTCATACAAGTATAGTGAATTACAACAGACACACAACGTGCGTACACACACTCACACAAATAAAAACAAAACAATTTTTCAAATGAGCGTTGATTGTACGGGCCCAAAGTAGTGAGGCATCCCATCGTGGTGTAATGGTTAGCAAGCTAGTCTCGCAGATATATGAATAATATTGAATAGTAATCTTCACTGGATGCCCCAAACTTGTGGAGAACGAGTTGAGTAAATACCCACGAGCCTAAAGTAGTTATTTTTAGCACAAGGACAAAAGTGTAGGGCACCTAGTGAGACACGAACTCACTGGTCATCCGAGCAGGCAAACTATCATTAAACGATACAAAGCACAACTTGCACGTGCCCAAAGTATGCATTTACCTAACCCGTCCGTCACGAGGAGAATACAACACAAGGTCATTTTTTAAGAAGGGTGCAACTGGTTTAAATTCAGAGTTTTCTTTCTCGTCGGTCGGTTGCCCTACTATTTACACATAGGTAAGGGTGAGAAAAGTTGGATTCATATCTTTCTCAAAGGTATTAGCGCTATGCGAAATGCAAAC
>CM042138.1:106004179-106024179 GCA_023376005.1 Doryteuthis pealeii | reverse complement strand
TGTGACATCTGGCGTAAAAATCAGATTATATATATATATGTATATATATATATATATATTATTTGATTTTTACGTTTGAGGGTGCGCGTTATCAATATGTCTCACTAAACATACTAGCGTACAAACGGGTTTAAAAAGTATATAGCAACATGTTTCAACATGTAAATATCTGACCCTCACCCTCCCCTCGTTTGTTCATTTACCCCTCTCCATACATCCCATTAATTTATTTTTATTCATTTTACGGTCAATTTTTAACGCAGAAATAAATTCATGATTTGATAACCTACAGGTGTTATATATATATATATATATATATATATATATATGATAACTTTCACATGCGAAATCTGTGGTCGAGAATGCTTTTCGAACATTGGACTTCACAGTCACAGGAGGCGCTATAATTTCAGGGGCACAATAACTATATTATAGTCTTCTGAGACTGCAGTGCCAATGATATATATATATATATATATATATATTATATATATATATATATATATATATATATATATAATATATATATATATATATATTATATATATACATATATATATTATATATATGTGTGTGTGTATTTCAATAGCGTGTATTCCTAAGATTATGACATGCATTACTTACCCAATGAAATTATTCCGTACAAAATTTTCGAAAATATTTTAATTCATTAAATTTAGTCTATTATTTGTCGGCCGTATCATGCCCCACTTTAAGGAGAGTCAGTGAAGTTATACCTGTTCTAATCATAAATTTGAAAACATATTCCTTTGGTACGCAAAATATAATTTCCTTTGGTATGCAAAATATAATTTCCTTTGGTATGCAAAATATAATTTGCGGTAAAAAGGTATGAGACTTTTCGACTAAATATGGGGTACATTTGGATTGTCAGAAATACGCAAAGCATTCAGACATACTTAGAAACTGCAGCACGGACGCGCGTGGTTTAAAGGTTAGGGTTGTAGGAAATAGACTCGTCAACGCGTGTTCAAATCTTGGACGAGGCTGTTTTAATTTCAAATACCACTAATACCTCTGGGAAAGGTATGCATCTCCAGCTATGAGTAAATAGTAGGGTAGATTGGGTTCTTTAACCATGGTTAGGCAACCACTCTAGGAGAAGGAAAAAGGGGTTGGCAAATATGTACTTAGGATCTGCACAAGGGACTACAAATTTATAAAATCATAAGAAAAACAAACCACCTAATATACATAGATGATATTAAGTCATTTACCAAAAATGAAAAAGAACTGTAAACCCTTGAACAGACTATAAGAATATACAGTCAGAATCGAAATTGGGATCGAAAAGTGTGCTATGATCGTGCTGAAAAGGGGGAAAAGCAACAGAAGGAATAGAACTACAAAATCAGAAAAGTAAAAAGAGAAAATAGCTGGAGAAAAAGAGAATTACAAGTACTTGGGAATATTGGAAGTGGACACCACCAAACAGATTAGATAAAAAGTAAGAAAAGAATACCTCAAAACAACAAGGAAGCTTCTCGAAACCAAACTCTACAATTCCGTCAGTGTAATAAACACACGGGCTGCCCCTTTTAAGATACTCTGTCCAATTCTTAAAATGGACAAAGGAGGAACCCCGATAGATTTACCGAAGGATGAGTATATTGATTTCAGTACACCCGAAAGATGCCATAGACTTTGATATGCCATTAAATAAAGAAACCAAACCAAATCAAATAAAACCAAACGATATAAAAGCAAGAACCTCAGTCTCTGTAGTTAGTTTTAGAATTGGACAAAATATTAAAGCTCAAATCGTTAAGATCACATAAGATATTGTAATATACTGTCTTGACCAAATGTGATACTGGAAGATACATCGGGTCGTGGACAAAATCAACAAAGTGACCCCAGGAATATAGGTGTAATAACCAATGCATAAACACAGAATGCGTGGGTGTAACCCATGGTCAAGGATAAATACAGGAAATGCGTGGGTGTAACCCATGCCCAATGATAAAACAGGAATTGCATCAGTGTAACCCATGGCCAATTATAACCAGTCAATGGGTGGGTGTAACCAATGGCAAAAACAAAAACAAAACAAAAACAAAACAAAACAAGCTACGTGGACGAGGAGGTGTATCTGCAAGAAAGTTGTGTGGGTGTCATGGTCAAGGAAGTGTGGCCATGTGGGAGTTCTAAGACTATATAGAGTCTAAAATGTTGGCTGAAATTCAGTGATCGCTCGCTATATGTCTGAAATCTCTCCAACGACTCTCCTGCTCCACACAATCATCACCATCATAGAATAGATATATAATATATTTCTATGTACGTGTTCCTCGTTATTTGTCAAAGAACAGCGGTGGTATACAGCATTATGACATCTTCAAATTATCAGAATCCTTGGCGCTACACAATCTTTTGATAAACTACTGCTCGGTTAGTTTGGGATTTAAAAAAAACTGAATCGGCTGAAAGTCATCTCTTGTTTTAATTAACTTAACGAACAAGACTCGTTGTTTTTCTTATAAAGCTTTATTTCGATAACCCAGCCCATGATTCCACCGCGGAGGAGAAACGACATCTAGAAAGCCTACAACCCGTCTGCTCTCGACGAAAATCTAGTCGCATCTGAAACTAAACTAAAAATCAATTCTCATGCCTCTAATGGTACTCTTTTCAGAAGGTGAACTCAGGGTCATCAGTTGCCAATCATAACCCTAATGGTTATGGAAATTACCTACCTCCGATTTTAAATCTAACAAATCTTATTCAAAATATCTTACTACAGGTACGTACATAATTCATAAGCTGCCTATGAACTATGTAACACTATAAGAATAGCTTTAGGAGAAATGACCATGAAAAAAAACAAAAAAAAAAAAACCCCCACCAAACCAAAGACAAACAAATTAACAAACTGATAAAGGGAAGAAAAGCGCATTACATTGTTTTAACCGCTGATTCATGAGACAACAACCAACAATTTACACTCAGTTTTCTACAATATATCCCCTGTCCTCACCAAATTAATACTTAAAGAATTTGAGATACTTAAAAGACATAAACAACAAAGCAGGATCCAAAACAATTTACATGATACGGCCCAAGAGTTAATCGATGCAGTATATAATAAATAAATAAAGTAAATGCATAATTGTCACATTTTCTAAATGCACATTTGTGAATAATTAAGGTTAATATTTAATGTGTCATGATGAAATGCATTTAACGAAATGTTAGATCGGTCAATCCTATATTATCAGTGAGGACTTCAATATTACTAAAGCCTTTGAGCTTTGCTGTGCCATGACAGGACAAATTGACGATCATTTGTGCTACTTGCAGATTAACGTTCGGTTTCTATTAGGATTGACCCAACCGTACTGATTCTGTTGCCAATTCTTAGCGAGAAAGCCGATTACTAAAAGATTTCAGAGATGGAGACGCAACCTTTCGTCTGCTGATATATCATTATCCAATCAAAAGACCGTGTGTTTCTAACTCGCGTATGAGAATTAGAAAGCAGGGGAAGCATTGTCTACGTTATAAGATATAAATCTAGAAAGTAATGAAACTATTGTTGGTTTTTATTTTTATTTTTCAGGTTGTTAATCCTAAATCAAAATCAGCTGATCAATTTTGATCTTAGACATGTGCAAAAAGATTCAGTTTATGTTTGTCTCTCATAATTCATGGTTAACTATTTCAAAAGAGTGTCTAAAAAATTGTACAAAATATCAAACTTCAGCAAGAACCAGTTTTGGCCACTAAAGCCAAAACTACATTAAATTCATATATACATTTACCAACCCCTCAGCACGAGCAGGATGCGACACAAGGTCAATTTTTTAAGCAGAGTTCAGCAGGTTTGAATTCAGAGTTTTCCTTCTCCTAGACCGGTTGCCTAACCAAAGTTAAAGAGCCCAGTCTGTCCTACTATTTACCCATAGCTGGTGGGAGAGTAGGATTCATACCTTTCCCAAGGGTATTGGCGCTAAGTTAAATGCAATTACCACGTCCAGGATTTTAACTCGGGGGTACGAGTCCATTTCCCATGACTTTAACCATTACACCACGCGCTTACATACATTAAATTCATATACAAACAAGGACAATGTTAATTGAAGACTTCCAGCACTGTTGCATTCTGGGCGGAGTAATAATGGAGTCTTGTTTGTGTGACTTGTTACAGAAAATATTTTAACGGATATAAAAAAGTTAATTTATAATTTTTCACGATGAAGATACAAAATTATCCACACTCTTGTTTTATGGAAGCCGAACTCATTGTAGATGATTTGATAGGCAGGACCACGACTAATCTGCAGAGATGATAACTCACCAGTGCGCCAACAGCATCTCGTGAGCTCGCTTACTTATTTTCGAAATGGAATGGAAATGTTTAAAATAATAACGCAATTTTTGGAAAATGTTGGTCGGAGGTTGGCATTTTTTATTTATTCCGCACCCCCCCCTCCAAAAAAAAATTGAAATGACATCTCTCCAAGAAATGGTTAGAAAAATTCTTTGAAACCACTCGGGGCTAATTTCTAAGGCTAGAAGTCCTCGAACCAATCTGGTGGAGTTGCGAGTAGTGACAGAAAGGGATAAAACATGTTGGTCACAAAAAAAAACAACACTCACGTTTACATATTCAGCACGAGCGTCATGACACAAGGTCATTTTTAGGCGGAGTTTAACAGGTTTTAATTCAGAGTTTTCCTTCTATACTAGTTGCCTAATCAAGGTTAAAGAGACCAATCTGCACTGCTATTTACCCATAGCTGGAGGGAGATCAGGTGGATATATATCTTTCCCAAGGATATTAGCGCTATGTGAAATGTAGAGCCGCGTGTAGGATTTGAACTCGGGACGACGAGTCAATCTGGCTACGACTCTAGCCATTACACCACGCGCTTCATTTATATCCAAATGTTTTACATTTTTCTCTTTCTTGGACCGGTTCGAAAAATTAAGGCGTGTTGTGACTTTGCCCAATCAATGAAGGAAAGGAGACACACTTTCAATAATAAGTCCTTTTGTATAAATAGGATATGTGTCGATTTCACTTAGGTCCCAACTGCAAGACATTTCACTTTTAAGTCTTTGCTTAGAATTCCTCTCTTTCGAATTCTCCGTGACAATCTTTAGTCAATCAACAAGCGCCCACTCGATTTCTATTCTTCCCTGGCTTTTGCTTTGGCAGTCACGACATTTGATCTGTCACCTGTCAATTACGCCTCTGTAAATGTTTGATGCATCCAATGTCTAGAGGGGCGAAGGTAGCGGTTATTACGTCACAAATACTGATCTTTGCCGCCCTAAAAGACTTCCAGTTTAAAAAAAAAACACATTTAATCTAAAGAGAAGTAATTATTGAATGTCACATGCACTTATTGTTATTATATCGCTCCTTACGAGTCTTTTGTTTGGTTTGTTTGGTTTTACGGCATATCAACCTCAGTGGGTCATTTAATGCCGACAAAGTTTTGATTATAAATTCATTCTTAATGGATAACAAATTTGTTTATCAACTCATGTTTTTCTATTTAACCCATAGATGGGACCCTAACAGGTACTACCACTGCTGGTCAGAGTGGACCAGGGATCAATGGTGATGAAGGGGTGCTCCAGATTCCCCAAACCTCCAAAACTGGTACCTCACCGTCAGATAGAGTTTAACGTCATTCCCAAGACATCTAGACCCTCAGTCACCGCCTTCTAGCATCCATGTGATAAAAAGGGGTTGGGGCTTGCCATAAGGGCAATAGGGTTGGGAAAATCATATAGGTGCTTGGGCTTGACGTGACCAGCCGATTAATCGCCCGTCTAGCCCATGAAAGGGCCAAAGTGGAGTATTGCAAGTCATGGACTACTCAACCACCTGGATTTATCCTTAAGCATCACGGATCGCCACCCACGGCCAACAGGTGGCCCCATTGGGGAGTCTTACCCCTCTGCAGAGGTGCAGTCGGTGCATTCTAACGCACCAGCCGACAGGGCGGAGAGTCTTTTGTTTGTTATGACTCCTTAGACATCTCCCATTTTTACTATCTTCTCACATCAACCTTAAAATAGAGAGAAAAGAATATTTGCACAGAACATAAACAATGTTAATACATTATGTCTATATATCAAATTTTGTTAAGTATTTCCTCTGATAGTTCCCAAAATGCGTTAAATTCGTTTTTTTAATTATTTTCAAATCCTCCAATTTAATTTAATTCTTTTATGCTATTCCTTCATTTTATCTGATTAGGTAATTTGTTCATAAAATGACTCTATTATCAAAAGATCCATTGGTTAATAATCTTAGTTTTTGAAATGTACCTTGACTGTAAATTCGAGGGAATATTTAAAAATGTCTACCATAATTCGATACTCTATTCATTATTTTGAAAGTTTAAATTCTCAGTCTTCTTTATTGTATTGATCATTATTTTCTTTGTGTAAAGGGGAAAAAGGTTAATATATAAATTAAATTTTGTTGAGCCATGGTTTACACCAGTAAGAATATTAAAGAAATATTCTTCAAAATAAACTTAGGCAAAATCAAAATGAAATAAATATTAGTATTATTTGTATTATTCGGACTATTAAATAAATATTCTTGAAATGTTTAATAATAAATAATGGAGTATTTCTTTCGATCACCCGAGTCTTTCAATACGCCGGTTTCATCTCCTGCTTAGGAGTGTTATCCTGGATGTCCTGAACATGACACTAAACTGTGTCCGGTAGTGAGGCTTCAGTGCTGGAGCGCTGGGAAGTGTAGAGTACCCCTTCATTGCCATAACTCCCAGGTACACTCTTATCCGGAGTCGTAGTATTTATTAGTATCCCGACCAAGTATAAGGACCAAATAGCTATGTTTAAAAATCATTAGTATTAGATACGAATACTTGGTATCCTATAACTGTGTTAAAACAAATGATTACAAATACATAAAAAGTACAATTAAAATGCAATGGGACATTAACAATATAATTTTGATTACGATAAAAAAATTTTAGAAATAAATGAATTTCGGCATTAAATAACCAAGAAACTAATGACGATAAACCAAACTAAACAATTTTTTAATGGAATGACAGGATATTTACTTTGAGTGTTGATAGTCGATCTAATCCAATGTCACCGCTCTGTCGACTGGGATTGTAGATGGGTTCACCTCTAGGCAATGAGTGGCAATCCGTAATGCCCGAGGATAGAATTGTGGTAGCTGAGCGGTCTGTGACAACTGATACGACTAACATTTTAAGTTCTCAATTTAGGTATTAGAAAATCGCATAATAGATAAGTATATACGATACGTAGTATTAAAAAACTGAATCTTATGATTTTTGTTTATTGACGGTCTCATGAACTGATTAGTCTAAACACTACTTACAAATTTTTATGCAAAAGTCGGATTGAATGTCAATTGATTGATTGATTTTAACGGAACGTTATCCCGTATAGGGTTATTTTAAACAGATAGGGAATCGCGTTCATTTTATGTTCATATTTACATATTTTTAGTTGTTTCTTAAGAGTTTTTTGGGCACTGTTTTATCGAATACGAATAATTTTTTAAACAGATCTATTTGACCCATATATGGAACCTTAATAGGTAGATAGATAGAATTACAACCAAATTCATGAATATTAGTATATTACATCCATAAAAATTAGTATTACATTCATGAAAAATGTGTATATACATTCACGAAAATAGTTGTGTAATTACATTCATGAAAATTAGTATTAGTTAGTTACAGTATTTGCTGCTATCTTTTCTTTTTTGTGATTTGAAATATTACACGTATTAAATTGATATTTAAGTTAATTTGATTATTATTAGAAATATTTTTTTTAACTTTTAAGGGGCTCCCTTCTCGTTAGTTAAACTACTTAGAGAGCTCCACCTAACAAATGTAATATACTAATTCTCATGAATGTAATTACACTACCTTTTTCGTGATTGTAATATACAAATTTTTCATGAATGTAATACTAATCTTTATGGATGTAATATACTAATATTCATGAATTTGGTTGTAATTCTATCTATCTGTAAATAAATTTCTATTCTATAGGTAATACTATTCCAGGTCAAAGTGGATCATGGATTAATGGCAAAATATAGTTATTCCATATCCCCTAAATTTCCAGAACTGGAGCCTCACCACTAGATATATTTTACTGTAATCCATAGGACTCCCCCTTTTTGTATGTGGTCTTATTCATCTGCAGGAGGTACAGTCAGCGTATTCTAAGCCCCATCGACAGGGTTATCAGGTCCAATGTGTTAAATCTGAGGAAAATAGAACTACGAAGGTGAGTCAAAAAGTAATGCCGTTTTGTTTAGGACAGGTATAATTACCAACACAGGAACATGTAGCATACATCAAAATGAAGCTGATACTCTGTAAATCCATACTTCTCCACATAGTCACCGTTTCTCTCAATAGCAATGTTACATCTTCGAATGAGAGCATGTATCCCTGTCCCGGAAAATTCTGTTGACTGTTATTTGAGCCATTTCTTCACAACAAATTTCACTTGTCACTGAAATAATGTTTACCTCTCAAACCCTCTTTCATGTGGTTGAAGAGATGATGGAGGATGCGATAAAGTTGTCCACCCGAATGAGGCGATTTTCTCCCTTGTCCTGATATTTGTGTGTGGTAGAGCATTGTCATGCAGAAGGAGGACATTGGTTGGCAAGTTGGGTCTTATTTGTCGGATTCTTGCTCTGAGCCTCTGGGTCTCAATGTTTCAGTTAATTTTATAAAAAACTTCACATGAAATAAAGAAAATGGCATTATTTTTTGACTCACCCTCGTAATATCTATTTCCTAACACTGAAACCAAAAATGAAAACCACAGCCAAGTCAGAAGAAAAAAAATCAATTATTGCTTTAAAGTAAAATTAGTTTTTGCTTCGTGAAACATATCAACATTTTGACTATGCAACTGATTGAACAATACCCAAATATTATGCACAGTTCGAAGAAAAGCCGGCGGATAAATGGAAGAAGTTGTTATTTTTACCGTTTATGACGGCGTAAACAAACACATAAAAAGAAGGTTGAATAAATTCATTTAATTAAAAAGAGATCCGGCTTTTCGAATTTTACGCCGGTTAGCAAAGTTTATTCAAATATGATAATTTTTTTGGACGACCAACTTCTTTTCATGTGGAAATCCGATCTCATTGATAAGTGCTTCCAAGCCGTAGCCGTATCAGTGCTACTGTACGGCTGCACCACTTGGAATTTGAAAAAAAAGCTAAATAAAAAAAGGCTAGATACAAGGATGATGCGTGCTGTTTTGAACAAAATATGAAAGCACCACCACACATAAAAGCATGTGTACGGCCACTCCCCCTATCACACAAACCATCCGAATAAGACAAACAAGTGATTATGGACACTGCTGGAGAAGCAAGGAATAACCCATAAACGATGTTCTCCTGTGGACACTTGAACATGGACACACCAGTGTAGGCCGACCAGCAAAAACATACATCAATCAGCTCTGTACGGATTCTGTATGCTGCACAGCAGACCTCCCGGAACAATGTTCAATAGGGACGGTTGGCGAAAAAGAGTCATAGATATCCGTGCTGCCAGCTTTACCAATTTACTAAATCATTGTTATCCGCGTTAACCACCTGTTTTTGAAAATACTTATCAAGTTGAGCGTGTCCTATTCACTTTTCGCCATCTTCTTGCCTTTTGTAGCGTTAAGCGCTTTTCTTTCATTAGATCTAATGACGTGTGTAGTACGTAGTATAGATATACTATTAATATAAAGGGTGCTAATCAATCTACAATTAGGACAATGAAAATGTCAACGAAATCTTGGTGACCATCAGGTAAATGGATCATTGCTTTTGTATTTTTGAAGAGCATCATTATAGCGCTAACAGTTTCTTTGAGGAGACCATATGATAGAAATATTTGCTTCATCTTTTCTCTTGGATAGAGGATTTCAATACTTTAACCTTACTTAATAAATAATACTTAATAATATCACTTTTGATTGGATAATTATTCGCTTGAAATAATAAAACTTATGGGCAATATTCCAAAACCCTGATGGCTAGTGCTACAGAATACTAACTGCACCTCTGCAGAGGGGTCATAATCCCCCCAATGAGGCCACTTGTTGGCCGTGGATGGCGATCTTGGGGACTGAGAAGTCTATGACATGCAACATTCAACTTTGGCCCTTACTTAGGCTAGACAGACTGTCGGAGAGGTCACCTCCGATCAACCGGCTGGTCACGTCAAGTCCTAGCACCTATATGATTGTTCCGACAATAATACTCATGGCAAGCCCCAACCCTTTTCATCATGTGCTAGAAGTCGGTGGCTGAGAGTCTTGGTGTCCTGGGAATGACGTTAAATTGCATCTAACGGTGAAGTTCTAATTTTGGAGGAATGTGAAGCACCCCCTTCTTTGCCATTACTCCCAAGTCCACCCTGATCCAGAGTAGTAGTACTTGTTACGGCCCCATTTATGGGTCAAATAGGTTTGGGTCCTTAGTCTCTTAGGTATGATGTTAAACTGCATCTAGTAGTGAGGTTCAATTCTGTAATTTAGGGGTGTGTGAAGTACCGTTTCATTGCCATTACCCATAGCTCTACTCTGAACTGAAGTGGTAGTACTTGTTAATGTCCAATCAATGGGTTAAATAGACTAAAAATGACTTTTTGAAATATTTAAAAAATGAGTTTTAAAAAATTGAATATTCAACAAGAATGAATAGAACAAAAATGTATTTGGCATAAAATAACACAAGGGTTGACATGCCGTAAAATACAAAATTGTATACACCCCATCTCTAAGAAGACAGACTAACACTTATAAAATATTTGATACCAATTAGAATTTTCAGTCCTGTCGAGGGGATTGAAAAAAACAAAAAAAACAGACTGTATAAATATAAGATCCTTCCAAAAAAGAAAGTCCTGATATGGTACTAAACAGAATCTAATGGTGAGACTCCGGTTTTGGAGATCTGGAAAGTATGGCGGTCCTCTTCATTACCATTACTCCCAGATCCACTTTGACCCAGAGAACCTGTTCAAGCCCCTTCTATGGGTCAAATAGTTTTTTTCTAAAAATTAGTCGTATTTGATTATGCAAAAGACAAAAACAAAAATTCCTTAAGTGACAACTAAACAAAAAATCTAAATATGAACATGAAAAGAATGCGATTCCCTAACCTCGAGACATAAAATAATCCTACACTTGAGATTGAAGAAATCCTCCCAAAATTGATGGCCTTACGAAGTGTACAATATATACATGTTTTTCATAGCCGAAGTAATTGGAATAATTTTGAAATGATTTTCTTGAGGATGTCGAGAAAATACAGAAAGAAATCAGAGAGTTTCAATAAATTGCTATCTAATAACTTGCTGACGCTATCAATAAAAACGAAATAAACAAAGTCTTATATGCATTAAGGTGAGCTTTATTCTAATTTTGTTTTTTCTCATATTTGAATGGGAAATAATTTATTTATTCGTGAAATCTGCTCTGCTTAGAATTGCAGAAAATTGTTCATCTTTCCTTCGCCAAAAAAAAAAAAAAAAAAAAAAAAAAAAAAGAAAAAAAGAAAGCAAATAATTTACATATCTTAATGGCCTTATTCGCAAGCCAAATTTCTGTCATGCCGAGAAGGAACGAAAAAGAGCCTTTTGGCATGAATAGAAAGCATTTTTAGATTCTAAAATTAAACATGCACTGTGACTCAATAATCTATTAGGTATATACGGTGTAATCCCAAAGGTAAGGTCTCCAAAATATTTAGAAATCTCAGAAACGTTCATTGTTTATTTATTGCCAATGATGTCTACATAACTTTTAAGTTCAGTTGGTAGAATAACCGGCTGGGAACCTCAAGTTTCCTGGTTTGATATCGACCCTCGCTAACTCAGCGTATGAGTAGCATAGGAATCTGTGCGGTAAAGTGAGGGGCTGATGGTAGGTGTGGCGCCAGCTTCAGACGCCTAAAACAATATACTTGGTCTAGCACTAGTGAAAAGGGGTAGATTTTCTTGCTTTCTGGCTGATACGAACTTTAGACCACCCCAACGACTTTACTTTACTATTTAATCGACATTTCAGTCAATGTATTTTTGTAGGCACTGTGGTAGTTTTTGTATACCCATGTCATACCAGCTCGCCGCCACGTTGCTGAAGAAGCGTTGAACCTCGTCTTCATTACAAATTTCAAACGTGTAGACGTTTTTGACACTTTCGTTAATTTGCGATGAATTTCAATCGGTTTAAAGTCTTTTGCGTTCAAAAACCAAATAACTGTGCGAACTTCACACTTGGTAGTTGCGTCAATTTGAAACTCCATCAGAAACGAGTACCAGGCCAAGACTGAGAGTGGTGATGAGATACACACAGAGCAGACACAGGTGAATGCACAATAATACAAAAAAGTATTGTCGATAGCCGCACGAACGGTTTCCCTCGTTTTCAGCGCTTTGGAGACCTTACGTTTGGGATTACTCTGTTATTTGCCTAACTCCTGTGCCACAGCCTGGATATGACACAAGGTCAATTTTTAAGCTAAGTAAAGCTGGTTTAAATTCAGGATTTTCCTTCTAGACTGGTAGCCTAAAGGACTCATTCTGTCCTACTTTTACCAACAGCTGGGGGGAAATGGTTGGATTACCTTTCCCACGGAAACTCTAACATCCTCGTCCAGGATTTGAACTCGGATCGCCGATTCCATTTCATATGACGATAACCACTTGTTATTATATCTGGATTATCTAATATTTCTTCCAATATTTTCAACAAGAAAGTTAAATATGAACAACCTCTTTAACGTAGTGGGTTTGTTTGTTTGTTTTGTTTTACGGCATATCAACCGCAGTGGGTCATTTAATGCCGATAAAATTTTGAAAAAAAAATCATTCTCAATGGATACTCAATTTTTAAAACACATTTTTCTATTTAACCATAGATGGGACCCTAACAGGTACTACCACTCCGTATCAGAGTGGACCAGGGAGTTCCACATTCCCCCAACCTTTGAACTGGAACCTCACCATCAGATAGTGTTTAACGTCATTCCAAAACACGAAGACCCCCAGCCACTGCTTTCTAGCACCCATATGATAAAAAGGGTTGGGGTTTACCATAAAGGCATTAGGGTTGGGAATCATATAGGTGCTAGGGTTGACATTACCAGCCGACCGCCCATCTAACCTAAGTAAGTGTCTAAGGAGAGTGTTTGCATGTCATGGACTGCTCATCCACCAGTATTCCGTCATTAAGCATCACGGGTCGCCACCCACGGCCAACATGTGGCTTCATTGGTGGATTCTTACCCCTCTGCGAGGTGCAGTCGGAGTATTTTAAAGCCCCAGCCAACCGGGCTGAACAAAGTCGGTATAAAATATGACTTATATACAATGTGAACGGTGAACTAACTGACTCTGGTGAGAAAAAAAAAGGAAAAATAGATGAAGGAATATCTCATAGTTAGCGCCACCCTTCAACTTGGCAGTTAAAAAAATAAATAGGGAAGTGACCTTTTCAAAATATCAGTCGAATTTCCACCCACTAACAAATTATATAACATATTTAACAAAAATACTGATAAATTGGGCTACAACTGTATGACAAGTTTTTTCAGTAGCATCAACAAAAAAAATAATAATACGGTTAGATTAATTAAAAAAAAAAAAAAAGAAAAGAAAAAAAGATCAACAAAGATCTATAGTGCATTTGTAATAAAATGCAGTATCCCCTTGCTGGTAAATATGAAAGTAAATATATAGTATACAAGGCTATTATACAAATGGATGGGCAAAATAATTAAAGAACACGATTGGACTTGACTCAATGTACGTAAAAAAAGTTTTATGTTCGTAAGACCAGCTTTGTCTGTGTCAAATATATGCATAGTAGTTTACTCTTTAAATATGCCCGTGATATCCAAAACAAATATGGCATAGATCCTATCATAAAATGGTAAATCGGTAAGAGAGCTGGTAATTACAGAACAGTTGATACATTTTGCCTTCTCTGTATGGAAGAGAATTTGGCTATTGATACATTTCCAATTCTAAAGAATTGTTAAAACAAAGATCTGAGATGTAGGCACAAAAATAAGTGGCCGCTTAATAGTTAAGTCTATTTATGTATTTTTGTTCCCCCTCTGTGCTAATTTTTACTGTGTTCTTTAATTATTTACCCCTTTGTCCTACAACTTTCTGAGAGAATTTTCCAGAAAAATCCAGGTAGAAATTCAGGTGATAAAATCCAGGTAGTAAGCTTCTGGTAATTATTCGGTTGTCTAAATCTGCTCTACGTGCGTATTTAGCACTTTTCAATATTTATTAAATTGCGACTCACCCGGTTTTCTTTTTCTTTTCCACGATGAGTCATTTCATTTTTCAGCATATATATATATATATATATATATAATATATATATATATAAGTCGACAGATAGGTCTATTGTCGGTATCAAGCCAACAGTGAGGAAGTATATCCTTTTTCACTTGCGCCAAACCAGGAGATTGTTTTTCCATCTTAAGTAAAGCGCCAGACCTACTATCAGCTCCCCACTTTACCAAATAAATCCAAGCCACGCTATTCATGCGTTGATTTGGCGAGAGCCAGTATCGAACCCTGAACCTTGTGGTTCCGAGGTTGAGGCTTTAACACCTGAGCTAAAAAGTGTTAATAAATTTATCACTCTCTCCTATTTACGTGTTTGTTTTACGCTAAACCTACAAGTCCTGTTAACGCATTATTTTGTATGAAGACGCATGTTGTGTGTGTGTGTGTGTGTGTGTCTATGTGTGAGTATGTGTACGTATCTGGAAAACTAAAAAAAAAGCATCTCAATATTTCGGTTCAATTTATGTTTTGATCTCAGACCTAATATTCGATTATTTGATGTCGAACATTAAACTGCAACTCCATTTGCAATTTATTTTTTGATATCAAATCAAATTAGCATTTATAGCATTATTTTAAAACCAAAAAGTTTCAGTAAAGCATAACCGATTCTAATGAGCTGAAAAATTACTATTAATCTAATTAGCTCAAAAGAAACAAAAAAACCCAAAAAACAACAGAAAACAAAAGAAACAAAAAACAGTTTTCCCTTCCATTTGACTGTACGAGTTATATTACCCATTATATTACCCTATGTAAAAACAAGAGTTACTTTACCATTGGTACGAGTTATATTACCATCCATTGGAGTTATATTACCCATTATGTACTGTAAATACAAGAGTTACTTACCATTGGTAACAAGTGGTAAAAGTTATGTGACGTTTTTTTCCGGATAAATGCTTTTTCGCCAATTTTTTTTTCGACATGAGATTTGATAAGAGCAGTACATAGATTTTCACTACATCAAAGAGTACCAATTTCTTTTCTCTCATTGAATTAAAGGATCAATCTACCAATGTTTCATTTCACTATAAATATCATAAAATTACCTAACCCTTCCACACGAGCAAGATGTGTTACAAGGTCAATTTATAAGCGGTGTTTAACAGATTTGAAGTTTTCCTTTTCCGAGAACAATTGCTATATCAAGGGTATTAGCGCTAAGTAAAAATGTAAGAAAGACTTACCATGAACATTCAGTGACTTTTTCATATTTACCAACCCCTCCGCACGAACAGGATGTGACACATGGTCAATTTCTTAAGCAGAGTTTGACAGGTTTGAATCCAGAGTTTTCCTTCTCTAGCCAGGATTAAAGAGCTGAGTCTGCCCAACTATTTACCCGTAGCTGGAGGGAGAATAGTTAAATGCATACCTTTACCAAGGGTATTAGCGGTATATAGTGAAATGCAAACAGTTTCGTCCAGGATTTGAACTCTGGTCGACGAGTTCATTTCCTCCGACTCTAACCATTACACCACGCACCTCCTAAGTATACGGGACCTACTGAGAATATAACCAACTTTTTATCTGAATGTGACAATTTTGTTGAATTTTACTTAGAGTGAAAATCTATCTCTTTTGAGATACTATTTTTCTATATGTAAAGAACGACACTAGCCAGGGTGCCTACGTGTGGTGATCCGAATGTAATGCCTCATATTTATTTACAGAGGACACAAAGAGTACAATAACACCGCTTTGAATCCAGAGTTTTCCTTCTACTAGACTGGTTGCCTAACTAATGTTAAAAATCCAGTATTTGTTCATAGCTGGAGGGAGAGTCGGTGGATACATACCTTTCTCAAGGGTATTAGCGCTATGTGAAATGCAAACAGCGTCGTCCAGGATTTGAACTCGCGTCGACAAGTCCATTTCCTACGACTCTAACCATTACACCACACGCCTCCACTCAGTGACTTTTTGTATTGTAACAAAGTACACTATTTTCCTGTCATTATTAATTCAATCAAGATGGCCCCATCCCCTCATTAATGGCAATTCTCATTGTAGATCAGTTCATATACCTTAGTTGAAATATCTGCTGAAAGCGATGTTAACATACGCAAAGGTAGAAAATATTGGCAGGTTATTAAGCATAGCGAAATCTGATTCATCTGATAAAATAAAATGGGAATTCTTCCAAACCGTGTATGTACTACTGTATAGTTGCACCAATTAGAGAGAAATATGTGGGCACGTCTCGATGATGATAATAATTATTTGTTTGCATATCTAAATGGTATTAAGTATACCTGTCTAATACAAATAATTTGCACAGTTATGTGGGATGAATTATTGCTATTTATTTTTCTGGATTTTTTTAGATGAAGCTTGATAATTTTCACCATTGAGATTATATATATATATATATATATATATATATATATATATATATATGTGTGTGTGTGTGTGTGGGAGCTATATTCATACATTCCGTGGCAGGATATATATATATATATATATATATATATATATATATATATATATATATATATATATTGCCATTGAATGTAGATTTAAATGTGTATATAACAATAAAGATGAGGATAACAGGCCGGAAAATCTAAATAATATTCCTTTTCGATTTTTGAACATATCTATTTGGTCCATAGATAAGACCCTAACAAGTACAACCACACAGAGTGGACCCTTGAGTGATGTCTACGGGGTCCACTCTGAGTGGTTGTACTTGCCAAGAGTGATGACTGAGAGAGAGAGAGAGAGAGAGAGAGAGAGAGAGAGAGAGAAGAGAGAGAGAGAGAGAGAGAGAGAGAGATGAAGATTGTAATATATTGATTGTTGAAAAAATTAGTAACATATTTTTTATTCTCTTAATGTCTAACAGTAGGAATAGATTTACATTACTATAAATTAGGAAGTATTACTATCCTATTCGTAACAAATATCAGTATTTCATTAAAAGAACATTGTAAAAACGCATATTCTATTACATTTTTTTAATCTTTTTCTCTCTTCAACCAAAAAAAATGTATACAATATATGTTCTTGTCAGATAAAAGCTTAATTTACAGATTGACAGTCCAACGATGATAAAATTACAAGTTCGACCTCCTTCAATGGCCACCTGACATTTACATAGCGTCACCTTTATTTGTTTTCTTTCTCTTTTTGTTGTTTTCTTTTGTGGCGTAGCCAAGAAAAGACAACGATAACAATAACGAGAGAGAGAGAGAGAGAGAGAGAGAGAGAGAGAGAGAGAGAGAGAGAGAGAGAGAGAGAGAGAGAGAGAGAGAGACTCTTCAGGAATGGTATTTACTCATCCTCCCACAGAGATGAGATGAGGCCTTTTTTAAACGTGGGAAAATGAACATATTTGCATGTAGATTAAATACAAAAAAAATTGTTTAGTTCCATCAGCATATTGCCCGTAGGTGTTAGGGTTGGGCTCATTAATACAATCCATTAGTACAACGGGGAGGAGCGGTATTCCGTAAGTAAATACATATTTCAGGGGGAGGTACTGCTTGTGAGAAGGACCTACAGAAACTTTGAATTCCGTAAGGAAATACATATTTCAGGGGGAGGTGCTGTTTGGGAGAAGGATTTGCAGAAACCTGCAATTTCGTAAGGAAATACATATTTCTAGTGGAGATGCCGTTTGGGGAAGATCTGCAGAAACCTGCAGTTTCGTAAGGAAATACATATTTCATGGGGAGGTGCTGCTTGGGAGAAGGATTTGCAGAAACCTGCAATTTCGTAAGGAAATACATATTTCAAGGGGAGGTGCTGCTTGGGGAAAGGATTTGCAGAAACCTGCAATTTCGTAAGTAAATACATATTTCAAGGGAGGTGCTGCTTGGGAGAAGGATCTGCAGAAACCTGCAATTTCGTAAGGAAATTCATATTTCAAGGGGAGGTGCCGTTTGGGAGAAGGATCTGCAGAAACCTGCAATTTCGTAAGGAAATACATATTTCAAGAGGAGATGCTGCTTGGGAGAAGGATCTGCAGAAACCTGCAATTTCGTAAGGAAATACATATTTCAGGGGGAGGTGCTGCTCGTGAGACGGATCCACACAAATCTGACATTCCGTAAGGAAAGACTTTAATAGTGTGCATGCTGTCTGGGAGGCGGATCCGAAGAAACCTTGCATTCCGCAATGAAATACATATTTCCGGGGAGGTAGATTTCTAGTTTACCTTATTGAGTATTAGCAAGTCTATCTGTGTCTATGATTTGGATAAGTGGAGGCGCTCGAATTGTACCGGTTATTCGTCGTAGAAAATAGACATGGATTAATAGAGATTAAATCATTGACCAGGCTATTTGCATCACATAGCGCTAATACCCTTAGGAAAGGTATGAATCAAATTATTCTCCCTCCGGCTACGGGTAAATAGTAGGATAGTCTAGGCTCCTTAACCTTGACTAGCCAACTAGTATAGGAGAAGGAAAACTCTGAATTCAAGCCTGTTAAACCCCGCTTAAAAATTAACCCTGGTGGAAGGGTTGGATAAATAGATATGATTTGGATTTAAAACTGTGTTTGTGAAATCCATTTAGCTGCGTTGCCAGTGACAACACAGAACAAAAGCAGGTCGGTTTTAGTTATCGCCGTCCAATTAAGATTAATGTTCACCAATCACCATGGAGTGAATCGTAATTAAATACTTTAACCTTTAATTATTTTCCCAACAGTTTTGTCTCTTGCGCTTTCTCGGGTTTCAAAGTAATTCTTTCACTTAATAATCGAAATACGAGTAGCCACAAAAAAGTATCAGGACTTTAAAACTTTTAATCCAAAAAGCTTTTAAAATTAAATCTAAAATGAAAACGTGTACACAGCTGAGCTATCTATACATATATAAAAGGCAGTTGTGTGTATATGTATGTCCGGAGGAAACTTCGAAAATAAAACAAAAAACCGACAAAGTAAATATATATGCCCATTAAATATCACCGGGGCTTAGTTTTTGCGAAAAAAAAAAAGAGATTTGATTTATATTCGTGAAGATAATTTAAAAAATAAAATTTAAATTATAACAGCATGGATTTAAAAAAAAAAAATATTTTAGATAGTAGACATTAACATTTCATTTCAGAGTAGCTGGATCAATGCAAGGTCTATTTTTTTACATAGGGTTTTAAATAGGGCATCCCATGAGGATTCAACTCACGATTAAATAATAATAGGTCTGGGGGAATAACTTTAAAAAATCCCCCTCTACCCAGGTGACACCGGGTAGCCGCTGCTAGTTTATGCATAAAGAAGTAATGACCTCTGGGTGTCAATATCAAACTGAAAACAATAATGAAGCCAGTCTCGATATTTTTAAACAAAATCATTTTAACGAAACACAAGATAGTGTAAGTGCAGAAATATCCATAATACTCATACCAAGCTCGATACACTCTCAGCGGGTCTTAGAATATACTGATTGTATCCCTTGCAGAGGGTTAGGACATGCCCCCCCCCAAAAAAAAAATGGTTGTCATGCGTATGGATCTAAACTGCATCTATTGGTGGGGATTCATTTTTGGAGATCTAAATATGTGGATTAACCCTTCATTGGAATTACTTCCAAGTCCCCTCTGACTCGGAGTCGTAGTACCTGCTAAAGTCCAGTTTATG
>CM042138.1:105946679-105999179 GCA_023376005.1 Doryteuthis pealeii | reverse complement strand
GGACGAAGAGTATGAATATACAACGGTAAAGTAAAGGATAAATCCAGACAAGATTCAAACCACCCTTAAAAGATTTGTATCAAATCAAGTTATAAACATATCTACATAGAATCTTTGCAGTATTGTTTGCAATGAAAGTAATATAGGTGTCCCACTTCAAACCAAGAGTAAGGTAGAGGCCGGAGAGTTTTAGATGTTATTGAGAGAAAGTAGAAAGCAGAGACAGATAGAAAGACAGAAAGCGAGTAGAGGAAAATAAAGACAGAAAGAAATATTTAGATTTGTGTTACATAATCTATGCATAGATTATAGTCAACCGCCTGTATTTCTGAAGGGATGGCTCCTTTTCATATCACGGGCGGGACTTTCCATGGAATATTACAGAAAGCCCGCGAAATACGTGAAGTCACGTGGGACCTGGTTGGCTCTCAGTTCCAGCTTGGTCGTCAGGCAGAGAAGATATGTCTGCTTTAGCTGAGGCTCACTGCACACGCGTGTTGTGTTAGTTAGAGAAATATGTTTAGTTAAGTAAATAAAGGTTTAAATAAATAATATGGTTTTGTGTTGATGAATGTCTTGGCAACAAGACTGAACTAGAAGAAGAAATGAATCAAGGACGACCAACCAACAAGAACAGAGAAAGACGAAGTCCAAATGCTAGAAGAAGAACGTAAGATACCAAAGATGAGCAGAAGAATAATAGAAGTAAAGAAAGGGTATACAACATTTGTTGATTGATTTTAACGGCATGTTAACCCATCTAGTTCTGTCTTATGCCTAGAGATTTGGGAATAGAGTTCATTGTAGAGTTTATATTTACATCGTTGATTTCCAATTCCTTCAGTTATTTTTCAAGCCCTATATCGCAAGCGCTCCAAATTCAATAGGTACCTTTATGTTCCATAGCTTTTTTCGCTATCCAAATATTTGTCTCTATTTTTTTTTATTTCTTTCCTTTTTTTCTCTGTGGTTTGTTTGGAACAGAAAAGTCCACTAGATGACAAGTTCTTTTGTTCGTGTTAATTAAAATTAGGTCTGGCATTTAGGCCGGGATTCAGCGATACATTTGTACCTCAAAGTCACAAAGAATTTCCTGAGTTTCATTTTCTTGGACTGGTTCTTGTTTGTCTATATACCTTTTGGTAGTATAGTCAAATTTTAATCTCTTGCACAATTCCCAGTGGATCAACTTTCCCGCCCAGTCGTACCAAGCATTGTATTTCTTTTGTGTCAGTTTGCTGCATTCGCATATTGTTAATGGAAAGATTACACTCGAAATGACCTGGACATGGCTAAGAAAGGGAAATCTCAAAATAGAAACTTAATGTCTTGTAATAGGAGCAAAAATAATACTATAAAAACAATTGTATGAAAACAAAAAATGATAATACAAAACAGAATAGTGACTGTAGGCTGTGCGGAGAAAGAGATCAAACAGTTAATAATATAATATGCGAATGAAACACACTAGCACAACAGAAGTACAAAACTATGTACAAATGTTGTTACATATTTCATAAGTAGCTTATGAATTATGTACGTACTCTAGTAAGAATATTTTTGAATCAGAGTTCGTTAGATTCAAAATAACGGGGGTTGAGTGGAAAATTACCCCGAGCGTTATTGGCAGGTAATAAACTTTTACTTGACCTCTTCTGGAAACTCACCAGTAGAGACGTGATAGAGAAGTCTTAGTTTTTAGTTTAGTTGCGGCCAGAAATTCAGAGTGAGTGGACTCAAAAGTCTGTCTCACCGAGATGTCGTGCGGTTGAATCCTGGGCTAGGGTTGTTTAATAAGAGTATATAGAAAAACAACGGAGTCTTGTTAATTAATTGAAATAAGAATGCACAGACACCCAGCCCGAAGTAGAATCAATGGGTGGGAAGGCAATTAACGAGAAGAAAATAACTTATCACATATTGGATATTACTAGGTCAGCAGATCACATAGTGAAAGTGAAAGAAAGTGAAAAGTTGGACAAGTACATTGATCTTGCAAAATAACTAAAAAAAAAGCTGTGAAAGTGAAAGTGACAGTCGTAGTTGGTGCATTTGGACCAGTTTCCAAGTATCTGGAAAATACGAGGAACAGTAAAAAAGTAATACCATTTTGTTTAGGACAAGTATAATTACCAACACAGGAACATGTATCATACATCAAAATGAAGATGGTCCTCTGTGGATCACATCTCTACTTCTCCACATAGGGGATTCCAAAGGTAATGCCATTTTGTTTAGGACAAGTATAATTACCAACACAGGGACATGTATCATACATCAAAATGAAGATGGTCCTCCGTTGATCACATCCCTACTCCTTCACACAGTCATCGTTTCTCTCAGTAGCAATGTTCCACCTTCGAATGAGAACATGTATCCCTGTCCCGTAAAATTCTGTTGACTGCTCTTTGAGCCACTTCTTCACTATAGGTTTCACTTCCTCGTCACTAGAATAATGTTTGCCCCTCTTCGGCCTCATGAAAGAGGGTTTGAGAGGCAAAGATTATACCTATCCTAAACAAAATGGCATTACTTTTTGACTCACCTTCACAATATTGATGAACTGGAGATTAGAGGACGAATTGAAACCACCCAGACTACAGCACTACAAAATTCGGCTAGGATACGTAAAAGAGTCTTTGAGACCCGCGAAGATTTGCTGCCATTCAAACTCAAGTTAAAAACCATCAGAAAAACCCGTATAATCATAATAACGGCATTATTCCATAAACAAGAACAGATACTTTGGTCGCCGTTTACTAATTTGGCAAAGGATCACAATAAAAGAATCACTGGAAATCGAACTCACGACCTAGTATTCTACGGTAGCTTCCTAATGTACGCTCCACGGACAACAAGTAACATCGTATGAAGTATACACTTTGAACTTAATAGGTAAATGTTTGCCTCAAAGCAGTAGACATTTCTATACATTCTCGGCTATTCTCTTCTGTAGATTTCCTGGTGAGTTTATGCATCTCTCCCCCTTCCCCTCTCTCTCTGTTTAGTTATGCTTGAAATACTTAGTATCTATAAAATATAAAACCTTTAAAGTGCTGAGGTGTTTGAACTTCTTGTAGATAACAACTGCGAATAGTAAATGTACCTATACATCCGCGTATGTAACGACGCGTGTACAATTTCGTATCAGTATTTCAAAAGGTCACAACAGTTTTATGAGTTTGCGCATGCCTATAAGACCCATGACCTCGAAAGGTCATCTACAATTTACTTTGCAAACATGATACTCCAATCATTACAGCCGCTTACTTAATTTTTTTGCAGTATATAAGGTTGTATTTACACAACCCCTCCGCCACGAGCAGGATGCGGTACAAGGTCAATTTGTAAGCTGAGTACAACTGGTTTAAATTCAGTTTTCCTTCTCCTAGGCCCGTTGCCATATTAACGTTAAAGAGCTTAGTCTGTCTAGCGGGGCTTGGTGTTATATACCTATTTACAACTTAACTTTAACTGGTTCAAAGGGTCATCTTCTATTTCGCTGACTGGCCATCTTCTTTTGGATTGATTTCCCTGGTCTCTTCCTCTGGTTGACTTGAGTGTCTTTTGTGCTGGCTCCGGTTGTGGTTTGTCTGTGCTCATTACCTTTTGTTTTTAATGATTTTTCTCAGGCGACTTTATTAAACCCAAAAGCCCAAAAGAGTTCAACCGCCGTGGTGAGAAGATGGCTTACTTGGGGACAGACGACCATTGCGTCTGCTCCCATCGACGAACCGCTAAATTCTTCTGACTCTAACTCAGTTCCTTTCACATTGTTTGCCTTTAGCCAATGAGAAACCACCGATTATGTCAGTGAAAGGTGAACTGGTGTCAATCACTTCTATAACGGTCATTCTATGATTCAATGGTGACTTTCCATTTACGAATACCGTTATTTAAATCTAACTACACTACAGTACATAATTCGTAGGCAGCCCACGAATTATGTAACAGTAGTTGGATTCATGCATTTCCCAAGGGTATTAGAGGTATGTAAAATGCAAATAATCTCATTCAGAATTTGAAATGATCGATAGGTCCATTTTCAACAACGATGAATTGTGTATCAAGCGTTTTATGTAGTATTTAAGGTAAACCCATTGTTCCCTGCATATGAATGAAAGATAACTATTCTTCGATTTATAAAGTGTATGAATACATAATAAGTATATGTTTAGTGAATTTAAATGTTTTAAACTTTTTCGAATTTATTTTTTTCACCATTGTTCCTCTAGGATTGTACTAGGAATATTGGTGTATACATATGTGGTTCCATTGTTAGTAGATATAAGTACAAGAGGCCCACAAAATACCGAAACATTTTTAAAAATTCATAAATCTTGTTTTTAATCTAACTTTTACATAATATTTCAGATATCATAAGTAACTTAAGAAAATTGAAAATATCAAGTTACAATGTAAAAGAACAGATTAAAATAATAAAGTTTTATCATACAATTGAGAGGTTTATATTTTCAACAAAAATACATTTTTAGGCGGCAGAAAAATTTCTAGAAATTCTGAAATCAAATGGGCTCTCCATTCAGCCCCTTTGTCAGGTCTGACAGGTTTTTGTTGGATTATTTGAAGGGGTGTGTATATATTTGAATAAGTTTAAGATATTGCTACGGCTCAAGAATACTATTTATGAAACAATTAGAGGATTGACCCCAGAAAACTTGAGAAAAGCCATACAAGTGCTCGAATTAAGGTGCAACCTTGTATCCGTGTAAATGGATATAATCTCCAAAATATCATTTAAAAAATGTACTGTAAACATTGCTTTGTATTGCCAACTCCTTATGCAAAATAACCTTATTTATTAAATGGCTCCCGTTGAAGTACATCATCATATCCCTTATCCTGTGTTATTACTAAATATTGAGAAAGAATACAACACAGAGGCGATGTATCTGCATTGGTCACTTTGCAGAGTACAGAACCACGATTCGTATATAGGCAATAAGTGGAAAATGGCGCCAGGCATGGTCATTAAAATCGAAAAAAAATACAGGCAAGAAAGCCCGAGAGGAACGAGAGTGGGAAAATGAAAAATACAAGACATTTTTTTCTTCTGAAAGCGATTCTTTGTTTTAAAAGAACGAATCAGTAAAAATCATGAATACTAAAATATTACCTCATAACAAAAGAAATGCTTTTCAAAAGACTAAATGATTAAATTTCTTAGTCAGTCTTTTATAATCCACCTTGTAGAATCGATCGCATACGTTTGGTTGCCTTGTTCGTGGGACTTAGAATATGCTGACTGTATCAGCTTGGAAAGGGGTAAATCTCTTTCACTAAATGGGTGTTCTATGTGTAACTGCCTCTGATAGTGAGGTTCTCGTTCTAGGTAGTGTAGAATATCCCTCAATTGCTATTACTCCCAAGCCCACTCTGATCAGCAGTGGTAGTACCTTTTAGCGTCCCATCTATGGATCAAATAGATCTGTTTAAAAATTATTCATATTCGATTGAAAAAAAAAACCTCTTAAGAAACAACTACCCAAAAATATAGATATAAACTTGCAATGAACGTGATTCACTAACATAAGAATAAAATAACTCTAGATGCATTGAAATATCGTTAAAATCAATCAATCAATAAATCAACCAAAGCCTTAGGGAATTTACAAAGCGTGTTTTATAAAATATTTTGTTGCAGACTTAATCCGGGCAAATACACCCAGGTGTTTGAGCAACGCCCTTAAATGGAAATATTATTAAACTAATCGTTAAATAATATTTGGTAGTAAAATCATTTTCCGTGGGAGGATTACAAATGATTTTGAATCGCACGAATAAACTGAATTGGGTACTTTGACTGTATGGGACAGTATTAGCTAATCAGATTTTTTTTTTGTTTTAATGAAAATGTTCAGCTGATTCACATGATTGGAACACATTTGCTCATTGTAAAAATGGAAATGAACACGGACACGTAATGAAAGAGACAATTTCGATTAATGATAATCTATTTTTCTATTTGATTCTAATCATTCAGTATCAGTTCATTTGATCACTAGTTGATTGTAAAGCTATTTTTCGGGTTTAATTTAGCTAACGACCGTGACGCCTCTCACGTATATATCTCCCTATCGGTGAGACGTAGTATACGCTGATCGCCAACTCCTTAGGCAAAATAACCTTATTTATTAAATGGTTCCCATTAGAGTACATCAACATATCCCTTATCCTGTGTTATTTACTAAATATGCTCTGCATAGGAGTAAGACTTTTCCTACCAAATATGCTCTGCATAGGAGTAAGACTTTTTCCTACCAAATATGCTCTGCATAGGAGTAAGACTTTTCCTACCAAATATGCTCTGCATAGGAGTAAGACTTTTCCTACCAAATATGCTCTGCATAGGAGTAAGACTTTTCCTACCAAATATGCTCTGCATAGGAGTAAGACTTTTCCTACCAAATATGCTCTGCATAGGAGTAAGACTTTCCTACAAATAGAAGTAAGACTTTTCATACCAAAGGAGTGTCATTGGTATGAAACTAAAATGTACAATGGATACCATTCCATAATCGATTCTAGTTAAGCAGCAATGAGTCTGTTCAATACTAAGATGGGTGACCATTTAAGCAAAAGCAGATACTGTAAGTAAACCTAATATCAAAATGACTTGATTAGGCATTAGATAACCCAAAAGGGTTGATATGCTGTAAAACAAAACAACCAAAACAACCTAATCGATTCTAGGCATGAAATAATCCTAGATGGGTTGACATGCCGTTAAAATCAATCAATTAATCATTTAGTGATAAAATATAAACCGGTGTTTTAAACAGGATTTTGTTATAAGTATAGCTAAAAGTAGGCACCTTGTAAGGATCAAACACTCTACTCAGTTTGGAAGATAAGCTTGCTAACAATAACAATATGAAAATGTTCCACTAAAATGGTAAGCAGAGCTTAGAATTGGCTCAAGACCAGAAGAATAGGAAAACTATTGAGTGTTGGTTTAACTTCTCTGTAGTAATTAATCGGCAAGAGGAGCTTGTTAACAATTACACCGTGTTAAGATGTCTTTAAAAAGTTAATATCATAGAACATCTTGTGAGAATTGAACTCACTATCAGAGGATCTACGAGAATTATTTTGCAATACACTACACCAAAGGTGCCCCATACTAAGTTATCGTCCAGTTCACCACTGTTTATAACCACAAAGAAAATACCTGTAAATGGGTAAAGTAAGGAAAGCATTTTTGGTAAGTGTATTTGGTAAGTTCGTATTTCGCATCTTGTTTAGCGCACATGCACGCGCAGACGCATTTACATGCACACACACACACACACACACACACACACACACACACACACACAAACACACACACACATACGTACACAAAGATAATTTTGGAATAGAGAGTTTCTGGAGATTAAAATGGATTTATTTCGAAGATAATTGTGCCGAGATACAACATAAATTGAATCCATTCATGCAAATATGTTCTTTATGGAGTTGCTGTGATTCAACGGAAATTCTTTATTACAAATTTCGAGAACCTAGAAAAAAAACTATTATTTCGCAAGGCCCTGATGTCCAAATCGTGTACTGGATCAGAAGAGATCGACCTTTGGGATAAGTGAACCGACTGAAGATTATTCTGCATCACAACATCCATCTTAAAGTTTTTGAATAAAACAGTGAACAGTCATAGATCTGGGATGGGAATTTCTTCCAAATACGAAAGTCTTCCCCAGACATGTCACTTCTTTCTCTACATGCAAAGGATCTTGCCTGCTCAGCAGACCGTAATTTGATTGTTCAATGGAGTAGAAAATGGCTTGTAGTCGTCAAAACCTCAAGGACTGAGACATTATCTTTCCATCACCATCCCAACTCTCCTGATCTTCACTTATTATAATGAGCGGAACTTGATCGAAAGAGATTGATTGCTTTGACAAACTCTTAGGAATTCCCTTCGGATTTAAAATGTGCGACATATATTAGATCAATTGTAAAGAGCGCATAATAGAATACTTAGAAGAATACCGAGAATACTGGAGATTTCTCGGACCTTCATAACTTTTCTGAGAATTCTAGCCGATCTTGACAATGCTGTACTCCGGATGTTTTCGATTCTTTTTCTGATCTCCAATTGTTCCAGTCTCATTTCTAAGCCCCCAAGGATCGCCCAAGCACACTAATAGTAATTGGTATCACCGTTACGTTACACATTTTTCCACTCTTAGGCAAGATCTACGTATTTGTCTATCGTTTCGTTTTCTTTTATTTTCATTCTGTAACCCGCTTGAACAGCAGAAATTCATTCGATGACAAGTTCTTTTTTCTTGTTAATTCTAAGTCTGGTCTTCTGGTCGGGATTTAATGACCCGTTTGTATCTAGGACAGATTCTGGTTTCTGCATATATAATTTGTCAGCATGATCAAGTTTTAATCTCTTGTGCAATTCCCAGTGGATCACCTTTCTCACCCAGTTGTTCTCCTTTTACACCAGTTTGCTGCATTCGCTTATTATGTGCTTAACTGTTTCATGTCCGTTACAACATAATCTGCACTTTATTATTTTTTTTCACTTCAGTGATCACTGAACTCTTCTTCTTCTCTTTCTTGTCGTCGTCGTCTGGAAAGTCCCAGTCTTCCCAAGGTATCCACTTCTCTTCCCTTTAAGGTCTAAGTTTAAGACTATTCAAAGAGCCCTGAATATGATAATTACAACTGTCCCTTTGTTGTGAAGTCTAAATGTTCTTCTATATTTGAAATTTTCATTGCAAGCAAATATATAAAGTTTTTTTTTTAAATTAAAAAAAAAGAAAAAAAAAAAGGAATTTTAACAGGTTTATGATCTATCTTAATAATTCAACGTTTTGTCATGTCAATTTTGTCACCCAACATATGTTATGATTACATCATGATTGAAAAAGTCATATTAGTTAGGGAAAAAGTGACATTTAATTTGTCATGATCATAGTAATAAAATAATATCTTAAAAGTAAATATCAACCATAAAGTCACATTTAATTAACTAAAATGAAACTGATAAAACTAAAAATTACAAAAGAAAACGCTTAAAAATAAACTTCAGATCTCAAAAGTGTTCTCTACATTTGGTATCAGACAAATCCCAGAAAGCAAAGATTAAGAAAATTCTTGTGTCTAACACATTTTCTTCTACCAGTTAACAATCTTTATATCTTGACATCTGGCCCGCTTGAATCTCAAAGTTTCACGGATTTGTATAATTTTATCGTTCCTATAAAAAATAATACTGGCAAGAGTGAGTTGCCCTGGAAGGTGCTCCTTTGAAATTTAACCTTCTGTTAGTGTTTGTCCTCCTGCTGATAATTCCATTCACTCGCTCTCGGAATGAGAATAATATAAGCTAGAATACTTAGAAGTGTTTTATAGACCGTTTGAGACTTGTTGTCACTTGGTTTCTATTGAAAAACCACCAGTTAAAACTGATATGAAAAAACCAGCATCAAATGAAAATAGTATCTGATATCTTGAACATTTTCATACATTCTATAATACAAACTTTCGGGATCATATCATGTTATTGTTTTTCTTCTTGCCAGTTTCTTTTGCTCTTAAAACATTTTGCATTGTAAGTAAAGTAAAGTCGGCGGGGCGGCCTAATATCGGCATCAACCAGACAGCGAGGGAGTCTATCCCTTTTTCACTGGCGCTAGACCAAGGAGACTATTTTAGCGTCTGAGGTGTAGCGCCGCACCGCACTGACCATCAGCACCTCTCTTTACCGCACAGATCCCTGCGCTACTCATACGCTGAGTTGGCGAGGGCCGGTATCGAACCAGTGAGTCCTATTCGGACACTCTACCGATTGAGCTAAACCGGCATTATTTTTGCATTGTAAATAAGCATGGAATGTTTCAAATGATTGGACTATATTTATACGTTGGATCTTAAAACATTGATATTGCAGGTTGATAGGAACAGTTAAATTAATACATACTATTTTCATTTGATGCTGTTTTTTTTCCACATCAGTTTTAACTGGTGGTTTTTCAATAGAGACCAAGTGACAACAAATCTCAAACGGTCTATAAAACACTTATAAGTATTCTAGCTTATATTATTCTCTAAGACAAACCATTTTTGGACATTATTTTTTACGGTCATTTTCTGTTGTACTTTTTTGTTGAGCCTATTTACTGTATTTTCTTATTACAGTTCTCACATCCTTCTCCACATCTTTTTGTGTCTTTAATCTATTGGTCTCTATATAATTGATTCTTATTTCTTTGTTCCGGGTTGATATAATCGAGTGTTCCTTTGTCTCTCTTCAGATATTCTTTCTTAACAATATCAATGTCATTTTACTAAAATCATAAGCTCGGGGTTACTTTTCATAACATCTACATGCTTAGAAACTCACGGTAAAAATATATTCAATTATCTTCTACTCAAACTACTTTGGAAGTTGTATCCTGTTGTGTATTCATTCGTATCTCAATAACAAGTTAGACATTTTTTTTCAAACCGCCCCCACAAAGAACTCTTTGTGAATTACTTCTATTGTCAGGTTATCTGAATAGAAATAAAAATGTCCACTACTAACCTGTGTCTGTTTTTCTTATTAAAAAATAATCAGACAAAAGATCATATATCATAAAAAGTTCTTCCAGCACTAACCTCAGAATAAAAATATAAGGATGATTTTTGAGTAGTTTTTATATTATTACACATAAAATACACTTGGTTTAGCTCAGTCAGTAGAGCGTCCGACTTGGAACCACAAGGTTCCTGATTCCATACCAGCCCTCGCCAACTCAGTGTATGAGTAGCACAGGAATCTATGCGGTAAGGTGAGGAGCTAATGGTAGATGTGGCGCTCCACCTCAGACGCCAAAAACAATCTCTTTGGCGTAGCGCTAGTAAAAAGGGGATAGACTCCTTCACTGTCTGACTTTTACCGACTTTAGGCCAGCCGAAGATTTATTTATTCTTCTGTGCATTATCAGTTTTTGCTACGGCATAATTGGTTCTTATGGTCTAATTTTGTGCTGCTTTTAAAATATATCCAGTTTCTCTCTTCAGGTTTCCTCTTCTTAGACGTCCAAGCCATCCCCGGTGTGCAATTTACTTAGTTTGTCGCTTGAAGTATATATACAGTTGTTTTTCTTTATAATTTGTTATCTAGCCTTTTTGATTGATATTTTTCTGTTTGTCCTTAAGTTTTTCTATTGATACTGTTGTTACTGAATGCTGTAATCAGTCTTTCTTTATACTTTTTTGTATATTCCTCTAGTTCCCAAATTGTTGCATACAAGGTGTGTCAAAAAAGTATCGATATTTTTAAATACTTTTTGACACACCTTGTATTCTGAAAAAATATGAATAGAACATTATTTTTTTCAGAATACAAGGTGGGTAAAAAGTACCAAGTTTAAAGCTGTATTTACTAAGATAGAAATGAAGAATGAATGGAACGTTAGTTTTTTCAGAATACAAGGTGGGTCAAAAAGTACAAAAAATCTCGATATTTTTTGACACACCTTTTATATGCAGTCCTCGATGATGGCTAGTCCAATTCCTCATTCTTTTCTTCACACATAACCTGTGTATATCGTCTGTCGGATGTAAGAAAATGTGCATTGTCATCATTTTCCTTGTTTTTAGTCCATTTTTTTAGTTCCTTTCTTGTCCATTCAAAGAGTATCTTACCAGAGGGTTGCCCGGGTTTTTATTTATTGGGTGAGATTTATGCTGCAGAGTTTGGTTTCGAAAACTTTTCTTGTTCTTCGAAGGTACATTTTTCTTACTTTCATTTTATCTGTTTACTTGATGGTGTCCGCTTCCAATATTCCCAGGTATCTGTTGGTTTATTTTTCTCCAAGAGTTCCGATGCTTTTATGATTGGCTAGTTCTATTCCTGCATCTTTCCATTTTACATCCTAAGCATGGCAAGTTTTTCTATCCCAAATTCCATTCGTATATACTGGCTGTAGATCTGAACAATAAATTGCTTCCCAGTAATTAGAATGCTTTAATTTCAAATTTCAAAGAAAGTTGAAATATATAGACTAATAAATGTGTAAATTATACATACTAGAAAAAACACCCTCCGAGCGGTATAAAAATTTATTTTTGAAAGATATTGCTTGAGTGGAGAAGTTAAAAATTCAATGTCAGAGGGTTTGTATCATAAGTAAGTAAAATTATGAAAAACATTAAAGGAGTAAAAAAAAGAAGAGGAAATTAAACAATTTGAAATGGCAACTTAGTTCAGTTCTCCTCAAATAAAATGTTGTACGCATCTATGAATTATTAATTAAATAATTATATTGAATATGTCACACATAAATATTACCACAAATCGTAGGTATTTATTTATTTAAAAACTTTTTTTTTAACTTCTTGTTACTGAAAAAAGGGAGAATAAGTAAACAAATAATTTTAAAAATTGATTGCAAACCTCGCAATTTTTTCAATTTAAAGTAATAATACAATTTCATAATTAATTTCATAGTTTATATAGTTTATTCATTCAAATTGTCATTATTGGAATAGAAAGGATTCAAGTGTTGAATTATAAGAAACAGCTTTATTTTATCAATATTAATATTTATTCAATGTATTGACGATTTTGGGTAATGTGACGTAAACAGTGATGTAGTTTCGGTTACATAAAAATTAAGACCGAATTTTCATTATTAATAGATATAAAAATACAAATATCCAAAAGAAATTGTAGACATATTTATCGTTTTATTTGAATATCGTTTTAATTCCCTCGACCAGGAGTACCTTTTCTATTTTAAAGGAAACTTAATCATTCTAATCTTTCAAAACTTTAGAATTTTGAATAAAGAATTATTCAAGGTGCCTTTTGGCATCATGGTCAAATTTCTCTTGCACGATTCCCAGTGGACCATCTTTCCTACCCAGTCGCTTTACTTCTGCCCTTGTGTCACACATAACCTAAGTTTATGTTGGTTGATTTACGATATGTCAACCCTTATTAGATTATTTTATACCAAAGTCAATTTAACAAATATAGTCTCCAATTATTGACGGAACAACATCTTCACCGTCATTTTGAAAAGGCAAACTTAATTATCTCAATCAGATGTATTTGACGCATAAATAGGCCAATAAAAGATACAACTAATCCAAATAGAAGTGGAGTAATAGCAATTAATTGGTGGCTCTGCACTCACCAGAGATTCATAATTAAAGTCTCATTTCCGGGTGAAGTTTATTTATTTGGTTCGCTGGTTGGATTTTACGACATGTCAACCATTGAGTTATTTTATGCCGAAGACATTTTTATTAATTCATTCTTATTGGGTATTAAATTGTTAAACGCATTCTTAAAACTCATTTTTGATCAATTAAATCTATAGATGGAACCCTAACAGTTACAACCACTCCGGGTCAGAGTGGACCTAGGGGTTACGGTGATGGACGTGTATTCCACATTTCCCACAGCTCCAGGATTGGAACCTCATCACTGGATGCAGTTTAACTTCATACCCAGGATAACTAAAACCCTCAGCCACCACCTTTTAGCACATATATGATAAAAAGGGTTGGGGTTTTCGAAAAGAGTAGTAGAGTCGGGACAATAATATAGGTGCTAGGTCTTGACGTGACGAGCCGATTGATCGTAAGGGATCCCTCCGACCTCCTGTCCAGCCTAAGTAAAGGCTTAAGTGGAGGATTGCATGTAACGGACTGCTCAGTCAACAAGAATTCGTCCTTTAGCATCACGAGTCGCCACCACGCCCAACAAATGGCCCCATTGATGAGGGGTGGTCTTATTCCTCTGTAGAGGTACAGTAGGTGTCTTCTAGCCGACAGGGTGGGGTGCTGTTTAGTGTCATATCTGGCACACCCTTTTATTTTGGGGGTTGGGAGTATTGTTCTATGCCCAACGAAGAAAAAACTAAGTTTATTAAACTAAACTAAGCGAAATAAATTATTATTACTGATCCTTACTCTGTACCTTATACTTGCCGTCTTGGACCAAATCTGGGCAACGTTTAATTAAAAATGACACTCAACCCCACAAAAAAATCCTACACTCCCCAGCAAAAAACAAAAGCAAATAAAAGACAAATACAAAACAGAAAAGCCCAAAATCAAGCCAAATATCGAACATGAAACTAACAATAAGTATTTACCCAACCCGTTCGGCATGGTAAGGGTATGACGCAAGGTCCCAAGTATAGGGCATCCAGCAAGGATCAAACTCAGTATTCAGTAGTAATGGAACCGTGGGACTTGTTTTTATCCAACCCGTTCGGCATATTAAGGGTATGACGCAAGGTCCCAAGTATGGGACATCCAGCGAAGATCAAACTCAGTATTCAGTAGTAATGGATCTGTGGGATTAGCTTGCTAACCATCACATAACAATATGACGCCCTTGTTTTATCCAACTCATTCGCTACAAGTAGGATGTGACACAAAGTCGGAAATAGGGGGGGGGCATTTGGATGTGATAAAACTCGCTATTTAGTAGTAATGGACCTGCGAGATGAGCTTGTTAACCATTACACCACAATGGGACGCTCTTGATAAAAGTAACAGTAATACTAATCACAGTCGGAGTATTTGAAACAAACCGAAATGACCTGGAATAGAGACTGGATGAACTGGTGACCTGGGGAAGGATTGAAACCGTTTAGATATCAGCACTATTGGCCAGAATACTGAGGAGAGTCCCGGACAATTGAGAAGATTTGTCGTCACTGGTATCTGATGAAAACGACCAGTTAGTGTCGGTGTAAAAACTCTCATAGAGTAAATAATACTTAGAATAATTGACTCATTAGTCTTGCATAAAATAAGCTTTCGACCGAAGAGCTTGTAACAAAGAAAAAAATATTGATATTTTGATTTGCTTTTGTGATGACTAATAAAATGTGTTATGTAGCACTGATATTCCTTTTGAGATATTAAATTAGAACGCGAATATTTTAGCTATTTTTTTAAACCTATTACACATATATTTTTTTTTTTTCTGTGGGCTACTGTGTTTACCTTGGCCTCGTGAATACATCTGTCTAATTACTTGTCTTTCGATTTATTTACTTGCAATATCCTCACGTGACCAATATGATCGAAGATGAGGCTTTCAGAATATTGCATATTCCCCATTGACAAATCCATGGCGACACTGGTAAATGCACGTGCGGTGAGATTAAACATAGTTGTCTCCCTCTGAATCAGTTCACTATAAATGTTAAAGAATCTTCACTTTAACTGGACCACAGTTAAGTTCTATTGAATAAAGCTTAATAAAACAATTACTTAGTGCGTCTCTTATTACTGTGTGGAAAGTCGTTTATTGAGTTTGTTTGTTGAATTAAAAATAATTATAAAGCAAATTAGCTCTTCATTCCTCTAGGAATAGGGAAATTTGAGAAGTGCGAGCGAAATGAATACTGATATGGAAATATTGATTTTAACGATGTTAGCTCAGTCGGTAAGCGTTCGGCTAGAAACCACAAGGTTCCTAGTTCGATACCGGTCCTCGCCAACTCAGTGTATGAGTAGCACAGGGATCTGTGCGGTAAAGTAAGGAGCTGATGGTAGGTGTGGCGCACCACCTCAGATGCTAAAAACAATCTCCTTGGTCTAGCGCTATTGAAAAGGGGATAGATTCCCTCGCTGACTGGCTGATACCGACTTTAGGCCGCCCCGACGACTTTACTTACTTATATACCCATTACGTCGGGTATATAATTGGAGAGAGAGAGAGAGAGAGAGAGAGAGAGAGAGAGAGATGAGGGGATTATAGATTTGGTTCTTACTTCTGTTCTGCTTGTCTACCTCGTCGGCCGCCATCGTTTGCAGGGCTGATTTTTACGCTGGTGGGTTCGGCTTTCTTTTGGGGGTTGATTTCTTCTCTGTTTGGGCTGGGTGTCTGTGCATTTCTTGTTTTAAAAAATAAATCTAGACTTTATTGTTTTTCTTTTAATCTTTATTAAGAACAACGCTGCCCAAAACCGCGCGATGAGAAGTGACATCTTTGAGAGAAGGTCTTCTCTCGGCGAGTAACTGGTCACAACTATGAACTGTCACACGCTTCTACTGGTGCGTTTTTCGGGGGTCAAGCGGAGGTTACTATTGTCAAACATCGGCAGCAACTTTCCACGTAACTCTCCAATTTCAAAACTCAATTTCAAAATTTATACTACACTACTTACATAATTCATAGGCTATCTATAAATTATGTAACAGCATGACAACTCGTTTAGGGTTATTTCATGCCTAGAAGTTATGGAATGGTGTTCATATTTACATTTTCTATTTAGAAGTTTCTTAATAGTTTTTATTTTGCATATCGAATAGGAATATCTTTTAAACAGATCTATTTACGCTAACAGATACAACTGCTCCAGGTCAGAGTGGAACTGGGTGCAATGGCAATAAAGAGATACTCATCAGTACACAGAGCTCCAGAAATTAAGCCTCACCATCAGATGCAGTTCAGTGTCATACACATGACAACCCAATTTTTTTCTTGAATGGGAGGAGGACTCTTCCTAATCTGGTGGGGATACAGCATATTCTAAGCTCCGCTGATAGAGCACTCTTTTTGAAATATTTCGTTGGAAATGGGGACAATAAGTTTTTAGGTTAATTTTTCTTCATGACCAATGATTCTAGATTTTGGGTTGTAGTTGGCACAAATTCATTTTAGACAATTTTTTTTACCTATTTCAGCTTGTCAATATCTATTTATCTATCTCATCCTATTCAAATATATCTATATCACCCTATTCATATCTATCTATCTATCTCTCAGCCTGTTCATATCTCTCTATCTCAGCCTGTTCATATCTCTCTCTATCTAAGGCTGTTCATATCTCTCTCTATCTCAGTCTGTTCATATATATATATATATATATATATATATATATATATCATCATCATGTCGCGCTATTAGTACAGATATCCATGACAATCTCTCGCCAACCTTTCCTATCATTCATTTTTCCAGGGAGATCCTCTGCGCAGCAACCTGCATCTTTGCTTAGTTGGTCAATGTAGGTCCCTGATGGGCGGCCCACACTAGAATGTCCGTGTGTTGGCTTCCACAGGAGAACGTCACTTATGAGCTCATCCTTGCTTCTCCAGCAGTGCCTGGCATGCCTTGTCCGTCATATATATATATATATATATATATATATATATATATATATATATATATATATATATATATATATATATATAGCCTGTTCATATCTCTCTCATTCTCTCAGCCTGTTCATATCTATCTATCTATCTATCATAGTGTTATAGGTTGACTGGCGATATTAAATTAATTACTTGATGATAATTAGGATAGTTTGTTAAAAGTTAAAGTTGATTTTGTAAGGAGATGTAAAATAAGAAAAAACCCACATAATAATATTAAAAATTTAAATTTATCAAAACAAAGATTTGTGTCACGTAGGCTAACATTCTACATAATAAATAAAATTCCTTTGATAAATAAAAACAATAATTGACTTCAGGTTGTCAAAATATGGCAGATTCCTAAAACTATGGAATTTGTGCAATATTGATAAATAAAATATTGATAAATAAAATAATAATTAACTTTGAGTCGTGGCACTTGGAGAATCACAACTAAGACTGGCACAAGGCCATTATACAAATAATCAATATTATCGAGTGGCTGGCCAATCAGAGACGTATGTTCGAGTGGGGTTCTGGACCCCATAAAAGGAAGACCCCAAGCTGGAACAACAGACCGTCAGCCGGAGTCAGGCACTCAGAGATCGAGAGCTCACCACAGCTCGGGGCACTTGCCACAACTTTGCCCATACACTCCACCATCTTGCCACTCGGTACCAAATTGATAATTTAACAAAAGACAACTAGCTGTAGATCGCCAGTCAACTGACAAAGAAATTACCTTCAACATCCACGCTCCTTTGACATACAAAATATTAATCATTGTATGAAAAATGAATGTATATATTTTGTACATAAATATCAATAAGCGTTGCTGTTTATTTGTTTTGTTGACAGCTTTAGATAATTTGGTTATCATCCAACCCAACCGAGTTGAGAAAGCATAGAACCAGCTCTCCTTCAGGACACTATAGTACTATAATCTGTGCCACGACCAGCATAGAATCTTCCTCGTGACCACTATAGTATTATCTATCTATCTATCTCTACCTCTCTATATCTCTTTATATATATATATATATATATATATATATATATATATATATATATATATATATATATATATATATGTGTGTGTGTGTGTGTGTGTATGTGTGTGTGTGTGTGTGTGTCACGTGTGCGTGCCTGTGTTATTAACTCAGCCAATAAAATCTATTTTTTACTTCACTTTTTCCCCATATATTTTTTCACTAAGAAAAAAAAAACACGATTTATTAAAATAGACTATTTACTTCGTCTATGTTGTTATTTCATAACGTTTTGATCATGTTCTTTCCAATCTTCTTCTGATGTATTTAATGTACAACAATCGGCGTAAATCGCCCATTGTGAAGTTTCATACAAATACAAATAATTTTTCTACTATTAATTAGTCATGGCAACTTCCATTTGTTTACTTGTTTATTCACTTATTTATTATATTTAAAAATTTATGGTACGTATGTGCTGTTCCATAAAAAAAAACCCGAATTACTATGTAAAATAAGATAACGATATTATAACCAAAATGAACAACAAGAATGACAAATAATAATGAAAAAATAAAAATATGAAAAACTCTTGTTTAGAAAATTTATTATTAGCTGTCATTGTGGACGAATGATGAGAGGAGTGATGTCATCTTACTACTTATGTTAATTCTCTAGCAGTTTTCAACCACGTTGTCCACGTCGTTGGCGGGAAAATGTTTCTAGAAGGATTCTATTTATTTATCTATTTATTTATTGTAACCAATCATTGATGGAAGAACATATGATGTCATCATCTGAATAATATATAGAATGTAAACAGCGAGGGCACAGCAGTCTCTACCTTATAGCAATCCAACACTATTTTTATTTCCCCCAGAACACTGAGTATTTACTTACGTAACCTCAACGATAGCGGTGTCCTGCGTCTGACATTAAACTGTATCCGTTGATAAGGATTCAGTTGTGGAGCACTGAGTACGTTCGTTTCTGTTACCATTATTCCAAAAGCCACTGGTAGTACCTATTAAAGAACTATATATGGGTAAAAAATATCTGTTTTAAAATTACTTGTATTAGATACGAATACTTGAAAACAAAACCTAAAATTCTAGCATTAAATACACAATAAGGAGGTGAATTGATATGCCGTTAAAAAAAACCAAACCAAACCAAACCAAACCATATTCAAACAACATATACTTAATAAAATCATAATATAACAACATGCATTCATGTTCCCATACAAACACACACGTATATATATATATATATATATATATATATATATATATATATATATATATAGTATAATAAAAAATTGAAGAAAAAAAAACAGGTTTAAATGAGTTAAGTGGTGAGATTATTGGCCGACGCTGCAGTGTTTCGAAACACTGCAGCAATAATCTCACACTTAACTCATTTAAACCTATGTTTTCTTTCATGTTTTTCATTATACTACATACCGTCGGATTCACTTCCTTTTATTATACATACATATATATATATATATATATATATATATATATGCACCTGAAGTCGCGACTGGCGTAATGGCTATGGTTGTAGGAAATGAAATTAGTGAACAAAGTTCAAATCTTGGACGAGGCTGTTTGTGTTTCCCTTCACGTTAATGCCCTTGAGAAATACATGAACGCGTCTGTTCTCCCCGTACCTATAGGTAAAGCAAGCATTAAATCTGAATTCAAACTTGACACCCGCTTTGTGTCACATCCTGTCCGTGGTGGAGGGGTTGGGTAAATACATACACAGATTCAATTTCCCATTAATAATATAAAATATCAATGCAATCATACTCTCCTATAAAGAGGCATGGGGTTTTCCACGTCTTTTTGACAGCATTTCTGTTTTTGTTTTCTATCTTTAATGATTCGTCGCCTTAAAAGTGGGTAAAATAAAAAGATATCGTGTAACTGTGTGTTATAGTGATATAACCTATAGACAATAATGGAATGCGCCGACGGCGACTATAAGGAATAGCAACAATTGTGACTTGAGGAAACAATGCGAGTCAGCTCGTAACTATATGGTCGGACGCAATCTCACTTTCTTTGCTGTAAATTTCTACTCTTTTGTTAAATACATTTGTCTACATTGTTACCCGTCGTGTTTGTCTTATTTTGACCCCTTAAAACCCCACAACACTGTGTGCAAAAATGATTATCATTAAATATGAATAGGTACTTTAAACTATATATTATGTATAAATCATTAGTATTAGATAGGAATCTTACAACCATGCAAATTATTTGTATTAGATAAAGTAATTGATATCATTTAACTGTGTGCAAAACAGACAAAGAGAAAAGTCGAATTAAAAAATGCAATTGAACAGAGAAAATAGTTGATTAGAATCAATAATTTAGAAATAAATAAAATATCGGCATTAAATAACCCATAATAAGTTGATATACCGTTAAACAAATAAACTAAGCAAACCATTGACTATAGCAAGCGACACGTGATCGGTTTCAAAAGGGATACCGTAAGCATGGCAAGGCAAAATTAGCCTGGTTCTTTGTCGGACCAGTCCAATACTCTTTTTTTGGTGCAGTGGTGGAGGTACTGCCATAGGCTCCTATCCTCCGGACCAGGACAACCTCTTTTTATTTTGCTGAGTCTAGTTTGAAGAAGAGAAAACATTTTAGTAGACGTACACACTCCAATACCAGCCTGAGGACATTTTTCAAGTTAAATCGGAACAAATTTAGGAGTTGTTATCTCTGAAAATATCTTAACGAATTCCTCAAGCCCTTAGGTAAATCGATTAAATGTATACATTCAAGTTCAATATACGGATATTGAATAGAATTACTCATATCGCTTGAGTATTTCTAGCATCTTATACAAATAGACAGACCGCGTGATTAAATTTGCCGGTTTTAAAACCACATTATCTTTTACTAAACTATTCTGGCTTTATCTAATGGTTTATCTTGTCATTGGAATTCTAATTCTCCTGTCTGGTGACTGTGACACTTTTACCACCTGAAACCTTTAGTAGCATCAAAAGAGCTTCGGTTTGTAGGTGGTCCCACGTTAATAGGGCCTTGTGCCTGACCCGCACAAGTGGGGTACGAGGTAAATACTAGTAACACCAAAAGAAGGTGAGAAATTTTCTTTTAGTTTTCATTCCAATCTGCTTGCAAGCACCTAAACACTTAATTTTAGTGTCGCCGTGGTTTAGAATACGCTGAATGGACCCCCCTGTAGAGGAGCAAGATTCCCCTAAAAAGGAGTCCTGAACATCACACTAACTTGCATCTGATGGTGAAGCTTTCGTTCTGGAGATCTGTGGAGAGTGGAGTACCCTTTCATTACCATTACTCCAAAGTTCACCCAGAGCCGGAGTGGTAATACCAGTTTCGGTCCCATCTATGGGTCAAATAGATCTGTTTGAACATCATTGTTATTCAATAGATTATAGTAAAAGAATTCTTAAGAAACAACTGCACAGAAAATGTAAATTTGAGCATACAATAAACGCGATCCATTAATCCAGACATCAAATAACCTTAGACGCGTTGACATGCCGTTAAAATCAATCAATCAATTTAATCATATGACCTTCATTTACTTTTTGCTTTATATGTATTTTGCTTTATATATATATATATATATATATAATATATATATAGTATCCACAGACACCGTGTTTCGACGTTTATGTCTCATCAGTGTGGCTAGATATAACAACTTATACCCGAGAGCGAAACCTGACAGACTTTTCAGCAGCCCGACTGCTATATATGTATATACTTGTCATATATATATATATATATATATATATATATATATGTGTGTGTGTGTGTGTGTGTGTGTGTGTGTAAAAGTATCCAACTGACTTGTATGTAGGGAATAATTCTATTTGGGATCACCAATATCTGGTGTAAATCCACAATGCATGCTTATGTTAATGCAAACTTATAGATTTATGCAAACATTTTTACAAAGTCCTAAGAGAGCTCAATGTATAATAACTAATAAATTAATTATATACAGAGCAATGATTATACTTTCAATACGAAAGAAAAACGTAACACACACACACACATAAATACATACATATATATGCACACATATTCATATATATCATTTTTTCCTCCGCCTTGTTGCGTGTGGATTTCGCTTTTGCTAAATAAAAGTTATTCTGAAGAAGTTATTCTTATAGCGAAACATGTCAATTTCATATAACCTATTGTCTTCCTTTTCTCATAATTTATCACTCAACAAAGAAAAATACCATTGAGTCTATTGAGTGGGTTACCCATTTACAATGAAAAGTCACGTAATCTATAGTTCAGAAATGTCCCTGTTCTCTGGTCTATGAATGCAGACATCTATATATGCCCTTATCATTGGGTTCTCTTATTTTTGCTTACGTCTGTTTCGTTGATAAATGACGAACTGAGCTTTTGTTGATTTTTTTTCTTTGTTGGAAGTATGTCTTGTCAACAGGTCATTTCAGGTTCACACTGTTCCTATGTGCTCATTTTAACATATTAATATTAGATTCATTACTTCCCTTTTTGAATGACTCCTAATCAGGTTGTTTCAAAATTGACAAGAAAATCACACAGAATTCCGTCTGTTTCTTCATTAAAGGACGCCACCAGTACTGTGATCCTCTGGATAATAGCAATGCTACGAACAAATGCTAATGCACGTATTGATTTTATCATAAAAGCATTTGTTGATCATTACACTAAATTTCTAGGCAATAAGGTTGGATATTTCTTTAAGTATGTTCCCCAATACGACCCCCACCAAAAAAAAAACAAAAAAAAAAAAAAAAAACAAACAAAAAAAACAAAACAAAAAACAAACAAAAAAACAAAACAAAACAAAAAAAATAATGTGGAGGTGCATCGTGTAATGGATATCGTCGTTAGAAATCGAGACGGCGACACGAGTTCAAATCCTGGACGAGACTGTTTACATTTCAGCGTTAATAAACTTGGGAAAGGTACGCGTCCAAATATTCTTCCTTCAGCTTTGGGTAAATAGTAAGACAGACTGAGCTCTAGGCACAAAGAAACAATTGAAATTTCCGAAAAAAAAACGGAATGTTTATAAGTACGTTGTTATCTATTAAGCTTTACTTTGTTATGGATGTATGTCTAAACACCAAATATCAGAAAAGGAAAGGGAAACTATGGACTTATACCTACCCAAATAACTCAAAAGCACAGCTAGATTACTTTGATAAACAAAAAGTGGATAAATAGCACTATGAACCGTGAGGCATACTTCTCTTTTGAAGGATCACAAAATCGACTCAGTAAAGTTACACCTGAGTTTATGCTGAAGTAATTAGCAAACTAGTAAATCAATACATTATAACCAGTCCTCACTTACCAACAGTAGTATATGCAATCAATATTTGATAATAGTTAAAAACGTGTCCAATACTCTTCAAGAGACCAAAAAGACATACAAGAGAAAACCTTATCAGCACCCACCTAGAATGCATACTAACCAAATACTAGAACAGAATATAAAGTCCCTTGGGAGATAAAAGTAGTTAGAGAAAAACGAAGTAATATGAGAAAAGCATCCTTACGTAATAAGACAAACCCAACATAGACCAAAGTATAGAATCTTAAGAAAGTCCTGAAAGAACTAGCGAAAATTTACAAAAAAGTATACATCCAAGGCCATTTTTTTGTGTGATTAAATATTTTTATTTTCTGCGTGAAATAAATTAATTTTTTTTTTTCTGCGTAAAAAGATCGAATTTAACATCGATATTTAAAAATATGAATTTTAGAATTCAGGTGAACTAAAAGTTGGTCCGATCCGTGCTCGATTAATATTTTTAAAAGAATTCGTAATTTTTTTATTGTTGAATAGTAATGTGTGATTCTTAGAATATACGGAAGAGCAAAACTGACATATTTGTTTTGTTTTTATACAAAGAAACGAGACGCTTCTCGGTGTAGCTTAAATGTCTTCAATTATGTTTTTTGTGTTATTTTACTCGTATGTATTTATGAATGAATACAAATTATCTACTTTGGATAAGATGCAGAACCGGATGCATGGCCTTCTGGGATATGCTCACTTCAATCACGTTCCTTTACTCGTTGGTTCTAACCCGTTCTGGAATTTCCAGTCAGAACTCATTTTGCTGCCTTGAGCGACTACTCTTTCTGATTCTTCTCCCCAACGGGCACACCAGAGTCATGCTCCATTCCATCACCTTCTCTCCTAGAACATATTTACTTTCAATTAAATTCCCTCGGGAATTTTATCCTGCCAGCTATAGACTTTGACTTAAAAATTCTATTTGGTTTGATTTTATTTACTTAACGGCATATCAACACGTCATGTGTTATTTAATACTAAAATCTTATTAATTTTAAATGTTTGTTTATAATCATACGTTTTTATATTTTCAACCTTCTATTGCAATAATTTTAATTGCAATATTTGTCTATAATAATAATAATAATAATAATAATAATAATAATAATAATATATCAAGCAAAAATAGATAAGATGCAACGGAATATCAGGTGTACGATGTGTGGAGCTTGAGATGAAACTGTTAATCATCCAATACGTGAATGCAGGAAACTAGCACAAAGGGAATGCAAGACTAGGTAAGACTGGCATGGAAAGGTGATCCACTGGGAATTGTGCAGGTAATTAAATTTTGAGGATGCTGCTAAATTACATGCACAACCCAGAATCCGCCCTAGTGGACAGGACACAGAATTCCCTGAAACTTTGAGATACAGGCAAATCACCTAATCCCGGGGCCTAGTGTTAATTTACAAGAAGAGAAGTTATCATCTCGTGGATTTTGCCGTCCTGGATTAGAGAGTGAAAATTAAAAAAAAACAAAAAAAAAACGAAAAGATAAATAAATACTTGGATCTTGCCAGAGAACTGAAAAAAACAAACATGTGGGTAAAAGTGGTACCAATTGTAGTTAGTACCCTTGCAACGGATCCCAAGAATTTGGAAAAGAGACTAGAGGAATTAAAAATCAGAGGAAAAATCGTAACCATCCAAAAAACAGCCTTGTTAATATCGACTAGAATACTCAGAAGAGACCTGAAGACATGAGAATACTAACTGTCACTCAGAATCCATTAAAAGAACACCGATTAACGCTGGTGTAAAAAAATACTAAAACTAATAATAATAATGATTAAAAAAATAGATCTCTAAGATGCGTTTGAATCAGTGATGTTCTTTAGTTCATTGGGGGTTTCGGGGCTTTTCAACATCATACCCCGGTTGAGATTGATCACGTCTCAGCCTGCATCCAGCATAGCCGTTTGTCAGCACTTCCTGTGTCGCCTTCAGCTAACAAATGGCTTCAGGTTTTGTCCTGTATACATGTGATCAGAATGTAATTTGACCAATGAGCAAAATGGTTGGCCTTCCAAATTGGTAACTTTCCCTATAAATATGTTCTCCGTTAGATTCGGCCTATATCACATAGGCGAAAACTTTACTCTAACACCGACGGTGTCCTGTGATGGATTGATCTTAGCGCCATTTTGGTATGTTTTTAATTTTTCCATACACTGTTTCTTATGTACCCAACAAATTTGTGGTAGTTTCTGTTTTTTTTTTCTGTAATAATAATAATAATAATAATAATAATAATAATAATAATAATCTTGGCCAGAAGATCAGACCTAGTATTGATTATCAAGAAATAAAAAAATACATTTTCATCTAGCGGATTTTGCTGTTCCAGAAAAGATGAAATAAAGCGAAAAGATGGATGAATACTTGGATATTGCTAGAGAACTGAAAGTATGTGGAACAAGAAAGTGACAGTAATATCAAATGTGATTGATTGAAACGGTCTCCGAGGGCTTGGAAAAGAGACTCGAGGAACTGGTGATCAGAGGAAGAAACGAAACAATCTAGACCTCAGCATTTTTTTTAGATAGGCTTGAATACTTAAAAGATTCCCGGAGACTTGAAGAGACTTGCTATCACCCAGACCACAAGGAAAAAAACATTAATAACAACTCGTGTGAAAAACTCACAAGGAGCAAAGTAATAATATGACACAGCGTACAGTTATAGGATATCAAATATTCCAATCTAATATAAATGATTTGAACATAATTATATGACATCAAGCATTCATATATAATACAAACAATTTTCAAACAGATCTATTTGACCCATAGATTGGACCCTAAAAGGTACTACCACTACACGTCAGAGTGGACCTGGAAATGGTAATGAATGGTTACTCCGCACTCCTCAGAGCTCCAGAATTGGAGTCTTAACACAGAATGCAGTTTAATCTAATACCAAGAATACCTCTCTGCCATGGTTGCAGTCCGTTGACAGGGAGGTTTAATTCTTAGTTTTGATTTCTGCTTTCTTGTTCCTTGTAAAATTTCTTCTTTGTTATATCCTTGATATTCATTTGTCATTTTGCAACCCTTTGCTTATGGTAATCCACTGGCATTGCTTCCGGTGAATTTAGTATTAAATAATATGCAACCTCTAGATTTCGTATATACCCGATTGATTGATTAAATTGAACGGTATGTCAACTCGTCTAGGGTTATTTTATGCATAGAGGTTAGGGAATTCCGTTCATTGTACATTGATATTTACATTTCATGCATATTTTTTACTTAATTTTGTTTTTTCTTTTACACACGATTCTATCGAATAAGAATTTTTTAAACAGGTCTATTTGAACCATAGATTGAACCCCACGGTACTACAACTCCGGGTCAGGGTAAACTTGGGAATATCCGCAATGAAATCGTACCCCATACTACCTAGGTCTCCAGAATTGGACTTGCACCATCTGATACAGTTTAGTGTTCTAACCAGGATTTCATTTATTTATGTGAATTTTTTTTGTAAAACTAATGTCTATATTGAGACCCTAATGAGGCTCAGAACAAGAATCAAACGAGTAAGACCCAACGTGCCAATCGACAATGTCCTCCTTCTGCATGACAATGCTGGAACACACACAAGGATCAGGACAAGGGAAAAAATCGCCTCATTCGGCTGGACAACTTTACCGCATCCACCATACTCACCAGATTTAGCACCTTCAGACTATCATCTGTTCGGCCCCATGAAAGAGGGTTTGAGAGGCAAACATTATTCAAGTGACGAGTAAGTGGAATCTGTAGTGAAGAGGTGGCTCAAAGAACACTCAACAGAATTTTACGAAGCAGGGATACATGTTCTCATTCGAAAGTAGAACTTTACTATTTAGAGAAACTGTGACTGTGGAGAAGTAGGAATGTTATCCACAGAGGACCAGCTTCATTTTGATGTATGATACATGTTCTTGTGTTAGTAATTATACCTGTGCTAAACAAAATGACATTACTTTTTGATCCACCCTTGTACATTCGCGCCCTAAGCCTGCTGGTGTCAGATTATTCCTATACTAGTAAAATCAACGATTCTAGATAAGTCCTATCTAATGTCACCTATCTTTTTTGCATGTTCATCTTTTAATAAGTTACAAGGAGATCCACGTGGGTTTCTCTAAACAAAGAATCTCCATTGAGTTTTTCTCTCACTGTGTTTTCCACTACTTTGCCAACAATAGAAGCAATCATGAGCAAGCTCCTCTCCAGGGGAAGAGTTTCCAGGCCCGCACGGTGACTATAGAAACGTGGCATTAGCATCGTGGTCATTGCTCGAAGACAATCCTGTTTTTTCAGTAGAGTGTGCATTTACACTTGTCAAGAATTAGCATCGGCGTAATCTATTTCTTGGGCATTGTTCTATTTAAAACATAAAGCACAAAACGTAAAGAAATGGTTAATAGTTTTGAAAAGATTTTCTTTAATCGCTGAAGAAAACGTCCAAACTGGACCCTCTGCCAACAGATCCTCTTATCTAGAAGACAATCTGTAGATTATCCCTCGTCCGTGGATCACTGGGATTAACGTTCTATCACAAAGCTGAACAGAATTGGAGAAAGAGCGTTTAAGGTAAGAATTACAGTCACTTTCAAAATCGATATTACATAATTGTTTACCGACGTTATAAAGAGCAAAGGATTGAGTAAATCCGACAAAGTTTCTTCAATGGCAATAAATGACCCCATAAAAATACCATGCCCCACAAATAAACCCATTCCATTATTTTTCACTTCCTCACTCCATACTTCACATCCAACCCTCCCCTATTTGCTTTCCTTTCGTCTCACATCTTATCACTCAGTACGCTCCCTCATCTTCTGCCCACCCAAAAGTTACCCTTTTAGAAGAAAAGTAGACTGTAGAGCCCATTTTGGCTTCAGAATAAATTCAATAAAGCTTCGTAAATTACCGAGGCGAAATATCATTTGAATTTAGTTGTGTTGTTTTATCCGCATTTTCCTCTATCTTCAATCACATAATTGTTTACTGTTCAAAACTTTGACCAGAGTTTCAGCAAGTGTTTCGAATCCCGACGCAATTGGGGGCTTTTTCATTGCTCTCTAACTAAAAAGAAAACCCCCTGAATAATTACATTTATAATATAGCACATAGATAAATACACCCCTAAAATTCTTATGGATGAAAAATTAATTTTCTTCTAGCAGAAGATCAACGTGGATATTATTAGATTTTTTTAAAATCAAAATGAAAATCTGTTGCGAAAAATAGCAATATGTATCAATCTAAAAATAATTAGAGATCATATTTATCTATTTATGCATTTTTATGTTTTGTTTACAGAGTTTGTTTACAGTTTTTCACTTTTAAAGGAAATGAATAGTGATAGTGATAGATCAAATATGGTTCAAGTAAGAGTAAAAGAAATTGCTAAGCTTTGCTATGTCAAAAAATCCTATACTTTGCTAAGTCAAAAATTTGCTTAGTATAAAATTTACTAGGCTTTGTTTTGTGTAGATTTTACAACACCTTATTAAGTCTAAAATCCTCTTCAGTGAGAGAAAATCCTTCTTTATCCTTCATTTCTCTTTGCAATCGAAAGTTTTAAGAGTCTATTCAAGCTTTCGTATACCTTCCAGTGATATTGGACATATGGATTCCTATTAGAGTCGGAAAATAATCTTTTTCTGGAAGGCCGGATTAAAGGGCCTAAATGGATATGCAATGAATTTCAAGTGTTGAGAAATTCTGGATCGATCTAGAATTAGAATATATCACTCTTCGTAAACATGAAACGCCAATCAACATCTTCATAAATCTAAGGGTACCTGCAGATGCGGTTGCCACGGCGTCTTGGTGGTGTTGGGTTTCTGAGACCATCAGAAAATACAACATAAAATCGGTTTATTCAGGCCTAATTCCTAACGACTGGTAACCTTTTCCTATATGATTTTCAATACATTTCATTTACCTAAAATACAGACAAACATTTCAATAGTTCATTCAGTGACAATGTATTCCTAATATATATATATATATATATATATATATATATATATATATGTATATATATATATATATAATATGTTTATATTTTATGCTGTACTATCTGCATATCATTTTTACAGAATAAAAATGGAAGACTTACATATTTGACTTACATATATTAAAGAACCCAGTCACCCATATATATATATATATATATATATATATATATATATATATATATATATATATATATATATATATATATATAAGATGAACAAAAACTAAAACAGGAAATATTCTATTGTTATTTATTTTTTGTTTTAAATTAGTTTCGACATTAAGTTTTCGTCAAGAGAAAATTTAAAAAAAAAAAAGGTTTTAAAAACAGTTTTTAAAAGAGATGATATGCTATCAGAGAAGCAACGAAAAATGCAGGGGAGTGTGTATCCATTTGTTGAAAGTAAATTATTTTTTGGTATCCAAGAGTCTTCAAGTGACCTTTCTATATCTGCTGTCAGGATAGCTGGCAAATAAGCTCTTTCTTTTGGGAGGTGTATATCATGCATGAAAGGGATGTATTCCAAATTGGACGAATTTATGTTTTGTTTATTCCTGTGTTTATGGGTTACCCCAAGGCTGTACATCCTATTTCAAAGCAGCGCAATTCAGTTTGAATTAAATCCGTTTCGAGTCGGTGTTTGTAGACGTTTTATCCATTCATCTTCGTCTGATTCTATTAGTGCCGTAATATTATACATGGGTGTGCTACTAAGAGTCTTAGTCGAAAAAAACAAAAACAGTCCACGGTGTGGAAACATGCCGAATCTCTGGTAATGAAAAAGTTACAGGTGCAGCAGTCAGTAAATAAGGTCATACTGACAGTATTTTGGGACATAAAAGGACTTATTACTTTTGAAAAAGGTGTAACTGTAAACAATGCATCCTAATACCAACTATTTAGGCAACATTCACATTGATCTGAAATTTTAATTGTTTAATGTTCGATCCATGCGACTAATATTCCCGCTTCGGGTTTATTGATGCACACACACACACACACACACACACACACCAACACACACACACACACCACGCACACACACACACACACCACACACACACACATATATATATATATATATATATGAGGAAATGAAAATCGAGTTCAAATCCTAGACAAGACTATTTGCGTTTAACTTTCCAAACCAAATGAATTACGTACATTCGTATTATTTCTATACTCTAGTGTGGTGCATCATGTAAAGGATGGTTAAGATTTTCAGCATGATGGGAAGGCTGGTTTAGTTTGTGGGACATTCTGGGAATGGTGTTCTAGTTTATATTTTACTAATTCTCTGATTTTTAACTTTATTTGCGAGTTTTTCACATCAGCGTTAGCGGATGGTCTCCTCCGGTCTCCAGGACTCATCTAAATACTCTAACCAATCTTAATAGTGGGGTTGTCTGGAGGATTTGGATTTTTCCTCTGATTTCCAATTGCGGTTGGTGTCCTTGGAACGGTCCCCAAGGGTTTGGAAGAGACTGGAAGAAAAAAAAATCATTGAAAAAATTTAAAAAGGGATTTCTTTAAACATGGCGTTCCATACCGAGTATAGAACGTCATATTTCTAAAGCAAAGATATCAAGTTATATCATTTCTTGTGGAATATTTTAAATAAAAACGGAAATGATTATTATCATAATTATTACCATAGAATAAAAATTAAACGAAAAGATAGGCAAATCCTTGGACCTTGCCAGAGATGAAGAAAAAAAAACAAAGCAAAACAAAAACAAAACAAAACAAAAACTAAAACAAAAAAACTAACAAAAACAACAAAAAAAAAAAACAAAAACGGTAGAACATGGGGTTAAAGTTTTGATTTAAAATATTCCACAAGAAATGCTATAACTTGATATATTTGCTTTAGAAACATGACGTTCTATATTCGGCATGGAACGCCATGTTTAAAAAATCCCTTTTTAAATTTTTTCAATGTTTTTTTTTTCTTATTTATTAGTGATACTATCAATATCAGTAAGGTTAATGTCTGAACTTTTTACTTATTTAGTTGGATTAAAAATAAATTCTACATCCACTGATTTTGCCATCAATTTGAACGATAAATACTGACACCTCCAGTTATATTTTCAATTTGGCAACTGAATCTTTTAAAGTAATTGGGATTCCAATTGAAATATTTTTTTGTTAAGATTCTTACCAAGATAATTACAATCGCAACAGTTTTCAGCTTTTATTTTTCTATTCTTGTTAACAAGAATACACTAAAGCAACGATCAGAAAAAATAGCAAAAACCAAAGACAAAAAGTTAAAAATTTGGATAAAATATCCGTGGGAGAAGAAAAATAAAATTGGTATAGCTGTGTGAAAACATCATCACTGGTCATGAAATAAATCATCATCATCATCATCATCGTCATCATCATTATTATCAATGATAAATTGGTAGGGATTCTTATGTTAAATGTTTTCATGTATATCTGTTCAGATTCTATGCTCACTTCTTTCCAGTCTTCGGCCTCTGGACATACATTCATCATCCAGGGGGCCATCCCCCAGATCCTTGCATTTTTATGTGTAAAAACGACCTTGTGTCCACCCTTACCTTCGTGTGTATCAATACATTGATAGAAATAATTTTCATTAACTTGCAAACAAATTTATAACTACTACTACTCTAGGTCAGAGTGCACCAGAGAATAATGACAATATAGTAGTACTCCACACTCCCCAGATCTTTAAAATTGAAACCTCACCATTAGATACAGTTTAGCATCATGCCCAAGACACTAAATATCTTTTGACCCATACATGGGACCCTAACAAGTACTACTACTCCGTATCAGTGCGAATCTGAGAGCAATGACAATGAAGGGGTACTTCACTCACTAAACAGCTCCAAAATTGGAACCTCACTCCTAAATGCAGTTTAGCATTATACACAGCACACTAAATCGGTTGAAATAATTTCTATGTTTGATGATTCATTAACAATTAAATCTATTAATAATGGAGATTCGCTTCCGGTCTTTGTCTGTAACAAAAACGACGTCACTGATTACGCCACACTACCTAAAACGTCATAACGTAGAATAAATACTCTCAAAATTTGAGCATGCAATGTTAGACAGTCCTCATTGGTTTTTTAAACAAGTTTTAATAAATACATGCCTGGTATTATCTATCTATATATAGTTTGTTTTATTTTAATATATATTTAAAGTTATTAGAACTAAGTTTCCATTTCAATTTAAAAAAAAATTTTTACTCCTTTAATAAATTTATTTTATTTTTTTACTCCTTTAATAAATTTGATGATTTATGTAAAATCATCAAATTTATGATACAAACGCTCTGATATTAAATTTTCAACTCCCATCTCCTCAGGCAATATTTATTTTACGTCACCCAGAGGGCGTTTTTTTATTTTGCTAGTTGGTATAAATAATTTTCATTAACTTCATGTACATTAATAAATTAGGAGAAATATCTTCATGAGCATTAATATATTTTCAATGATGTGAGATTGTCATCAGATAACACGTCATTACACTGAACGGAAATGAAAATTTAATTTCCGTGTAGTTTACATACGAAGTCAGTGTACAAGACTACGTAGCTTATGTTTAAACGACGAATTTTTAAACTGGTAAACTGTACCGATAAACAAAGGTATCCTGTGCAGAGTGGGAGACACCTGGCACTGGATTTCTTCAATCAATTTACTAGCTCACCTTTATCGACATAGGTGGCTAATTTTATTAGAGGGATCTACATTGTTCTCTGGCGTGATGATGTTATTCTACCCTGACATCGTGAGTGCGTATCCCATTTCTTTGTGACGTAATAGCAATTGTACGGTCTTTCCCAGCTGTTACTAGTCTTTCCTAGTGTCATCCAAACTTTCCTGGAAGTGTTTAGTAAATAATGTTATATACACATACTGAAAAGAAAAAGAAACTGTTGTGGGACAACAACAAAAAAAATAATAAATAAATAAATAAATAAAAATAAAACTTCATCAGATAATGACTGGGTTCAGTGTTGATTTTTGAGGCTAGATAATCGTAATGATTAACAGCTGGGAAAGACCGTACAATTGCTATTACGTCACAAAGAAATAGCCCAGAGCGTCCCAGCAATATCTTAAAAACACCACCACAATTTATTAATTTTCATTCAAATCGTAGGAATGCCATACCAAGATGCAACCTGTTGGTATTGTTCAATGGAGTTATGTCGATTTTTAGCTCTCCAAATCTAAGAGGTGTGCGAAAAATGGCGACTTTTTGTAATCTATTTTTGTCTGTAAAATGAGTTATAGAGTTTCCCTGCTACTAAAAAGTGGTTTATAAAGCATTTTTGTCAACGAAATCCAGTAATGCTATCAAAAAGATCTTAAAGTCAGCCAATTTTAAGTTATTGACGATTTCTGATTTTTTCATAGCAAGACCAATGTGGCACTGCGTCTACGACAAGAATCTTTTCTATTATTATTTCACATATATTGAATATTATTTATACCAAAAAATTATTAATTTTCCGTCAAATCGTAGGAATGCCTGTTTCGTATTGTTCAATTATTTTTTAACAGCTACCTAATATTTTTGGTAACAGATTTGAAATGCTGTCGAGTTTGGTAATAAATAATATAGAATAATATTAGTTTTGATTAAATTATAAGATTCCACGACAAATGATAAAATATTGGTATCTTTTTGTTTAAAAGAAATATTTTTAATTAAGAAATTTTTAGAGGGGTGTACGTATTAGTGGCTGAATTGATATATATATAAACCAGGTTAGTTGGTGTTGCGAATGATTCTAAGCAGGGACTTTTTTTATCATGGGAATGTTAAAAGTTGTATAGTCAATGTTGAAGCTTATGTAAAATAATTATATACAGAGCAAAATATTTAGCAAAGAAAAAGGCTTAAATTAATATTAAAATATTAATATGACCGGTATTTGGGTCTTTTTCTATCTATCTATCTATCTATCTATCTATCCAATTTTATGAATGTCAATCTTCAAGTAGATAGGAAAATGAAGTATATTTTGCTCTGTACCTGAATATTATTATTTACAACAAATGCCTAATTCTATTCATATCTATCTATCTATCTATCTATCTATCTATCTCTATCTATCTCAGTGCATATCTATGAGTCTATTCAATTATATTTTCTATCTATCTATTATCTATCTATCTATCTATCTATGTTTTAATATGAGTTAGGTAATATTTGTCTGTTCTAATCTGAGACCTTTTCATATCTTTCTCTATCTAGTTAACTTTCTATCTATCTTTTCCTGTGATATTTTGCACGCCCGCACGTACAAATAACTTGACTTTTGAGTTTATTCCGTTTCACTCGTAATTCAATTTCCTCGTCTATCAAATCTATTTTCCCTATTCAAATAAACTGAAATACCATTATTCCGTTTCAGTATTATGCCCAACATTTTTGTTATGTTTTGTTAAATAAGAAAAATAGCACTGTATTGTATAAATAATAATAATATAGAATGTAATGAATTATCTGATGTAATATGTTTTAATGTCTATTTCTTTTAATAAATATCTTTCTTTGGGGTGATAAATTTTTGAAATTTAAACGTTTTTAATTAACTTAATGAAGCTCTGAAGCTCGCTCAAATTTTAGCTCTCAACACAAAGCAAAAAATGATCGAGTGGCTGCACGTAAGTTGGAATATAATATGGTTTGTCAAAAAAGTATCGAGATTTTTTTAACTTTTTGACACACCTTGTATTCTGAAAAATTTAACGTTTCATTCATTCTTCATTTCTGTCTTGGTAAATACAGCTTCAAACTTGACACTTTTATGACACACCTTGTATTCTGAAAAAAAAAGTTCCATTCATTGTTCATTTCTATCTTGATGAATACAGCTTCGATCTCGATAATTTTATGATACACCTTGTATATATATATATATATATATGGAGAAAGGTAGACAAACACGGGATGTTATGGAAACTGGATGTTTAACATCCCATGTTTGTCTATCTTTCTCCATATACTGTCGGATTAACCTCCTCACATTTCTCCCATATATATATATATATATATATATATATATATATATATATATATATATATATATGAGTGTGTTTGTGTGTATTTTCTGGTGTCTGTAAATTATCTTGAAATCTATCTATGTTTTGATCTAAGTCTGTTTTATATCTATGGGGAAATTATCTATAAATAAAATTCAAATCATTAATCATTGTGAAACTACAATATCATAAAACTAAAGTCGTATGAACATTTTGTGATTTTTGAAATTCAATATTCATTATTACTATGTTTTTTACACCAGCATTAGCTGATGGTCTTTCACTGTAGTCTGACTGATAAGAAGTCTCAGATCGTTAGAACTCTTCTAGGTATTCTAGCCGATTTCAACAATGCTGTTGTCTGGATGGTCTCAATTCTTCATTTGATTTCCAGTTCCTCTAGTCTTTTTTCTAAGCTTTTGGGGAGCGTTCCAAGTGCACCAACTACAATTTGGTATCCCTTTCACTCTCATATTCCACAACTTTTTCAATTCTCTAGCAAGGTCCAGGTATTTGACTATCTTTTCATTTTATTTCTCTTCATCCTGTGATCTGCTGGAACAGCAACATCTACCAGTTGACAAGTTCTCTTTTTGTTGTTAATCACTAATAGGTAGATCTTCTGTAAGGTGATTCGTCTTTTTCTCAAAGTCCCAGAGAATTTTTATTTATGCATACAGCATTTTGTTGTATGGCCAAAATATAGTTTTTTTGCATAATTCCAAGTGGATCCCCTTTCCAGCACAGTCATGCCTTGCCTTGTATTCTCGTTGTGCTAGTTTACTGCATTCCCGTTAATACATGGTTTATCATCTCATCTCTGTCACCACACACCCTACATTTGCTGTTCTGTTATGTCTTATCATCTTTTGTTTTGATATAATTTGTTCTTATGGCATTGTTTTGTGCAGCAACTATTAGTGACTAGGTTTTTCTCTTGAGGTTTTCTATTGTTAACCATGTCCAGGTCTTTTCATGTGCAACCTCCCAATTTGTCATGTAAAGTATCCATACAATTTTTTCTTCCCATTTCTATTTTCTTGTTTTTGTTGCATCTATTATTATTATTATTATTATTATTATTATAAGTCATAAGGTTCGAGGTTCGAAACCGGCGCTCGCCAACTCAGCACATGAGTAACACAGCTTGAATCTGTGCAATAAAGAGGTAGGTGTGACAATCCACCTCAGACTAAAAAACAATTTCCTCAGTTAAAATGGTATAGACTCCCTCACTGGCCAGCTGATACAGACAATAGGCTACTCGGCCAACTTTACTATATATATATATATATATATATATATATATATATATATATATATGAGGTAAGGTAAAAGGATAGTGGACAAAAAATAATAACTCAAACAAGTCTTAGAGTGGAATATTTCGATCTTAGGATAAGATCATCTTCAGCCCAATGACTTTTATTTAAAGCAAAAATAAGTGTTAGATGGGACATGGGGTTGGTCGGAATGCAGAGGGTAGGGATCTAGTAGTAGAGTGTTTGATGCCAGGGAATATAAGGAGGAGGGGAGAGTTAAGTGACATTGGGGCACTGGGTCACTGGATCAGTTATGTGGTGCAGTAGGGGGGAGAATTTTGATCTTGTGTTGGGGAGGAGAAACGAAATGAAGCAGGGCAGGTAGTGAGTGTCTATATTATATATATATATATATATATATATATATATATATATATATATATATATATATATATTAACCATATTCATGGTGGAAATGATGTTGTTTTCTCCAATTATCATTTTTGCTATCGATGTGTCGAGATTATAGAATCCACGTCTAATGTTGAATGATTTTGTGTGAGTTATTATCGCTGATTCGCATAGGCGTCTTAGTTTCTTTTTGTGTATAGGTTTGATGAGTCTGGCTTGGGAGAAATTGAGAGAGTGATTCTGTTCAGCGATGTGTGTGAATATACACCTCCTTCCTATACTCTTACCTACACTTCACTCATTTCTTTAATCCTTATTTCCCCTCAACCATCTTCCCTCGTTCAAATCACACACATGTACGTATTTTTGCTTTAAATAAAAGTCATTGGGCTGAAGATGATCTTATCCTAAGATCGAAATATTCCCACTCTAAGACTTGTTTGAGTTATTATTTCTTGTCCACTATCCTTTTACCTTACCTCATATTGTCGGATTTTACTCCAACCCTCCTATCTTCATATATATATATATATATATATATATATATATATATATATATATATATATATATATATATATATATATATATATATATATATATGTGTGTGTGTGTGTGTGTGTGTGTGAAAGGAGACAGAGGGATAGGAAAACTGTGATAAAACTTTGTTATCAATTATGAAAATTAGACTAGAAATAACAAAACAAATGGGCCACGTCTATATAGGCGTAGTTATTCATTGAGAATTGTGCAAGCGACTAGTCTAGGCAAGCAAATGACGTGAGCATAAACCATAAGCTGTTAAGAATATAGATGAGAGTTATGAATGATTAAGGAGACTCGTCTCCTTATCTCGCCTGATAATCACCAGACATCTCTAGCTCGAAGATTAACATAATAACAGAATAATTATAAATGGCAAGTCTTCTAATACCGTTTCCATCCACAGCATGGCTACAACTGCGATTACAGTGTATTTTTAAATGAAACTGTCCATGACTTGGAGACAGTCAAAGCGAAAGCAAAGAGGAACGAAAAAATAAACAGAAAAAAAACATGGAGTTATAAATGCCAATCGATTTCTTGTTTTCTAATTATTTTCGTTTTCTCCTGCGGATGTTTTCAAGTGGCTTCTGTCGCACTGACTATCAATTTTCCAAATTAGCTGATGTTAGGTAGTCGCTGCCCAGTTAAGAAGTCTGGATTATTGTTCGGTGTCCGTAGCGGAGGTCATCGCGTCGAGTTGAGAAGTCTGGATTATATTGGGTAGTCGTGACGGAGGTTAAGGCGTCGAAAAGTCTGGATTAAGTTAGGTGGTCGTGACGTAGGTAAACGGGTCGAGAAGTCTGGATAATAATGAGTTGACGTGGCGGAGTGTTACGTAATGGGCGTGACATGGAGCCGTGAAAGTGGCCTGAGGTGTAGATTAGAGCGGAAAAGTTTACCTGATGATTTAGCCTGGACACATTGCCTGGTTTGATTGGAAGAGCGCATGGTACGTGGCGAAGAGGAGAAGGGAGGGCTAAGAAATCAGAGTGTAAATTGAATCTGGGAGAATGCGTTAACGAAGCAAGACATAGAATTTCATGCTCTCGGCAGTTGTAATTTGAGGGAAATAAAATACTCATGAGTGAAGAAGAAGCGGCCTTGTGTTATTACCAAAAACTCCAAATGGCACAACGCAAGATAACTCTCAGCCCCAAGTTGGCATCTAGACTCCAGAACATCACAGAACTGCCAACAACTGAACCACCCTCTCCTATGTAGTACCGGTACATAAATAAGTATATTGAATATTTCTTTATCCGCACATTGTTCACTCTATTAGAAGGAAGAGCCATAATGTCAAGCAACGTGGACACATCATCGGAAAGTCCAAATTGTAAAAGGCAAGATATCCCTCAGCATCCTAAAGCTGGTGTTCAGACTCCAAACATCATAGAATTGCCAACCAACAGAGCAGCTGCCCAATAACTATGCCAGCCTTCTCTGGTGTAGTACCGGTACATAGATAAGTATATTGAATATTTCTTTATCCCCACATCGTTCACTCTATTGGAAGGAAGAGCCGTAACGTTAAGCATCGTGGACACATCATCTCTCCATTCGGAAATGAGTGCAAGGCGTAAAGAGTTGACACTTCATCATCTCAGCTATTCTGACAAGGAGATAACAAGCATTCTAACACATCTAGTGTTACATAGTGTTACAAGGCAAGATAACTCTCAGCCCCAAGTTGGTCCAGACTCCATAACATCATAGAATTGCCAGTCAACTGAACAGCAGCCCAACAACAAGGATTCCACCTTCTCCGATGTAGTACAAGTACAGAGATAAGTATATTGAATATTTCTACTAGCCACACATCATTCACTCTATTAGAAGTAAGAGCCGTAGCGTAAGGAATGTGGACACATCATCACTCCATTCAGTAAAATGAGTGCAAGATGTAACGAAGAGTTGACACGTCATCATCTCAGCTATTTCAATAAGGAGAGGGTAAAGTAAAGCGTTTTAACACAGCTCTCCATTCCGACAAGGAGAGCGTAGTGCTACAGATGGTTAAGGCGTCGAGTTGAAGAGGTTGGATTGTATTGGATTGGGTCATACACTTTCAGTGAGCTTTCCTACGCCCTGTCGGCAGGGTGATAGTCTACTTGTCCGCATCACAATAATCTCACGCCGGATAATATTTAACAAAAAATGGTGGTAGAATTATTGAGATATTTTGGAGTGAAGACACTTTTAAGATCAAATTAATTCTTATTTTAAAGTGTCTGAAAGCATTCTGTTATTTTAAATATTTTTGATTTATTGGATTTATCTTATGCGTAATGGACAGAATAATGAGCAATTTTATCCCAGCCAGAAGAGCAGACCAAGTATTGATTAACAAAAAAAAAAAAAAGAAAAAAAAAAGAGAATTTATACACTGGTAGATTTTTCAGTTCCAGCAGTTCACAGGGTGAAGATGAAAGAAAACAAAATGATAGACAATTACCTGGACCGTGCCAGAGAATTGAAAACGCTGTGGAGTATGCAGGTGAATGTGATACCAATTGTTGTTGGAGCACTTGGAACGGTCCTAAAAAAACTTGGAAAAAAGACTGGATGATCTGGAAATCAGGGGAAACATTGAGACCATCCAGACAATAGCATTGTTGAAAATCGGCTGGAATACCCAGAAGAGTCCTGGAGACATGAGGATAATTTTTGTCACTCATCTTGTATTGTTTTTCATGAGTTAAAAGCAAAAACACATTGTCTCTAAAAGCCAATTTTACCAACAGAATTCAGGCTTTATAGAATAACTGAAATATGTAAGCTGAGATTATCCAACAAAGTAACGTTTGTCTTTGACTTAGAACTTTTTACCTACCCTCATTCAACAGCATAGGATGATCATAATTGTACAGTGTATATATATATATATATATATATATATATATATATATATATATATATATATATATATATATATATATATCCCCTCGCACGAGCGGGATGAGATGCAAGGTAAATTTTTAAGCGGAGTTTAACAGGTTTGAATTAAGATTCTTTCTTCTTTTTGCCGTGCAATATTTAAAGAACCCACCCTGCCCTACTATCTACCCATGGCTGGAGGGAGCATAGTTAGGTTCATATCTTTTTTAAAAGGTATTAGCGCTGTGTCCAGGATTTGAACGTGTCAACGTTCCATTTCCCACGACAATAATCATTACAACTCGTGAACCTCCAGATGATTGTATAGCGTAGGAAGAAAAATATAACACAATGTAATTTGGTTTTTAAACAGGATTCTTAATAGATTTTTAGAGGTCGTAAGAAACGTTTTTCCAATGATTAAAATTCTCTTGAGCTAAAGACATAATATTTTGCGCTCAGGAAATGTACGAGGCTGAGTCAAAAAATAATGCCACTTTGCATTAGTAACCTCGTTACTGGAATAATATTTGCCTCTCAAACCCTTTTTCATAGGGCCGAAGAGAGGCAACCATTATTCCAGTGAAATCTGTAGTGAAGTAGTGGCTCAAAGAACAGTCAACAGAATTTTACAGGGCAGGGATACATGTTCTCATTCGAAGGTGGAACATTGCTATTGAGAGAAACGGTGACTATGTGGAGCAGTAGAAATATGATCCACAGAGGACCAGCTTCATTCTGATGTATGATACATGTTCCTGTGTTGGTAATTATACCTATCCTAGTCAAAATGGCATTACTTTCTGACTCACCTTCGTATTTTTCAGGCTAACTTGTGGTTAGATTTGGCGTTCATTTCTCCCTGGGTCGTCTGGTTCTTCGACAACTAACCCTTTACCGAATGTGTAGACTTATAATGTACACATATATACAGCCTTTCTTCGGTCACTGCTCTCTGGTTCCACGCAGCTTCTGCTTTCATATTTTGTGTGCTGAATCATAAACATTTTTGTTTATTATCAACTTTGGCATAACACGTTTACAAAATTTGCAATTGTGTAAAATAATATATCATCAGTTGTGAGAAACTCCATTCCATTTCAGGTATTCTTAATGGGCTGAAATTTGTCAGCAGAGCGAAAGAAAATCTTGGCGACAGTTGATAATATCAGCACGTTGACAGCAAAGAGCAATCATCAAGAAAACGAAACGTCAAACGTCAATTCGCCAAGCTGATAAGAAAGAAGGAATTATGGCACCAATTGTGATTCACGTGATGAACGTATTTGTTTCCTCGCTTTTCTGGTTTCCATGTTTCTTCAAGAGAACCTCAAGTTTATTAACTCTGCTTTATTCAACACGTCTCCGCCTTCTAATATTACAGAGTTGTATTCGCCTTTGCAGCACGCTCACTGTGTCTATAATCATTATCGACCCTGGCATTTCTGCCAAGAAATTTAAAAATATTTTTACATGTTTTTTTGTTTTATTTCAATTTTGGTTTTTGTGCACTGTTTCGTATTTTTTCCTCTTAAATAAATCTTTTTATTCTGTCATTAATGTATTATCTTCCAGTTTTCAAATATTTTCTCCTTTTCACCTTTCATTACATTCTGTCTTGTTTGTTTGTTTATTTACCTTAATTCCATTTTCTTTCTTTTTCTTTCTTTTTTTGTTTTGTTCGTTTTTATTTTTTAGTTATTCTTGGGGCTGAGGGTTATCTTGTCTTTCTTTATTTCTATCTTTGTAACTGACCTTTTATTGTTTGTATGCTAACCAACTTCATTTCTTTCTTTCTTTTTCTTTTCGTATGTTTTCGTCTCTCTCTTTTTTTCCTTTCATTCGTTTTCCTTTTTTTCATTCTTTTCTTTCTTTCTTGTAAACCACTTTTCATTGTTTGTATATTAACCAACTTCATTTTCTCTTTTTCTTTAATTCTTGTCATTTGTTTGCTTTTCTCGTCTTTTTTTCATTCGATTACCCTTCTTTTACTTCAATGTTTTCTTTCTTTTTCGCTTAATTATTTTTCTTCTTTTGTTATTGGGCAACTTCGTTTTTGTTGTATTTCATTTTCTTTGCTTCTGTCTTTTTTCCCTTTCATTCATTTATATTTCCTTTTATTTCATTCTTTTCGTTTTTGAATCCGTTTAAAATAATTGTAGATTAACACTCTTCATTTTTTTTCTTTCCTTTTTGCATCATTACTTGTTTGTTTCTTTTCATTTCATTCACACTTTTTTCATTATTTGATTTCTTTTTCATTCTTTGCTTCATTCTTTTTTTTTCATTTCATTCTTTCTCTTTTTACTTCATTTGCATATTAGCCATCTTCATTTTTTCTTTCTTTCTTTTTACCTTCATTTATTTTTATTTATTTTTCAAATTCAGCACGCATACTGTAAGACCGATAGTTTTTTCGGCGTCATAGATTTAACCAGTGAGAGAAGATTTCTAAGGATATTAACACGAAGCCAAAAGCAAACTGCCTCAAATTGTATTTGATCTCGGCTCGCAGTGTCCATTTTCTTTGATACCCGCTACATCCCCTTATATCTATGTCAGACTAGAAAATTTCAGCACAGCCTGTGATAATCACCCTGCGCCGCTGTTAACATGTTTCTCAAATTACCTATCATTGCGAATTGTCGCTCTCTAATCTAACAGAGTAGAAACAAATAAGAACACCAAAGCGGTAGATTTTCGTTTGCACAAAGTCTAGCGAGAATTGAGCAGGTGAACTAAATGATATGACAAGAACATTAAATCGCTGTTTACATTTTGGTTTTACACCATCTGTAGCCATCAGCCGCCATTTAAATTTTTTTTCGTAAAAATTTCCAAAACTTTCCAGGTAAATTTTTACATGCAATAGGTTGATTGCTCTAGGAGGGGCACTCTCTGGGGTTCATTAGTTGTCAGGTTATAAGAAGTTCACAGAGTATAAACTCCGGTTCTTATAAAGCATATTGAAGGAGAATACCCAATGCAATTATATTTATACATACAACCATATAGCAGTTTGCAGTCTGAACGGGAAGGCTAATTTGCATATTACTCTTAAAAATTGATTTTAACAAATATATGCTTAGTATTATTGATTTCTAATTGTTTTGTTTTATTTCAATAAATATGAACAAAATTACCTTCGATAAATTTTAAAAGAAATCATAAATAAAACGAAATAACCAATTTTATTTTCTACTGTCTAATTTAGATCGATAGTTCAATTAGAAAGATTTAGCAATGAAAGCCAGAAGTAATGGCAAGAGTTAGCTACCAAGCTGTTCTATTCTTCAATTATACACCCCATTTGTTTCAAATAAGTTTAACGTTATATTTAGATAATATTGAATGCTATTTTTAATTTTCAATTTTTGAATTGCCCAAATTTTACTATTTTGTTTTACATATTTACACACATCAAACAGTCGTTTGTATAATTTCTTATAGAAATCAATTAAAATGGAATGAAAATATGTGCAATCATTATATGCGTTCCCATCAAGTTTTGTTTGTCTTTCTAATTTAATATTTAATTACATTAGAACTTAAATACTTGCGCCGGGAGGGCACATATTTTTGCTACGTTTTATAATTAAGCTAGTTATTTGTCTTATTTTTTGTAGCTTATAAGAATTTTCCCAAATTGCAGCCTCCCCACTTTCTTTAGCTTAGAGCCGCTAATATATATATATATATATATATATATATATATATATATATATATATATATAACCTAAAATGAATGAATGTTTACTGAACCGCTTGTGGCAGTCTCATTACTGCCATTTTCATGTACTTAAAAGTGTGGAGTAAACATTCGTTCATTTTAGCTTTTATCCTGCTATACTAAAAACAATTTTTAGAACAATTTAATATATATATATATATATATATATATATATATATATATATATATATATATGTGTGTGTGTGTGTGTCTGTGTGTGTGTATCTATATATGTATATATATACTTTTTTTCTTTGGTGTGTTACCAAGTTTCTTGGTACAAGTTTTTAAGCTGGTCCTATTCTCTACCAGTAGTTTGTGGTAGACTTTAGGTTCCGTATGAGAGCTTAATGTTTACTTATTGTAAACAGAGCAAAGTTATAATTGGTATTTAAGGTCTTTTTATTCACAAATATATATATATATATATATATATATATATATATATATATGTGTGTGTGTGTGTGTGTGTCTATATATGTGTGTATGTATCGGTCTATATATATGCGTGTGGATGTGTCTATATATATATATATATATATATATATATATATATATGTCTGTCTGTCCTCTTCTCTCTCTCTCTCTCTCTCTCTCTCTCTCTATATATATATATATATATATATATATATATATATATATATATATATATATATATCTGAATCATAATAGACTTCTCCTAGTAGAAAAAAACCGTTTCCCTAACACGCCATAACTTCAACAGATATCATATAGGCCAGCAGAAAAAGAAAAAAAAACCAACTAAAAATGCCAAAAGGTCAAAATAATTGCAACAGAATTTTTTCCACCATGCATTTCTATGTCTCTATTTTAACATAATAAAGGTAGGCCACTGCTGAATTTTTTTATTAGACATTGAATTGGTTTCTTAAAATATATGATTTATTCCCTTAAATTTTTTCTAGATGATTCCACTATCAAGCTAGTTTCTGGCGGTAAGAAACGGAAACAAGGTTGTTAACCTCATAACCGATTTTTAAATATTGCCACCGCATGCCAAAAATTATAAAATGTTCATATTTGCCTAGGGTTAATTTATGTAGATTTTTAATATATTTAAATACATCCTTTATGGAAATGTTAGTTTGCCATACATGGGGAGGGTTTTATTTCCAGAATTTCGTAGTCCAGGTTAGGTGCGTATTATACATAAGTATGTATTATACACAAATAATTACACTGAGTAAACCACATATTTCTCTCGGGTCTTTCTTTCACACTCTCTTGTTTTTCTATCATGATATCAAATCGACTGTAAACTGAATACATATGAAACTTTAAAAATGATCTGATAGTGGGGAGGTGTATGAATGTCAGGCTAAAGCTCTTTACCTGTCATTCGAAGTTTAAACCAGTTCTATTTGTTTTTCTTTTTAAAAAAATATAAATGCTTGTCCGAATTAAGGTGCGTCTATAAGCCCATGCAGCTTATATATATTTACCAACTCCTCCACACGAACAGGATGCGACACAAGGTCAATTTCTTAAGAGGAGTTTAACAGGTTTGAATTCAGAGTTTTCCTTTTCCTAGACTGGTTACCTAGTCATGGTTAAAGAGCACAGTCTGCCCTGCTATTTACCCATAGCTGGAGGGAGAATTGGATTCATACCTTTCCCAAGGGTATTAGCGCCATGTGAAATGCAAACAGCTTCGTCCAGGAATTGAAATCGGGTCGACGAGTCTATTTCCTACGAAATAAAGTAGACCACGCACCGTCATGCAGCTTATCAGCGTACGGTATTCATGTATAACTTAGTTTATTAAACTAGTGAAGAGTGAACTTACAATACTACCATATTGGTATGTTCAACAAACTTGCTCACTGTCACGCCACATAAGTCACCCAAAGGAATGAAGTAGGATTGATGACTTAGAAATGAAAACACAATTACTAAATAAGAAGACATAATAGAATACATTGTGTAATGGTTGACGTCGTAGGAAACGGAGACGACGAGACGAGTTCAAATCCTGGACGCGACTGTTTGCGTTTCACACAGTGCTAATACCCTAGAAAAATTATGAATCCAACTATTCCCCCTCGAGCTATGCGTAAATAGTAAGACAGATTGGCCTATTTAAACTTGGTATGACAACCGATCTAGGAGAAGGAAAGTTCTGAATTCAAACCAAAAAGCTCTCGTCTTGTTTGACGTTGAGAGCTCCTCCCCCTCCACCTATAATGCGTATGTATACACGCACATACATTTATCGATGCATATAGCTGATCATAGCGAGTTAGATTCTCACTGGGTGCTATATACCTACAAACTTGTGCTAAGTTTAGCAAATAGAAACTATATATTCAGGGAATTTTATTTCCCCAGGTGTATTTAAAAGTACCAAGACTGAAGCTAAGACAGACTTGAACAATGAAGCAAACGTTAATTGACATTCAATGCGCAAGTTTTCCAAAGAACTATTGCATAGCTCTTACTTCGTTCTTCAGTTGTTGTCGTGTTACTCTGTGTCTCTATATGTCATCGTGTCGTATCTCTCGCCGCTATATGATTGTTTACGTTCTCATTCCGTTCGTTCGTTGTTGGAGGTGCGTGTTGTAATAGTTAGAGTCGCAGGAAATGGATTCGTCGACCCAAGTTCAAATCCTGGACGAAGCTACAGTTCACATAGCGCTAATACCCTTGAGAACGGCATGAATCCAACTACACTCCCTCCAGTTATGGGTAAATAGTAGGGCAGACTCGGCTCTTTAACCTTTGTTAAGCAACCAGTCTAGGAGAAGTAAAACTCTGAATTCAAACCTGTTAAACTCCGCTTGGGGTGGTCACAACTAGAATAGGCTCAATCCTAATTAGTGATCTATTTCACTAATCTGTTGCGACACCAACTGCTTTGAATTATTCTATGTCAGCATGAAAAACAACGCGCATACATTTTTATGTGTGCACATAATTAAAAAAAAATCCTGGTGCCACTTCTTATTACGTCTTTGAAACTAATGGGGAGCGTTGATCGAAAATCACGAGCGCTCTCGTTCGCCAATTCTGACTTGGAAAAATTACTAACTTATCATCATCATCATCATCATGTCGCGCTTTCAGTGCGGATATCCATAACTAACTTATAAATGTTGACTAATCACGTGATTTTTTATCCAATGAAAAATTGATGGATTATTTGTAGTGTATAAGGTGTGCTGGAGGTCACAACTTACATTTATAGACTCTTCGTGGCCACGTGGATTCAATCGGCCAATCAACACGTTCGAATACGTGGTTTGTTAACTATTTAATAGCCGACATTGAAAGGCGTTCAGCTGTTCGTACTCAGCACGGAAGAACGGACCAACAACCAGGGATTCTGCTTAACACCGAGGAACACAAGGATCAGATGATTCACCGACCAACGGAAAAGCATCATTGTATACTACACAACACGGATAAAACTTTATGCCACAAGGGATCTCCACTGTAAAGTGCTCTCGCCTGCAGCCTAAAAATGGCCACAAGAATCTTAACAAAAACAGTGTTCTCTAATGACCCCGAGGTCATCACATGTTAATCAAAAATAGATAAACAATCGTTTTTCTTTCTCTTGTGACCGTCGTTTTTAACTATTCAGAACTACATGTCAAATAATAGATTCCATCAATCTTTTATCTAGCAGAGCATCTAAAACCCATCTTTTGTAATTGTGTAAGCTGTGTCGTTTTATTTCTTTTATTGTCTTCCATATTTTCAAATTTTATCATTGAGATAAACTTTCAGGTTTAGGGTGTGTGTAGGGTGTATAACGTTGGGTTTCAACCAAAACTGCCGTTCAGAAAGTATCAAGACTAGATTTATAATTTTAAAAATATTGACACTGTCTTTTCTAGACAACTTCATTTAATTTTATAAGTTGGTGAACTGTGCTCATGTATTCGTTTAGCATTTGAAAGAGAGAGAGAGAGAGAGAGAGAGAGAGAGAGAGAGAGAGAGAGAGAGAGAGAGAGAGAGAGAGAGAGTAAGCACCATATATATGTATATATATATATACATATATATAAATGTATATCCGATTCATCTGACTAAGCGTTCTATTGGACGTCAACTCTTACGCTATAAAGACAAATTCAAGGGCAATTTGAAGCGCCTCAATATTGACCTGAGTTCCTAGCACCAAATCGGAAAGAATGGTGTAAGCTGTTTCGCAAAATTAACGAGCTTTGAAGAAACATTGTGATCAGCTCTGTCTAGCAAGGCTGGGCTGGTATCACACTCGAGAAAACACAATTTGTCTTGTTGATAGCATGCACAACGTAGGAGGAAACAAATCACTTACTGCTGACCCTCATCTATCGTTTACGATAGAGTCCACCACCATATATATATATATATATATATATATATATATATATATATATATAATTCACCTTTGAAAAATACCATTTAATAGCAGATTTCTCTTAAACATTTGATCAATCTTCTAAAAAAGATGTTTTTTCACTCACGACTCTTCAGAGAAAATTTAGAAGTCAAAAGTTGAACAAGAAGTAGAGGATAAAACGAAAAGAAAAGGGTTGGGTGAATTGAAACCCATTTTAATTACCTAGGCTAAGATGAAGTTATTTAGTTGGAGATTATATTTAAATTCCTTCTGCTTACAAAGACCAGGTCTAAGGGTAGGGATATGCACCACATCCAAGACAGTTTGTTGAACACTAGAACTGGCATCGTCAAGTATACAGAACTTGTCAATATTGTCCGCCTCTACCACAGTTCGGATTCGCCAATAAATATTTAGTTATGGTAGAATCGACATTTTGATTTTATATATATATATATATATATATATATATATATATAAGGTGTGTCAAAAAAGTATTGACATTTTTATACTTTTTGATAGACCTTATATTCCGAAAAAAATAACGTTCCATTCATTTTTTTTTCAGAATACAAAGTGTGTCAAAAAAGTATCGATATTTTTTGTACTTTTTGACAAACCTTGTATTCTGAAAAAAAAAAGAACCCATTCCATTCATTAATTTTTTTTTCAGAATCCAAGGTGTGTTAAAAAAGTTTATAACCGTATTTACCAAGATAAAAATGAAGAATGAATGGAACGTTATTTTTTTTCAGAATGCAAGGTGTGTTAAAAAGTACAACAAATCTCGATACTTTTTGACACACCTTATATATATATATATATATATATATATATATATATATATATACCGTGTATTTAGACAATAGGTTCTCTTGTAGTCATATTTCTCGTGAAAATAACAAAGATTTCGTATTTAACTTTTTATTTAGCTTTTCTTGTTGGCGAACAAGATATAGCAATTATGGTTGAAGACAGTTAAAAAACTATCCGAGTTCTCTCTTGGTCCGAGTATGAGTAATTTCGATTATCCCAAGTCATTGTCGAGGACGCGAGTACTCCTTTGTTCTGGAGTTCAGAAGTTGTTCCGTGCTCAAATAATGTTTTGAGTATATGTGTTCATCACTAGAACGTGACGTCCTATGGGAAGGCGTAGAGCATTGGTGCTGGTTTTAATGTGTCGAGGTAGCAGCTAAGGGACAACTAATTGTGAATCCACTGAGGCGTATGACTTAGCACCGTTGTTTTGATACTCTCGCTCCCTTGCTAAAAGAGATTTTTTAGTGTGGGATGTCTGTTCTTTATAAGTATTACTTTTAATACTTGAAGTATTTTTGGGAATTTATGCTATATAATATGTTTGTATGTGTTAAATTTTTAATTGCCATCCTTTGGCCTTAAGGCAAGAGTCAATCTCGTGGAACTGGATCCTTGACAAAGAGTCCCTCGGTAATGAATCCTTTGGTAAAGAGCTCTCAGTTCCTGCTATAGAGTCCTTTGATAATGAATCCTTTGGTTACTCTGGTAATCGTATAAGTCCGCCCTCAAGAAGTGCAGTTAGAATTATATCCAATGTGTGGGGTTTAAGTATTTTATCAGCCACGCAGTATTGCTAGTAATTGGCTGCAAGAATAATTCACGTGTCCTTGGCTAGTCTATAAATCTAGGTGAGGAATTAGAGCACACCTTATATACCACAAATATTCCAACAGTATGGTCAACTAGAATTTTTTCGAATGTTAGTTGGGATGTTGTAATATATATATATATGTATTGGTTTGGTGGTTGGTGTTGAAGGCTATCACAATACATGTGTAAAGAAATATGAGTTTAATATGATGTTGTTTGTTTACTCTTGAATTATTCTTAATATTTCGGAATAAAGATCCCTTCGATAGAATATTTCTGAAAGCTAAGTTCTGGAGCTGTTAACTTGTTGCTAGGACTTTTCCATTCTGTTGTATGCCTGGTGATATCTACTTCCAAATTCTCTGCGTGTGTGTAAGTGTGTGTTTATATATATATATATGGAGAGAGAGAGAGAGAGAGAGAGAGAGAGAGAGAGAGAGAGAGAGAGAGAGAGAGAGTTTGAAAAATTGCTTTTTGGAGCATTGTTAAGTAAAGTATAGTATTGTTTTCGATGATTATTGAAAATAATCATGACAAGTAAACTCGTCAAATAACGAGTGCGTTATAACAGCTGTACGGTGTTCCACGTCGCGCTCGTTATTTGCCGAGTTTACTTATCATGATTATTTTCAATAATTATCGAATTTTATACGATATACGCATTGTAATTACCTTAAAAAATATAAACAATAAGTCGGTAGAGCGTTCGGCTAGAAACCACAAGGTTCCTAGTTCGATACCGGTCCTCGCCAACTCAGCGTATGAGTAGCACAGGGATCTGTGCGGTAAAGTAAGGAGCTGATGGTAGGTGTGGCGCTCCACCAGATGCTAAAAAACAATCTCCTTGGTCTAGCGCTATTGAAAAGGGGATAGACTCCCTCGCTGACTGGCTGATACCGACTTTAGTTCGCCTCGTCGAAATATATATATATATATATATATATATATATATATATGAGTAGAGATAGGAATATCTCGATACTAACGGAGGAAGTTACCTTTTCATCAACATTTTTATTGAATATTTTAGAAGGCTTGAAGGAACTTGAGAAATGATGTATCAAGTGTGCTGAACTGCAGAACGGAATATCTTGTACGTTTCATGGGTCTATGTAATTCTCTTCTTGGTCAACTCGAAAACTTTTCACACACACACACACACACACACATATATATATATATATATGTATATAATGTGTGTGTGTATGTGTAGAGGGAAAAGGGAGTGTGTGTGTGTGTTTGTGTGTGTGTGTGGAGGGACAATAGAGAGGAAACATGGTAAAGGAAAAGGAAAAAAAAGTAAAATAATCGCAGGAAAATAACCGTAGGGACAAGAAAACGAAAGGGTAAGACAGTAGAAATAGATGTTGGTTGGTTGTTTTTGTTTTACGGCATATCAAACCTTTTCGGGTCATTCAATGCCGAATCAAGTCATTTTGATATCGCTTTGCTTATAGTACCTGCTGTTGCTTAAGTGGTCACCCATTTAAGTACTGACCTGGCTCATCGTTGCTTAACTTCGGTGATCTAGCGGGAACCGATGCTTTCAACGTGACTTGACCATAAGCAGTAGGAGGAGAGAGAATAAAGAAAGAAGAAGAAAAGGAAGAAGAAAGAAAAGGGGAAAGAAAATGGAACATAGGAGGAGATTAGGTGTATAGGAAATGAGATCTTGGGAGAGAGAGAAAAAAAGATTTTGGAGAGACAGACAGACAGAAAGTAAAACTGGGCATTCAAAATACAAATAAAACAAGTGCACGGGGGCTTAGATTAGTATTTGTTATAATCGTTTATAGTTAGCAACATGGCTGATAGTACCATCTGTTGATACTCCCCACTGAATATCGTTTTCTTTTAGAATTCCGAAACAGAGCACTCATCGGGTCAACCACTGAGAGATAAGACCGAACCAATCCGTTGCTTTTTGGCAGAGGCCAAAAGATTTATGCGTTGGTCAAAGCCTCTTCATCTCTACTGATAAATAGTGATTCGGTAAGAGAAAGGTTGATAATGAAAAAAAAAGAAGCGCAAATAAAACTGGGTGGTTGTAAAGAGACTTAAGTAGAATGAACACAAAGAGATGCGAAGAAAATAAACGAGAGGAAGTTTGAA
>CM042138.1:105891679-105941679 GCA_023376005.1 Doryteuthis pealeii | reverse complement strand
GTCAAGCGCAACAATAACATGGTTAGCAGAATTAGAACAGGATACCCCCGTTAATTGAATAAAGGGTTGGATTTCCGATTACGAAAAGAAGGTTCCCGAGTTCGAAACGAAGGTTCCCGAGTTGTAGAAGGCTCCGACAAGAGGTCCGACAAGAGATACCTGAAGAAGGCCGGAGGGTAAATCGGCCGAAACTTTGTACAGATAACAATAAAGATGAGGACAATAGTCCGAATAATCCAAATAATATGAATTTTAACCGCCTTGAACACTTATTTTTCAGGTAGAGTGCCCAGTCTTTATGTTGAACGCAGAAAAATAACCGAACGACAGGGTCAATAATTATTGCTAATAGACTTAACAGATGAATTATATTCATAACAAATAATCCCCTTAATATGCATTTATTCATATTTAGCTAATTGAATCCGTGAAAATTTCGCAATTTCAGTTCGTCACTATTTGTAGTCAGTGATCGCTGTTTCATGATTAATCAGACTTTCTAGTTATAACTTGCCTCTTTAACTGAAATCTCTTGCAGCTTCCAGTGATCAATATTCTGTCTCTTAATTTTTCTTCTTGCAATATCCTTCAATCTCAGCTTGGGTCTACGTTGCGACTGATTTAAAAAGAATGTCTGGCAAAATGTGTTGAAAAATTAGCTAACCAATTTTAATTCTTCACCAATCATTCTAAACCGTCAAATATGATGAGTCCTCATTTTTGTCGCATTTTCACCATACAACCAAATGGTATATGCACAAACCTAAACCTGACCAGACTACCATCTTTCACAGTCTGTCAGCTTACCGATCGCCACCCACGGTTAACAAGTCTTACCCCTCTGCAGAGGTGCTATCGGCGTATTCTACGGCCCTAGCCAACAGGATGGGATATGATTTGGTTACAAGAAATCTATATTCGACCATCTCATATTCTAATAATTTTTTAGCGTTGGTAGACAAACATATTTTTATATGCTATATTTCTATCTTGAAAAGACATAAAACTGACTGGAAAAAGTCGTAAGAACTTTTTATTGTCATCAGTGCTAAAAAAGAATTTCCTTCATTTAGTTGTTTGCTACTCACTTGATTTGCAAAAGAAGTTTTGTTATTGAAATATGACCATTATGTGAGAATCGATATTTTGTCAAACTATATTAATTAATTTGTGTTTGTATTCAGTGCATTAAATATTGTCTCATACGGAAGTTGGTCTAAAATTAGATTATATGGCTTAAAAAACTTGAATATTGCGTCATTCATATTATTACAGCAAGACCTTCATTCCGTTCTTCTAAGCAATCGCAATATCATTTTACAATTGTAGACGTACAGAGCATTAAAAGGGTAATATAACCTTTATTTTTGATAAAGAACGAATATCCTTTTCACTACGACAAAAAAAAAAAAAAAAAAAAAAAGAGAAAAGTTAGATATATTAAAGAGGTGATATGAGCACACTGCTGGAATCGTTCCAGATGTGCTTTTTTGGAAACTATGACGAAAAGCCTTGGGATATCAGTAAACTTAAGAAGACTAGATAACCAAATCTCGTATTACTGCAAGTACACAATGTACCACTTGAAGCACGATAGACTAAATGGCTTGATTCTTTCTGATAAACATGTTTGCAAAACTATTACCTTTGAATAGGAATTTTTGACCTTGGAGGAAGTCATTCATACCTGAGTTTCAGTATAACAAAATTCGAATCGGATAATCTAGTTGAAATTATAATAACAAATCCAATAAAAAAAAGAAAAGAAAGTTAAAATATAACCAATTCATTTCATGTTATCTTTACCAAAATATTTCTTGCAAAGAGCATGACCCCAAACATCCTTAGTCCATTATTTCTTATTTTGATTTTGTTATTGATTTATGATAATGAAAAAAAAAGATAGAAAAGATATTTCAAAGTTTGCCATAGTGTAAGTCTATACACACAGGCCATAATACATAAAATAAGAATGTCTTGTTTTCTGTAACGAGGGTGAGTTAAAAAGCAATGCCATTTTCTTTATTTCATGTGAAGTTATTTTAAATTCTGAGGCCTACATTAAAACCCTAATGAGGCCAGAGCAAGAATCCGACGAGTAAGATCCAGCTTGCCAATCTACAATGTCTTCTTTCTACATGACAATGCTCGACCACACACAGACATCAGGACAAAGGGAGAAAATCGCCTCATTCGGGTGGGCAACTTTACCGCATCCTCCATACTCACCAGATTTAGCGCCTTCTAACTATCATCTCTCCGGCCCCATAAAAGAGGGTTTGAGAGGCAAACATAATTCCAGTGACGAGGAAGTGAAATCTGTAGTGAAGAAATGGCTCAAAGAACATTCAAAATATTTTAAGGAACAGGGATACATGCTTTCATTCAAAGATGGAACATTGCTATTGAGAGAAACAGGGACTATGTGGAGAAGTAGGGATATAATCCACAGAGGACCAACTTCACTTTGATGTATGATACATGTTCCTGTGTTGGAAATTATATCTCTCCTTAACAAAATGGCATTACTTTTTGACTCACCTTCGTATTTTCACTGTGGTCTGCTGGTACAGCAAAATCCACACTAGGTGTCAATTTCTTCTTTCTATTGTTAATCAATACTAGGGCGTCTTCTGGACAGGATTAAGTGATCGGTTTGTTTCTCAAAATCTTAGAGAATTTTATGCGTCTATTCTCTGGGATGGATTCTGATTCGTGCATATATCATTTGATAGTATGGTCGAATTTTAGTTTCTTGCACAATTCCCAGTGAATGACCTTTCCAGCCCAGTCATGCTTAGTCTTATACTCCTTTTATTCTAGTTTGTTTCATTTGCTTATGTGGCTAACTGTTTCGTATCTGTCACTACAATTTGTACACTTGTAATTCTATTGTGTCTTATGTATTTTTGCTTTGATACAATTGGTCCTTATAACATTATTTTGTTCTGCTGTTATAATAGATTCAGTTTCTCTCTTGAGGATTCCCTTTCTTACACATGTTGAGGCCTTCTCGTGTGCAATCTTTCCAGTTGGTCGCTTGAAGTATCCATAAAATTCTTTTTCTTCACATTTCTGTTTTCTGGTTTTGTTTTTCTATTTTTCCATATGATACAATTGCTGTTACTGTCTGCTGTAATATGTTTCCTTGCCCTATTTAGTGTATTTCTCGAGTACTCGAATTGTCACATCTACGCAGTTCACAATGCTGGTGTGTCCCCTTCTTCCTTTTTATCTTGACACATATAGTCTGTCCATCTCACCTCTCGGATTGCAAATTGTCATCAATTTTTTTGTCCTTTGGTCCATCTGTCAGAGTTCCTCCTTGCCCATTTTAAGAATGGTCCAGAGTATCTTACATGACGGACAGCCTAGATATTTATTTCGTTGGTGAGATTTCTGCTGCAGAGCTTGGTTTTAAGAAATTAAATTGTTCTTCTAAGGTACTCTTTTCTTACTTTTTCTTTATTTGTTTAATGGTCTCCGTGTCCAATAATTCAAAGTAATTGTAATTCATCTTTTCTCCAAGTGTTTTTTTTTATATCTTCCTGATATTTTCCGTTATTTTTCTTTTCTCCTTTTCCTGGCACACTTTTAGATTCCATATTGCATTATCTTGAAATGATAAAGCCACCCTTTCTTTAAAATCACCCTTGCTTGGTCTCCAAGTATTTTGCTTGTTGTACTGGAAATAGCAGCTTCTTTCCAAATTTCTATCATCCCTTTTCCTCTTTGTGTTGGGTTACTTTTAAAATAACAAAGGATGCATTGTTGTTTTAGTCTTTGTTTGTGTACCGGAAATTTGAACAGCCAACATTCACTGGATGCATACCAGATCCTCCATGCCGATCATGTCACTCAGATATGTCGTCTGTTTCACACGTTTATTCGTACTTATATTTATCGTATTTTTCATTCGTAGTATATTGTAGTAATACTAAACAGGAGTTGATTATTACTCTGGTCTGCGTCAAATATTTTTTTCAAAAAGTCAAAGGTTTACCAAGGGATATATGATTGCTATTTTATGCTAAATTCAAAAATACTATTCATTGTATTTGGTCAGGTCTGATTTTTAAGATGTGTTTGAATACTTCACAACAAGTTGTACATAATGATAACACTTATTCAAAAGGCCGTGGACTCTACTTGTCACAAATAAATAGTTATGATTCTGTTCTATACACTTCAAGTAAGAGCTTGTATCTTAAAATTTGATCTGATTAAAATTATTATTATTATTATTATTATTATTATTATTATTATTATTATTATTTCACTCAATTTGAGTTTTTCACACCTGCCGTAGCCGGTGGTTCGCTGGAGGCTGAGTGACCGCAAGTCTCCTCAGGTCTTCAGGACTCTTCTGACTATTCCAGCCGATTTCAATAATGCTGTAGTCTGGATGGTCTCGATTCTTCCTCTGATTTCCAATTCATCCCGGCTCTTTTCCAACCCCCTGGGGATTGTTCCAAGGGCCTCAATTACAATTGGTACGACCTTCACCCTCATGTTCCACAGTTTTCTCAGTTCTCTGGCAAGGTCCAAGTATTTGTTGATCTTTTTGCTCTCTTTTACTGGTCTCCGGGGATTAGGTCCGTCTGTACCTCAAAGTCCCAGAGAATTTTGTGCGTATCATTCTCCAGGACAGATTCAGGCTTGTGCATATACCATTGAATTATTATTATTATTATTATTATTATTATTATTATTATTATTATTATTATTTATTATATCTTACTAAAATTCTCATTATACATTTACATACTCGTAACATAGAAGAAACGGCAATATTCTTACCATAATCATTTTGGGGGGTTGAGTCGCTCTTTTACCATTTTTAAAATAAAAGGATTCTTATTTTCTTCTATCGCCAATTTTAGAATAACTAAAAAACATTAGAAATAAAAAGAAACAAAAAAAAAATCAATGACGTTCGTACTCTCTGACAGATGGTTTGTCGCTATAGCTCTATAAGAGGTGTCACAATGAATGTGTAGAAAAAATAGGATTATTTTATAAAAGTTGCTGTTGAATAAAAAAAGAAAGAAAAAAGTCTATTTTCAGTTCATGGCTAATTTGCATTTACACGTGCCTTATCATTTATTATGCAGATCTTCAATCATCCAATGTCATCAAAAGATAATGAAATGTTGATATTGCATATGGTTAGTTTCAAGTAGCAATGGGTCAATCGTATAGTTCAGTCAGTGAAGATTGAACTCACTCAAGTGCCAACGTCTCAGAGATAAAGATACATAAAATATTATTTATATAAAAAATGAAGAAGGGCAGATTGGGCCCTTTAACCTTGGTTAGGTAACCAATCTAGGAGAAGGAAAACTCTTAAGAAATTGGTCTTGTGTCACATCCTACTCATGCGGAGGGTTTGGTAAATATATGTACATAAAAATGAAGTGTTCTCTGGCGCCACAAAAAAGTCTAACTTTAGAACTAGCCTTTTCTTTTTTTTTGAACGTGAGATGAAGAATTATCATTGTTATGTGCTGATCTACATATGTTTTTTTGAATTTTTGAAGTGAAGAATTATCATTATTATAAAGTAATGTACTCATTTTTCTCTGCATTTCTGAATTAAAGGATTATCATTATTATACACCAATGTACTCATTTTTTCTGAATTTCCGAATGAATTATTATTATTATTATTATTATTATTATTATACACAGACGTGCTCATTTTTTTGAATTTCTGAGATTTTTCTGTACTACTATAGCTGAGAAGAGATGGCTTTATGCCTTTTCAAGGGAATTAACGCAGAGAGGAAAGGAAAACAGCCTTGTCCAGGATTTGAACTTGGCTCGTCGAGTCCATTTCCTACGATGGTAACTATTGCACCACCCATCACTTTGAGAAATAACAGCATGAAATCCTCAATTTCATATTCAACGTTATTTGTTTTTCTCGTTGAGAATATTAAACAAACAATAAATTCACATTTATTATAAGAATAAAGAAAACGATTTCCTACTTTTTATTTCTATTCAATACATAAACAGAGAAGCTGAAGATATCAGTTTTAACGTATGGATGACAAGGAATTCTCATTTGAAGAAAACTTAAATAATTCAGATAAACTATATTAGTTTATATTGCTTATTGAATATTTTATTACACCAGTTCGTTGCTGCTTATTTGATTTACATTGTTATGATAAGGAGACAGGATATACTTATTGTAAATAAGATAGACGGGGCGTGAACACTTTGGGTTCCTGCTGTAGCAGCGGTCCATTATGATACCATGATGAAATCAAACATAGTTTTCTCCCCTGAATCAACCATCTAGATATTTTAACAAAGCTCCACGCTAAACTTAGCACAGTTGTATCATATATCAGTAAAGGTTTAAGTTAAGTTATTACAGCGTTCATTTTTCATTACATATAAAGTAAAGTCGTCAGGGCGACTTAATGTCGGTATCAGCCAGACAGCGAAGGAGTCTATCCTCTTTTCACTTGCGCTAGACCAAGGAGATTATTTTAGCATCTGAGGTGGAGCACCACACCTACCATCAGCTCCTCACTTTACCGCACAGATCCCTGTGCTACTCATACGCTGAGTTATCGCGGGTCGGTATCGAACTAGGAACCTTGTGGTTTCTAGCCGAACGCTCTACCGACTGAGCTAACCCGGCTCTGACATATACTGACAAGTATATAAAGGAAGGAATGAATGATTCTTCTTATTATTGATTGATTGATTAATTTTAAATCTTCTAGGATTATTTTATGCCTAGATGTTAGGGAATTGTGTTCATTGTATGTTTATATTTAATTTTTTGTATAGTTATTTCTTGATTTCTTTTTTTTTTGCACACGGTCCTATTGAAGATGAATAATGTTTAAGCTGATTTATCTGACCCAGAGATGGAACACTAACAGGTACTGCTACCTCAAGTCAGTGAACCTGGAAGTAATGGCAATAGGGAGTACTCCACAGTCCCCAGATTTCAAGAACTGCAGTTTAGTGTCATACACATGACACCTCTTTGTGTGTGTGTAAGGGAGGTAGGCTTAGCCCTCTATAGAGGATACACTCGCCGTATTCTGAGCCCCTCCGACAGGTTTCTGTTCTTATAAACGTTTCGCAGTTGTCTCCGTTATATGGAACAATTGCATAATTTAAAAAAAAGATTTTCAATTCAAATGCAGAAACAAAAAAAATCATAATTCATTTACAATTTGGACTGGATATTGCTTTATTTTCTAAGTTAAACCACTTTAACTGCATTGCTCTAATAAAAAATCTCGCTATAGTGTCTCGTTTATTTCCGGATTATGGTCACATCAAAACAATGAAATTTTTTATTACACCCCTTACAGTGTTTTATAAAAAGTTAATTTTCTCGTTGGGTTAGGACAGTTCTAAGTGACAGTTATCTCTAGGCTGCAGGTTTAATGCTGGTCAAGGGCGACAGTAACATAGAATAATAATTAACACAGCTTAACACTTGTACCCAGCTATGGTTAGCGGAATGAGAACAGGATACCTCCGTGGATTGAATAAAGGGTTGGGTTCAAAGTTCCGTGATGACTCCCGATTACGACAAGAAGGTTACGACAAGAAGGTTGAAAAAAAAAAAAAAAATTAAAATATATATATATATATATATATATATATATATATATATATATATATATATATATATATAAGATAATAAAACAAATATATAAGAAAATAATTATTAACAATCTCTATATAAATATAGATACATTTATTCTTAAATCCCGAGCAAAGTCGGGCAGCTCTGCTAGTAAAAAATAAAACTATTATAATATATATAAGAGGATTACTTATTTTTAGACTGCAACGTATTCATATTTTGGTTACATAATTTTAATGCTGTAGAATCTTGCAATAAATAATACTTAATAATACCCATTTTAATTGTATAATGTTCCACTAAAAATAACATTCTGATATCTTAGGTTTAGAATAATTCTAAAAAATAAAATTATAGGGTGTTATCATTTATAAACGATACTGTATATAAACACGCTCAGACGTAAGAGTTTTAGTAATATATAGCTAATAAGATATAGATAAAAAGGAAAACCTTACATACGTCTGAAATAAGTTCTTGTATAGGCAAGCAACGCAGCGTCTTATTAATAGGAGATCGTAATGTGCTGGATAATAATGGTTGTAGAATCTAATGTTTGATCTCGCCTATCAAATTAAATAAATAGTAATTAATCTGTCTCTGACTGCAATAAGACATGTATTACGGAATGATACACAAATAAAATGCCGACATATTTACTGATAAGTTCGATTTATTTAAACAATTTCACGAATCTACTAACCACATCTTGGCGTCTGTTTAAATTGATCGCTTAAGAACATAATAGAAATTAAAATCATGTTCTCTGATAGCAATTAAACTGATGAATCTTGAGAGAGAGAGAGAGAGAGAGAGAGAGAGAGAGAGAGAGAGAGAGAGGGGAGGAGATTCGGCATATTGAGAGGAATAATGTTTTAAGAATTGAGACAAGTAATGCAGAAGAAAGTGAATATTGAAATGTTTTACTTTTATTATAAGAATCTCATTTCTTTTAGTAATAAAAGTTATGTAACTATCTATCTTCTTCTTTTAAAGAAATTTTTCAAATCAGTTAGAAGTCTAAAACAAAACACAAATCGCAGAAAAATGTAAGAATCTAGAATATAATTTTCGGTATTATATTTGCGGCGATTTATGCAAATTAGTAAGAAGTAAAGAGCTTAAAAAATAAGTTATTCAAGTGGAGGCATCATAAAATAAGGTCCGTTTTTTTGAGGATTTTATTTGGATTCGAGTAATATATCTATTATAATGGAGATTGAGTGTTTTTCTGTCTGTAACCGAAACTATATTACTACTCAAGTCACAATTCCCTTAGTTATTTACGTTACATTCACCGTGATTTTATTTTTATCTAAACCCCAATTATCAATAAAATAGTTTTGCATTATTATTACTTTGGTCATATCTACATACGAAAAACATGCAATTGTATTTATATATACAACAAAATAGCGGTTTACAGTATGAACGGGAATGCTAATTTGCATATTGATCTTAAAAATTTATTTTAATAAATATGTGTTTAGTATTATTGATTTCTAATTATTTGGTTTTAACTTACTGAATATGAGCAAAAGTCTTGTGAATACATCTTAAAAGAAATTCATTGACAAGAAGACATAATTGTAATTTTATTCTTTACTTCCTATTTTAACTGAATAGTTAAATTAGAAAAATTTTGCAATAAAAGACGAGATGAAAGAGTAAGCTTCAGTTGTTCTATTTTTCGATTATACCCCCCCCCCATGCCTGAAATCTTTTTATCTGCATTCTTATTTAGTTTCATTAGCCTTTCTAATTTAATATAACATTTTATTACATTAAAACTTAAATACTTGCACCCGGAGCAATTTACTAGTATTTTTAATGACCGTTTTCCAACAAACAATCATTTTCTAATGATAAGCTTATAAATGCAACAACTCAATGTATATTTGGGATTTAAAGGATCAAAACATAACACCAATTATTGAATGGAATATCTTAAGAAAATCAAACGTGTGGCGAGCTCTAAATGGTTCATGTTTATCTACACAAAAGATTAGCAATAATTAGATACCTAAATAAGAAAATTCTTTTTGAATAATAGTATTAAATCAATATACAATTGTAGACTATAATTAGAATTACACTATTAAATTTTAAATAAATGCATTAGATATCTGTTGGAATAGTTATAAAAATTAATTGAGAGATATACTGAAATGGAACAGTGAAACACTGTAAATTAGTAATATTAGATTCCTAAAATAAAATCAGAATTATACTCTAAAATTTTAACTGTTTCTTTTTGCTGGCTATTATTTATAAGTAGAATTAAGTTAAAAACAATACAGAGATGAGAACAAGGTAATAGTTAACAAATAGAATAAGCCACATGCGTAGAAAAATATGAACTAACATAGCGTTCAACCATTACTATCGGAAAATACGTTTATCTCAGTTTAACTAAGTAATGACTTCAATGTAGTCAAATATTAGGTAGGGTTCTGAATATTATAGAGATCGAAACCATGATAAACCCATAACTAATTTCTACTACTACTATTATTCTAGCTCTATGTTTATGATATATTGAGCACTATTGGATAAAGTACTAATACCACTACAATGGAAAAGTCTAAGTGTCAACTAGGCACTATATATATATATATATATATATATATATATATATATATTGACATAGAGAGAATATAGTATTTTTAATAAATACATACAGCTCTTACACCTGTAATCGACCACTTTATTTTGTTGGTTTGGTTTTCGGCATATCAACCTCAGTGGGTCATTTAATGCCGATAAAGTTGTGAAATAAATCAATTCTAATGAAAAATACAATCAACTCATGTTTTCTATTTAACCCATAGATGGCACTTTATTTTCCATACTCCAATACAATATATATATATATATATATATATATATATATATATATATATATATATATATATATATATATATATATATATATATATATATATATATATATATATATATATATATATATATATATATATATATATATATATATATATCGGTGCTATATTAATAAGTAAACAGGTGTGCTCGATATCGTGGATATAGCATTTATATCTAAGTTAGGCTAGAGTAGACATGAAGTCAACGGCGCTTGGTTACTGAGAGTTTTTCGCCTATGCAATTTTCAAATCAAGTATATATATATAATATATATATATATATATATATATATATATATATATATTATCATTATATACTGGATATGTAGTACATTTGAATTGAGTGTTAATATTTACTGTTTTTTCCTCAATCTTATGCTCTGTTCTTCCGTCATTCGATTGTGTGATCCACATGAAACTTTATGTAACGGACTCAACAATAAGATTATTTGGATAAATTTAGGTTTCAGACTCGTCCCTCCATGATAGCACTGGGCTCTTTTTATGCAACTTTTCTTGGCTTTTTATCAACTTGTATTATATAAAGAGTAGATAAAACGACGTTTACCTTAGAGATTACTTCTCCCAGATCATTGCTCGTGTATTTGACCTTCGCTGAGTATTTTACTGTTATGGTCTGCTGAAAAACAAAGCTAAACTTAGCATATATATATATATATATATATATATATAAGGTCATGCAAAATCTCAGCGTACAACCAAACTTTTGATTGCACTGTCTTTCATGTTTACAACAATCGTATACATTTCAAGCAAGTTTTAACATGAAACAAGGTGTGCATATCTCAACATGCTCGTGCACACACACACACACACACACACACACACACACACACACACACACACACACACACACACAGAGTTATTTTCCTTATCTCACGCACACACGTATATACATAAACACACACTTTACTACATAACTTGTTTGCTTGTTGGAGACTTTTTGTAGAGCAATGTTAAACATAGTATATTCGATTCATCGCTAGCGTAGTGAGATCGATTCTTACTCAGTTCTGCATTATGCAAGCATACATTATGCCTTCTTATATTGTTGTATCACACACACACACACACTATATATATATATATATATATATATATATATATACAAGGTGTGTCAAAAAAGTATCGAGCTATTTTGTACTTTTTGTCTCACCTTGTATTCTGTAAAAAATAACGTACCATTGATATTTTTTCAGAATACAAGGTGTGTCAAGAAGTACAAAAAAATCTCGAACGTCTTTGATACACCTTGTATATATATATATATATATATATATATATATATGTGTGTGTGTGTGTGTGTGTGTGTGTGTGTGTGTGTGTGTGTTTGTTTGTTTGTTTGCTTCAGACCGTGAGAGAGGCTTGATTTTACAATTCATATTGGCGTAGAACGTGTATGGCAGACAACACACAAGAGAAAATGAGAGAATTTGTTTTGTTTCATAATTTAAGAAGAAATAGATTTGTCAACTCCTGTTAACACGGGGAAAGTTTATCTGAAATGAAAATCATCATACACAAATAGAAAATCATAGACCATTTTTGAGAAATAAAAAGAAATTATATATCCTTTCTTTAGATATGATAAAACTTTCAATTTAAAAAAATTATATTTACAGAATGATTTATTGCAATTAACCCAAGAAATTTAATAAAATGAGAAAAACAGAATTTATCAAACGTGAAAACGGAAAAAAAAAGAGAAATCACCAAGAATAATAAAAGAACATTTGAAACGGTCCCCTTCCCTAGATTTTGTACTAGTTTACATATACCACTTACTTTCATATGCGTATTCATTTTCATTAAAAGTAGCTGGCTATCAGCTGTATTGTAAATTAACTTTATAAATAGTGGTAATCACCCCTGCTATGCCTCTCCCCCAGGGGTTAATGGCTTATTTGATTCCTTTACTTGGACACCCCTGATATAGATAAAACTGACCACATAGTGAATATTTTGAGACGTAGGATAGCTTCAGAAAATGCCTATAAAAAGAATAACTTTTTGAAAAACGTATATATTTTTGATTGTCTATACATTTGATATATATATATATATATATATATATATATATAGAGAGAGAGAGAGAGAGAGAGAGAGAGAGAGAGAGAGAGAGAGAGAGAGAGAGAGAGGGGGAATGTTTACAGAAAGCAACCATTAGATATCGCCTTAACGTTAATTTTTTCCCCATATTCTCTTTTATTAAAAGTATCTGTTAAGACTCGGTAAAAAATGTTCGGCTCGGCTATTTGCATGTCCTTTAATTATAAATGGCGCCTAAAACCATTATCAGTTAAAATGTTGGATGGTATTCGTATTGAAAAGATATCTAACATACAAACATAACGTTTCTATATAGAAAATATAAGTATGCTTTCTTGCGGCTCTCAATGCGGGTAACGGAACGGAAAGGGTAAAATAGAAGGTATAAATTTACACGTATCAGTAAACAAAGTTATAACTGGTAAAATGAGTTGAAAACCAGCTTCGGGTTCTAAATAACATTTACATATTACTAATTTAATTAGATTTGTTTATATGTACGTGTTCGTAACTCAACTAAAATTTCACACTATAACGAGGTTTTCTATCAAAGCAATTAGGTAAAATGCTCTAATTTAATGATAAAACCGGTTTTCAGTGACGCTTGTTAAGTTTCAGAGTTCATCTCTCTATATATTTATATATTTTATATACCCACTCAATACATATCTCAGGTATATAATAGAGAGAGAGAGAGAGAGAGAGAGAGAGAGAGAGAGAGAGAGAGAGAGAGAGTGTGTGTGTGTGTGTGTGTGTGTGTGTAATAGAGTTGGGTTGAGGGTTCTTACTTGTTGTTCTTCTTACTGGTTCCTGCTAACTTATCGGCGGCCATCTTTTCTTGTTGGGCTGATCCAGTGGGCTTTCTGCTGGGATTTGATTCTTCTTCCTTTCCAGGCTGTCATCTCTTGTTTTAATTAAGTTAACAAACAAGACCGGTTGTTTTTCTATACTTTTATTAACAACTACCCCAGCCCACGATTCCACAGCGGAACGATAAGCGACATCTCGAAAGCCGTCTGCTCTCGACGAAAATCTAACCGCATCTAAAACTAATTCTCACGCGTCTAATCGCGTATTTTACAAGGGGTCAAGTAAAAAGTTTATTAACCGTTAATAACTGTCGAGGTAACTTTGCACTGGACCCCACTATTCGGAATCTAACGAACCCTGATTCAAATATTCTTATTATATGTATGCACATAATTCATAGCTGCCTATTAATTATGTAACAATATATATAATTGTATAAACAATGTATACCAAGGTTTTGGTATTTACCTCTTAAAATTCTGTTGACTCTTCTTTGAGACACTTTTCCCCTACAGATTACTCACCAGATTTAGCGCCTTCAGACTATTATCACTTCGGCGCCATGAATGAGGTTTGAGAGGCAAACCTTATTCAAGTGACGAGAAATTGAAATCTGTAGTGAAGAAGTGGTTCAAGGAAGAGTCAACAGAATTTTACAGGGCAGGATACATGCTCTCATTCGAAAGTAGAACATTGCTATTGAGAGAAACGGTGACTATGTGGAGAAGTAGGGATGTGATCCACAGAGCACCAACTTCATTTTGATGTATGATACATGTTCCTGTATTAGTAATATACCTGTCCTAAACAGAATGGCATTAATTTTTTTTACTCACTCTCGCAATACGCTACTGTATCCTCTTTAGAGGGCTAAAACCTCATAAAAAGAATATCCGGCGTTTAATGGTAAGGTTCTAGTTCTCAGTTCTAAACTGCATTTGATAGTAAGGCTCCAGTTCTGCCAACGTGGTTTATAATACGTTAACTATATCCCCTGTAGAGGGCTAATATCTCTCCTCCTCAAACGGTCCTGGCTATTACATAAAACTGCATTTGAAAGTCAGATGTCAGTTCTGGAAATCTAGAGAGTGTTGAGTACCTCTTCATTGCCATTACTCTGACCCGGAGTGGTAGTACCTTTTAGAATCCGATCTATGGCTAAAATAGATCTGTTTAAAAATTATTCATATTCGATAAGACTGTGTGCAAACAATTCTTAAGAAACAACTACACTAAAAATTAAGTTATGGATATACAGTAAACGCAATTCCCTAACCTCTATGAATAAAATAATCCTACATGGGTTGATATGTCGTTAAAATCAAACAATAAAATCTTTTAAAAAACAGCTAACAAAACCTGTAACTATGAACATGCAATGTATGCGATTCGATAACCCATAGATATAAAATAAACATAAAATTACTACAGCACTTTTTCACTTCTCACAAAAAGATAGGATTGGATAATCTACGCTTTCGTTTATCAAGTTTGACTCAGTCAGTAAAATTTTCGTGCTCAAAACATTTATCAAACTAAAACTTCTTAGTAAAATAGACGAAAACAGCTGGACAACAATATTGACAATTGGAATTTGGAATAAATTGAAGAGGTTTATCATAGAATCTTTGTATTTGGATACGACAAAAAAATCAACATTTCCGTAATCGTGGTTTTATAATACACTAACAGTATGCTCTGTAGAGGGCAAAGACCCCCCCCCCAAAAAAAAAGTCATGGGAAGTCTTTATCAATTGACTAAATTATAGAGGTCATCTAGACCTCATGATTTTATTATATAAGTTTCTCAGCTTATTCTTTTAAGTTCTAAATACTTTTATATGGTGTTGTTTTTTAAACTAAAGACTTACTTCCGTTAGTTTTGAAAACACCTTATACTTACATTGTAAATCTAGCCTCACACTAAAAGCATAAAATATTTTGTTTACCTAAAAACTAATATGCTAAAAACATTCTATGGAATCGTTGAATTTTAAGTGTATTGCTATAACAAAACCCTCGGTGGATATTTCGTATTTGCTGGGTTTATATATATATATATATATATATATATATATATATATATATATATATATGAGAGAATGTTAGTGATATATAGTAATATTTAAGGAGAAAATATATTAAACATATATGTTGAGAGAGGATTTATATAAAGAAAGTGGAAATCTAAAAATTAACAAACATGACTGAAGTAAATTAAAGCATTTTAACTATATATATATATGAGTGTGTGTGTTAATAAGTCATCCAAAGACACGTGTTTCGGAGTTTCACGCCTCTTCAGTGTGGCTAGACACAGCTATCTTTGGCTAGGGTCGAACTCAGACTGACCGTATGGTAACCCGATATCTTATCCCCTCGTCCACTGACAGCTGTAGCGGGGATTGCTTATATGCTTAGTAGTGAGAGTTAATTTAAATTACCAATTAGAGAGCTCTACGAAATTTATGGGAGCATATATATATATATATATATATATATATATATATATAGAGAGAGAGAGAGAGAGAGATAGAGAGAGAGAGAGAGAGAGATGTGCATATGTAAAAAGGTGTATATGTGTGTATATATGCATTTACATATGTACATAAATATGCATATGTAAAAATGTATATGTGTGTATATATGCATATACATATGGATTGTTTCTCCAGAGCCTGTACAGCCTTTGGTTTTAACCATCAATGTAAAAAAAGAATGTTGTCATGTATCAGTCTGCTTTGAACAAATGCTTTGGGGATCCTACTATCTTTGTGTATTGTGAGCGCCTCAAATTTGTCTATCTTGGGAACACACTATCTCAAGACAACTATTTGGATATGGAAATTTCCATCAGGCTGCAGAAAGAAACCTGATCCTTTGGTTTGCTTGAGAAGAGGGTTTGGAGCCAATGTGGCATTAACATCTCTATCAAGCTAAGTGTATACAGAGTCTGTGTGTTCACTGCCATTTGTACGCCTAGGTTGTGTACAGACGACATCTCTGGATACTTGAGAGGTTCCATCGTGTATTCCGGACACATCTTCAGGACATTAAAATGAGTGGGCTACTAATTTTCCTTTTAAACAGCAGAAGTGTATACCTGGGAATGTATAGAGATAGATTTATCATACCACTAATGTATAATTAAGAATAACCTTAGTATTCCGTAAACAAAAATTGCCACCATAAGAAATACATATTTTATCAAAAGATATAAGATTAAGAGACAGATAAACAGAGAACTAAAAATTAGACTATAGACTGAAAAATAAAGAGAATAAAAGATGAGGTAGATTAGGAAAAGTAGGGGGAATGAGAAGCAGCTAGAATTAGAAATTAAATTCATACCCCTGAAATTGATATAAATACGGATATAAACAGACAGCAGTAAGAACTTAAAAGGAATAACACCGACTGAAAAAAATAACTAGATTTATAAACAGCAAGAACAGACAGAAATCTTGATTAAAATAAAAGCGGTTCGAACCCAGTCCACTTTTTTTTTTACCGGCAAGTATATATATAAATGTAGTAGCCCACCTAATTTAATGTCCTGAACACCGAAAACTTAGTAGACTGATAAAACTTTTCTACAAATATGTATGCTCTATGATTTAGGAAATATATTGAGTACTTTTGGGATGAATTACTAATATTACTACAGCAATAATATATATATGTATATATATATATATATATATATTAATATTTATATTTTTGCTTGAAGGCAATTACAATGCGCATATCGCATAAAATTCGATAACTATAGAAGATAATAATGACAAGTGAATTTCGCAAAGAATTACTCGGTGTGTAGAATATCGTACAGACTGTTTCAACTTTATTAAGTCTCATCAGCGATATATACTAACGATTTCCTTCCGATTTGAGTTTTTGTATCCGAATACAAAAGATTCTATACTAAGCCTCCTCAATTTGCTCCTAATGAAATATATCATAAAACGTTTAAAATAAAATGAATTATATTGGCTACCAGCAATTTATAACACTTTTATTCAACATGATTTGAAAGGTTTCAGTACTTAAATAATAACAGAAAAATGCCGGAATGAATTTATATTTTTCCCAATAAATTCTGCTTTAGATACGTTTGTAGAATCTGAAACCTAATTTCCAATAAGCCTGTCTACAAAACAACAAGTGTGCTTCTTCTTTCATTTTGATTGAAGAGAATATTGGATTTTCTGTTCCTGGAAGATTTAAAAGAACTTGCAAAGGCAATTCTTGGCAACGGAACAAATAACGCCCTTCTACCAATAAACAGATTTAGACATCAACAGTGATAAAAATTGAAGTAAACAAAATATATGAAAAATTACTAGAATTTCCACGAGTTCAAATTGATAGATATTGTTTGGTGTGTGTAATATTGACCATAAATAGATAACATAAAAATTTTGTTCAATGTGTTTGAATAGAAAACGCTTTAGAATATTGTTAAGTTAGAGAAGCAAATATTTCAGTGCGTTTCAATAAAAACGCTTTAGAATATTGTTAAGATAGAGAACCAAAAATAAATTGTACCTATTCTGTCTTGCTTAAATTCATAACCAATGAGGATCCCTTAATTCAGAATTTTCAATACCCCTCTGCAGTTAATAAAAGTTGTGTATTCTAATGCCGACAAGGCAATGGCAACATGACTAGATTCATGCCTTCTTATTTTGATTGCAATAAAATTTGATTATTCTTGCGTAATGTCCCTGTTTTAACAAGCAATTAGAAACAAATTGTCTGTTTGTTCAAATACTTGTGAGCAGTGTTCGCTATGGATCTTGTAATTAAAGCATTAAAACTGTCATTGATTTTTTAAAAGTCTTTGGTGCTTGTTACTAATTAAATAGGAGAATTTCCACGTGTTGAACTAATTATGAATTATATTCCTCTCCAAGCAGAGAGTCATACAATCACACGTATATTAGGACAGTTTTTTCTCCCCATAAGGTTCAGTATGAGAAAAAAAGCAGCTTTCCTCAGTTTTGGATCGTCCCCGTTCATAAAATAAATAAAAGAAGCTTATTGGATGTTTAAGAACGCATCTAGATTGTAAACAGGGATTTGAAGTTGGATTTAGAGCGCCTAGTTTGAGCTATTTTTTTAAAAGAAAATCCTGCCAACAACACACTCCGAATTTGGTGCATTTGCTAAGTTACCGAAGAATGCTTTGTACTTTCTGAAATGCAAAATGAATCGATTCTATCGGCTGGTTTACCTGAAATGAGGCACGCGTTTCATGTTTGTACTGGTAGCACTGGACACTGAAAGACGTGGTTAGATTTTGTTTTGTTTAGATTCAACGAAGGTGTCGCATATTGGGTTAGTTTTAATGATATTTTTTTTTCTTTTTATTTTGTCATTCTCTTAGCAATCAATAGGATTTCACTTGCTGTCGTTTCGGGAAATGCGCCATATTGAAGTAATGCGCACCAACCAGATGCCTTTAATGAACACTTCGTTTTTTCTGGAAACTTTTCATATTTTTTTTTCTATTTTCCCCTTACCTTTTTGATATAAAAAAGTCTCTTTCTTCCTTTTGTAAGTTGATGCTTATTTTTTTAAATAATTTCTTTCTTTCTTTTAACTAAACTTTATTCTTATTCTTATTTTTATCCTTTTCTTTTGAAAATATCTTTATCAAATCTGTCTCGGTTTATTCTTTATTTCTTAGATGAGTGGCTAACGTGATGTAGTGGCTAACCTTCGGGACTGCGACATCATAGTAAACGAGTTCGAACTCCAGTCACCTTATTACGTTCACTTTCGGACTAATATACTCGGGAAATGTATGAACACCTCATCCGTCAACTATGGGTTAAACATTACCACTGCTGTTCTTCTTTAAACTTGATTTGGCATTAAATAACCCACGAAAGTTGATATGACACCAAACAAAGAAACCAGAAACCAAAATTTCTTTCTGTTCTAACTTTCAATATTCTACCATCCAATTATTGCAAGTGCATCCCATCGTGGTGTAATGATTAACAAGCTCGTCTCCCAGATCCTTTACTATTCTAGGTGGATCCTCGCTGGACGCCCCAGACCTGCGACCTTGTGTCACATCCTACTTGTGGCGAACGGGTTGGGTAAATACTTACCGTGCAATTATTATTCTTTTCCTTGTTAACCTTTTTCTTTAAACTTTAAATGTTCTACCATCCAATTATTATTCTTTTCTTCTTTCTTTTCTTTCTTTCTTTCTTTCTTTCTTTCTTTCTACTTTTTTATTCTACGATCGTACTTTCTTTTTTACAACCGTTCTTTTTTTCTTAATTTCTTTCAACTTTCTGTTCTACTTTTCCATTCTTTTAAAGTTTATTTACTGTCTTTCTCCATTTTTCTGTTTTATCTTTTGGTTGAACAGAAATTAAATTTCTGTTTGAAAGAATTGAAGACAATCGATACAATAAAATCCTTACTATAATTAAATGGGTTGTGTTCATGGGAGGATGTGTGTGTGCGTTGACGGTGACTATACACAGACAGTTATAAAAAGAAAAACATTAAAAAAGGAACACGAAGATGGAGAGATCAGTTGTTTTAGTTTTTTGTTTTCAAAGAGAAGAAAGCGACAGATCAAGTAGGGAGAATTGAAAAGGAAGATGTTTAACAATAGTTAATGTCCGAGTAACGCCAGAAAGCAAAAAACGATGGTAAAATATTGAAATGTAGGAGGAGAGAGTGGCAGGAGATAACGGTAGAAGGTAAAAAAGTTACAATAAAAACAATATTGGGTGCTTGCAAATAAGAAGGATATTTAGTTGAACATATCAAGGAACAATATTAGCATTATTATATCCGTAAAGCACTACCACTGAATAAACTGAAGGAAATACAAGATTAGCCCATACAGGGAGTTAAAACTCTATGGGTTAAATAGATAAAACAACCGGTTAAAATGAGTACCCAACAAGAATGAATAGGTGGGGTGGCAAGGAGTTTAGTGTTTTAGCTTTAAAAGGGAGCTGGTTGTTCCTGGTTGGAACTCAAGGAAAGAAAGGAAGAGACACACAAAAGGTAGTTTTATGATTTAGGCTTTATTCACGGGTCATAGCTACCACATGGTAAGGAAATTCCTTCCTGATCAGTAGTCGTGTCATTCCCCAGTTAAGGCCTAAGTTCGAATGGCCTAGAGATTGTCTTGGGAGTCGGAAGTGGGTCCTTCTACATATGCTCGGAGGGTTCTCCCGGTGTGAAGGCACATGGGAGTTTGTTGTTTTCTATTTTTAAAATTTTAATTTAATTTTAATCCCTACAAATAAAACAAAAACGTCTTCAGCATAAAATAACCCAAGGGTTGACATACCTTAATATCCAACCAACCAACCAATCAACCAACCAACCAACCAACCAGTCAACCAACATCAAAACAGAACTAAAATCCAATTACAGAAGGCATGAACGCGATTTTTTGATTTCAGTAAAAAAGATGTGGAACGGCGTTAAACAAAATGAAGGGTTAATTTTTATTGGCTCGGTAATAAAGAAAATAGTCGCCAGACAGATAAGTTACAGTGAAGAAAATATGAGACGTTGTATTGTTACTAGTCAATGGAAGTGTGCTTAGCGTAACGGTTACTATCGTGGGAAATGAAATCGGCAACCCGAGTTCAAATCCTGGATAAAGCTGTTTGCGTTTAACTTGGTGGTAATGGTTCTCGTCGTTGTCAACGGAGGCACGCTTAGTCTCATGGTTGTCTAAGGAAATGGAATCGGCCACCCAAGTTTAGATCCTGTTTGCGTTTCATTTCGCACTAATATCCTTGGGAAAGGTATAAATCCATCTGTTCTACCCTCTAGCTAATTAAATAGTTGGGAAGAGTAGGTTATTTAACCTTGGTTAGGTAAATAGTTTAGGAGAAAGAAAACCCAGAATTCAACCCAATTTTACTCTGCTTAAAATCTGACCTCGTGTCACATCCTGTCCATGGCGAAAGGGATGGGTAAATATGTACTAGTCAACGGTTATCTCGAATTAGTGAAAGGCTAACATAATATATTTACGCTAACATGAATATATTTATTGTTTTTATCAAAACGTTTCAGCATTTTTGTTTATATATTTCACATGGAATTATCACAGATTTGCTTGTCATCATGCCAAACCTCTTTCTGTGGATTTTAAATTTATAGATAAATCATTTTAGTTCTGAATGTGAAGTACCCCTTTATTGGCATTACTCCCATTCCCACTTTGAACCGAAGTGGTTAGAGTTCCATCTCTTGGTCAAATAGATCTGTTTGCAAATTATTTGAATTAGATAGGAATATTAAAAAAAATATAACCATGTGAAAATCTCTAAAGAAACTACACAGAAAAATATAAACATAATTAATGTATGTAATTCCTAACCTCTAGACGTAAAAAATCCCAGACAATTTGAGATGCCGTTAAAATTAGTCAGTCAATCGATCATATACATATTTACCAACTCTTCTCCACGAGAAAGATGTGACACTATCTAAATTTCTTAGGCGGAGTTTCACAAGTTTGAATCCAGAGTCTTTCATCTACTGTATTGGTTGCCTAACCAACTTTAAAGAACCCAGTCTGTCCATCTATTTGCACATAGCTAACGGAGAATAGTTATTCATATATTTCCCAAGGGTATTAGTGCTACGTGAACTGCAAATAGCCTCGTCCAGGATTTGCTGTGCGAATTTCCTATGACGGTAACCATTTCACCTCGCCCCTTCACTATCGATCATACAAAATTAACTTATTATTTCTATCTTTTAAATTGGTAATGGTGTATTTATTTATGTTCGATATTGTACGTACCTTAAAAAGTGCGAAAGGTATAATTTGCATTGAATCTTGGTCTGAATATTTACGAATCCGCCTTCAGATCCTTAGAGCCCTACCGTGCCGCTGGATTCCAAAAATGTCGAGTGAGTGGGTCTGGAATCGTGTAACTTCTTACTCAATTAAATCAACTAACACACACGCTGTTTCTTCTATGAAACGAAAGGGGTCATCATATTTTCTCGACCCATATGTTTGAATACTGAGTTACAACTACAAGTATCTAATACTGCATTATTCTGCTTTCCTTGCTTAACTGAATAGACTATTCCAGGCCAATGCATTTATAACTAGTTACTGTTTTTTGTTCTCCTTATTTTTTCAACACTTCTTGTTCTGGATAAAGGAAAGATGTGTTAATAGATATGAGAAATAAAGGATTCTATTGTTAGTGGTAATGGATAGAAATAACTGTCTGTTTACCATGAATAGAGGTTTTCTTGAGCCAACAACAGACGTAGGAAAAATCCTGGATATAGAGCTGAACAAGATCAAAAAGTATCGAGATTGGAGATTTATTTTTCATTAAATTTGAAATTTAAATATAGACCTGTATACCGTTGAAAAAACAATAAAATAAACCGATTGTACTAGTATCTAGACTGAGGTATCATACTAGTATCTATATGGGGGTGCGTGGTGTATTGGTTAGTGTCGTTGGAAATGGATTCGTCGACCCGAGTTCAAATCCTGGACGAGGCTGTTTGCATTTCAAATAGCGCTAATATCCTTGGGAAAGTTATAAATCCATGTATTCTTCCTCCAGCTATGGGTAAATAGTAGGACAGACTGGACTCTTTAACCTTGGCTAGGTAACCAGTATAGGAGAAGAAAAGCTCTGAAATCAAACCTGTTAAACTCCGCTTAAGAAATCGACCTTGTGTGGAGGATTGGTAAATATATACTAGTATCTAGACTGCTTTTTAGACATCATTACCTTATTATATTTGCTGTTTATTATATAAGACTGACATGTAACCGTCTAAGATTCGTCTTGACTAATCAGTACAAATTCTACAATTTAAATATAGGCATGTGAACAGTTGAGTAGCTTATTATTATACGTGATTACATCTAGACGACTTTCTGACATCTAGACATCATTACCTAATCATATAAGCTGCTTAATATAAGACATATCTAGACGTCTAAAATTCGTCTAGATGCATCAGTGTCAATTCTAAAATTTAGAATGAAGACGTGTGTCCATCTGTAATAAGTAATTGAGAGTCACCCATCCCCCTATTTTATGATTACCTCCCCTTTGGAGAACTCTATAGACTATATAAACTCTCAGTAAGTGTACCAATTATTCTAAGTAGAATAAAGCTTTCCAAAGTCAATCGGTGTTATCGTTTGTCATTACACCATCTGAGCAGTTTATATAATAAAATGATGATTTCTCGATGTTTATTGTTCTCAAAGTTTTATATTGTTTAAATTCTAAAGATGAGTTTCATATATTTTTAATATGGAAGTAAACGTTGCCTAGTGATCGTCATAGTTAATTCTTGTTATCGAACTGATATACAAATATTTAATACTAGTAGAACTTGTGGATATACCACAGTATAATAATTTAATTATTACAACGTTTGATATGTTTACTTAAGAGCTATTGCAAAATACTTCAATATCTAAATGTATAATAATAATCTTGATTTAACTCTCTCTCACTCTTTCTTAAATAAGAATTGTAAAATATTTACCTTGATTTGCCGAAAAAAATCTGGGCGAGGCGTTTAGAATATCTACATTAATTTCTGGACAGAAAGTGGCAAAAACACGACTCGGAAAATATCTAAGTTGGGCCGGCAATTCGCCTGACGCTGGTATGCTAAAACAGAGCGTAAATTAGAATATATTTGGTTATTCACAATTTCAATATTACAAATAAAACAAACACGTAAGTTTTAAAAAAAATTCATTTTAGTTTTACGTTGGGAATTTAAGCTATGCAAGACCATTTGGAATCTTTCATTTTTAAAATTCATTGAAATAAAATGGAACAAATAAGAAATCTGCGATTAAGCGACACCAGATAATCTGGATTTACATTTTTGTATTGCATCTTGAACAATTTGGATGATCTTATTTTTAATCAGAGGGTGTTTCAGGATGATAACGGACGGAAGGTTAAGGAACACGCGTATTAATATATAGATCATCATTATTTTTATGTTATTTATTTTATTTATATCTGTCTTATTGTGCAGTATCTAGATTATATACAATGTATTGATGTATTTTTATATAAGTATCTTGAATTATACAGTTTTTGAATAATGTGGTGGTAGGGCAAATAATTAACTCTTATTATTTTTTGCTATTCTCTGTCAATACGATTATAAGATAATATTTAAGAATACTAATTATCAGTTCAACACGTTGTTACTATTATGCTCATATGTTTTCAGTTACCGCTACTGATACTTCTACTTCTATAGATAGTAATATAAGTAGCTTAGATTGCTTGATTTTAACGGCATGTCAACCAATCTCGGGTCATTTTATGTCAAGAGGTTGGAAAATTTATGTAGTTGTTTTTAAGAGCTTTTTTTGTTAATAGTTGTATCGAATACAATCAATTTTTAAAGATATCTACTCGATCCATAGATGGGACCTAACAGATACTATTTATCCACGTTTCAGTATCTACAGTAAATAGAACTATGCGGTGACAGAGACGAGACTGTAAAACATATATTAAGCGAATGTAGCAAATTAGAACAACGGGAATATAAAGCTAGGCACGACTGGGTTGAGAAGGTGAGGAATTATGCAAAAATTTAAATTTGACCATACAACAAAATGGTATATGCATAAACCAGAATCTGTTCTTGAGAATGGAACGCATAAAATTCTCTGGGACTTCGAGATAAAGACGGATCACCACACCCCAACCAGTAGATCAGACCTAGTGTTGATTAACAAAAAAAAAAAAAAAAAAAAAAAAAAAAGAAAAAAAAAAGAGAACGTGCCAACTGGTAGACGTTTAGGAAGAAAACGAAAAGATGGACAAATACCTGGACCTTGCAAAAGAATTGAAAAAGCTGTGGAATATGGGGGTGAAAGTGACACGAATTGTAGTTGGTGCACTTGGAACGGCCCAAAAAACATGGAAAAAAGACTGGAGGACCTGGAAATCAGAGGAAATATTGTGACAATCCAGACTACTGCATTGCTGCAATCGGCTAGAATACTCAGAAGAGTCCTGGAGATTTGAGGAGACTTGTTGTCACTCAAACTCCTGTGAAATACCATCAGCTAACGCTGATGTGAAAAACTCAAAAGGAGTGAAAATAATAATAATAATAATAATAATAATAATAATAATAATAATAATAATAAAGCGGCGTATTAAATCAAGGGAATATTTTGTAACTTTTTGTCTTAATGGCCCAGTCATCTAAAGTGAATGGAAAAATAAAAAAAAGAAGGTAAAAGGCAAAGGGCGGTGCGTAAAAAGTATTAGATACCACGGGAAAAGTACCAGATACCACAGGATAGGTAAAAGATATCAGGTAAAAAGTAAACAATAGGTAAGGGTTATAATAGGTAATATGTATTACGGAATATATGATGTTATTCTGTAATAATGTAATAGTTAATATGATTCCAAGCAAACAATCCTTCGTTAATTATTCTTGTTTAGCTTTATTTTGTTTAGTAATTTTGCCCCATGTAGGATCATTTGCGGCTTTTTACGTATCTTTTTTATTAAATGATTTATTATTTATTATTATCTACACGACCTTAAGGATTAATAGAACATTTTCTGGGCGCATGGGTTGACAAAATTATATCTTAACCATTCATCAGAGATAGTCAGTTATGTAAATGTTTGATCATGCTTACAAACGTCGTAGATATTATTGTCATTTATTAATCTAAACTTAGTTTTGTAAAATAGAGTATGCCGGGAAAATATAAATCAATAACAATTGTTTGCTAGTCTAGTTAGATAAACACCTTTTCTCTTTTGCTTCTTTCCTGTTTTTTACTCTTTTTCTCCCCGATATTCCTTTGTAGTTAAGGTGAGACATATATTAGTATTCCTATCTGAAACTAATAATTTGCAAGTAATTATATAGTTTGAACTAAGTATACATATTTCATAATAATAATAATAATAATAATAATAATAATAATACTTGGGGTTACTCAGCCTCCAGTGAACCACCAGCTACGGCAGGTGCGAAAAACTAAATAATAATAATAATTTGTTTCCACGCAGTTATATGCTTTCAAGTATTCCTATAAAAATTACTTATCTGTACAAAATTGTTTGCTTTCAAGTATTTCAAACAATTATATGATTTTATGTAACTAATAATGATAATCCTTTATAATCAATTGTAGCTTCAAGTAACTCTGCTTAATATGAATAATTTGAAAATGGTTATTTGGTTTCAAGTGTTCCTATATAATATTAAGTTTTAAACAGGTCTGTATGAATTATTGGGGTCAGTCGTTATACAGTACCTGAATGCAAGCCCCTAACAAAGACTATGATATATAATAGAAAATACAAGAGGGTGCACACAAAGAGCAGTTGCCATGTTTATTCATGTAACGCAATTAGCATATTGTACAAAACGTATTTACATTATACTGAGTCCTTCATCACATGACGGTTTTTAACCGTTTCTTAGCAGTTGTCATGACAGACCGAGAACTTGTTAAATTTAATAATTGCCCTGTGTCTGAGACCTAACCGGACAAATTCGTCAGCCGGCTAAAGGGGTTAAATCTTAACTCCTTTGTCCCCTGACACAGGCGAATTCTATTTAGGATCCCTACGGACTCATAGATAGGACCCTAAAAGGTACTACATGTCCGGATCAGAATGGAACTTAGAATAATGACAACAAACAAGTACTCCACACTCTCAGTGATTCAGAACTGGAGTATCACCACGTAATGCTGTTTGATGTCATACATGGAACAAAGATTTAACAAAATTAAAAAATAATATTAGAAACACTTAAAAAAACAACTTAAAATTGTATTGTAGGTTTAAAACATCTCGGATCAATTTTGACTGTTAGAACATCACAATGCAGAATTCATGGATAAAAATAATCTTGCAAATACTTTTATGAATAAATGAGGGTGTTTTATTTTGTATTACATATCGATTAATCTATGAGAAAACCTAATTAGTATAACGAAGAGTAAAGGGCATAACTTTCATATGAATGAGCGATCAGATGACCATCTAATAAGCTTAAGGCGATCAAAAATTCTCTACTTCCGTTGCAATCATTTCCGGTGAATTAAATGAATATTATTACATAATATTCCGCTGTTTGAATCCACTAATCACTGCAAATTAACTTCCGGTTAAAATGACAAAATGTGGAGCTGAGAGCTAGTTTTTCGCTGTCAGTTAAATGTTTAAGATGTGTTCAGCGTTAAAGCGGCTCTTACCACTACTGACTGATCAAACTAGGCTGATCACCCTGTCGGTAAGGCTTAGAATAATTTGACTGTAAAACAACCCACTCAAAAAGGGGTGACCTCTGTATGACGCTGCTTAGCAGCATCTGATTTTGAGGCCGCTGTTCTAGAGATCTGGGGAATATTGAGTACCCCTTATTTGCTATTATTCTCAAGTCAGTTCTGGCCGGGATTGGTAGTACCTGTTAGGCCAAATAGATCTGTTTCAAAATCATTCGTATTCAATAAGACTGTGTGAAAAAACAAAGACAAACAAACAAACAAAAGTATCTCTTAAGAAACAACTACACAAAAATGTAAATGTGAACGTACAATAAACGGGAAAGAAAGAAATGGATATAAAATCCGACAAAGTAATTAAGTATAAAGCTTAAAAACAAGAAAATAAGTAAAATATTGACACTTAGAAAGCCGACGCTAAAGAGTTTCGGTTTTAATTAAACCATCAACAGGGCTCAATTGGGTTAATAATCATAGATCATATGAACAGAAATTTGTGTAAACAAGCAATTTGTGTAAACAAGCAAGAAGAGAGGAGCCTTTTTTATGATATTAAAAGTCTCCTCTCGGCACTCGAAATGTAAGAAAAATGTCAAAACGAAAAAACAGAACCCACAAATTTTGTAATAAAACTGTTAATTTTAACTAGGGGGGTCTAGGGTTGGGGTTTAGGGTTAGGGTTGGGGTTCAGGGTCTAGGGTTAGTTTAATGGGAAAATAAATAAATAATTTGGGTTCTGTTTTTTTCTAGGTCACCCTGTACAGAGTGACCCAGAAAAAATAGAACCCAAACCCTAACACTAACCCTAACCCTAACCCCAACCCTACCCCTGACCCTAAACCTAACCCTAAACCCCCCTAGTTAAAATTAACAGTTTTATTACAAAATTTGTGGGTTCTGTTTTTTCTGGGACACCTAATTTACTAAATAAAGTTCATAATTAAGTTCAACAAAACATGTATAAATGTCATTCTGGATTTTCAAAAGGAATAAAAAGAAATACAGTTGATTTGTGACGTATAAAATGAAAAAGGGTGATTAGACAAATAGAAATGTTTATTTTTCGTTATCTTAGGCCATCGTCAAAAGAAAAGTTCTTATAAAAAACAGATTTTCAAGAAAGTTTTAAAAGTATTTCTTAAAGAATTGATATGTTATTTGTGAAGTGACGAAACATTCACTGATGACGTAGCATATCCATTTGTTGAATGAAAAATATTTTCTAGTATCCTCGTGTCTTCATCTAACCTTTATATATCTGTTGTCAGCACAGCTGGCAAATGAGTTCTTCATTTGAGGTGTATAGGTTAAGCATTGGGTGGAGTGTGTTTCGAATCATCCATGATTGCTTGGTTTGTTTATTTGTTTATGTATCACCTCAAATCTGTCCATCCTATTTCAAAGCAGCGTCTTCACTTTGATGTTTTATCCATTTATATTTAATGCTTCACTCACCACCGTAGTATTTTCTAATGTGCTTTTTCGATTCTTTCTATAATAGTGAATTTTGCATTTCTGTTAAAACATGGCCATTTGAACGGAAATGTTATTCTACAAGTTTTAGTTTGCTGTAATAGATTTGATTCTGTATTATATATATATATATATATATATATATATATATATATATATATATATTAGTAATTGGTAATTTGCTTGAAGCATTGTTAAGTATGTTATAATATATTAATTATTTGAAGGCAATTACAATGCGTATGAAAAATAAAAACAAAAAGATGTTTTTTTTCGTCTTATCGATTTCAAAGCAAAACTTTATATTCAGAGATGGTTATCAGAAATTAACGTGCTTCAGTCTTTTTTTGTGTAGTTACATTTTTTCTTTCTTTTTTGTCCTTTTCTTCTCTTTTCTTTCTCCTTTCTTTTTTCTTTGTTATGAATGAAATGGCCGAATAACTAATTTCTTATGTTTGGAATATATGTTGAGAATGAATGTTTGAATTAAAAATTTTTTTTATGTATGTATATGTATCCAATATTGTCTGGTTACCTTTCGATGCATAATGCAGCAAAGTAGCTATGTTGAATTCAAATAAATATATTGGATACATATACATACATGAAAAAAAAAATCAAACATTCATTCTCAACAGATATTCCAAACATAAGAAATTACAGTTATTCGCCCATTTCATTCATAACAAAGAAAAAAGAAAGGAGGAGAAAGAAAAAAGAGAAGAAGAGGACAAAAAAGAAAGAAAAAAATGTAACCACAAACAAAACAAAAAAAAAGACTGAAGCACGTTCATTTCTGATAACCGTCTCTGAAGATAAAGTTTTGCTTTGAAATCGATAAGACGAAAAAACATTTTTAAAATTTTTTTATACGCATTGTAATTGCCTTCAAATCATTAATATATTATATATATATATATATTTGGTTGAACAGCGCAGACATTTTTTGTCTAAAAAATTTGTCCCTAATTTTCAAGATGCTGAATGGATGACACAATATCCAGTCCATCAGTATAAATGGAATATTCCAAAGTTATATTGTTTTAGCAATTTCCTCGACGATGTCTCGCGAAGCTGCTAAAAGTAATTGGAACAAATAAGCTATGGCAAATTCATCGGCCAATTCCGGATGGATATTATATAATCCATTTGAAAGGATTGAGAACAGAATTTGTAGACAAAAAATGTCTGCGCTGTCCTAATATGTTTGAATGAATAAATGCTGCCCAATCATATATATATATATATATATATATATATATATATATATATATATATATATGAAGTCGAGCGGTGTAATGGTCATTGTCGACCCGAGTTCAAATCCTGGACAAGGCTGTTTGCATATCATATAGCGTTAATACCCTTGGGAAAGGTTTGAATTCAACTATTCTTCCTCCAGCTAATGGTAAGTAGTGGGACAGTCTGAACTATTTAACTCTGTTTAGTCTAGGAGAAGGAATACTCTGAATTGTTTGTGTAGAGGGGTTTATATTTATATATATATATATATATATATATGTATATATGTATATATATATGTATATATATATATGCATGTATATATATATATATATATATATATATATATATATATATATATATGAATGTTAAATTCCGCTTCCTCAGCGAAATATACTACACATTTTTGTCTGAGTTTTGTTCTTTCATTCCTTATTTTATCTCATTCTGTCGGATTCATTCCAATCCCATTTTCCATATATATATATATATATATATATATATATATATATATATATATATATAATATATTAATATTTTGAAGGCCAATACGATGCGTATGAAAAATAAAAACAAAAAAGATGTTATTTTTGTCTTATCGATTTCGAAGCATGAACTTCATCATCAGAGTTTCGTATCAGCAATGGACGTATTTTGTGTTTTTATTTGTGTGGTTATAATTTCTATTCTTATTCCCTTTTCCTCTCCTTTTTTTCTCTTTCTTCTTCTCCTCCTTTATGAATGAAATGGGCAAATAACTGTAATTTCTTATTTCTCTCTCTTTTTAAAATAATGTTTGTTGAGAACAAATGTATCTAATATTGTCTGTCATCCGGTCAATGTGTTCCAAGTTTAATCGAATATTGTTCAATATTAGCTATGAAAAAGATATAAAATATTTTAATTTTTAACAATATTGTGTGTTTTCATACCTTTTTATCTATATATATATCATCAGATTCGTTTCCTTTCTCTTTACTTTACGGAGAGAAAATAAAACAACGGATGTCCTATTGCTTAAAACGAGTCATTTTCCCATCTCCGTTCAATGATTAGACATCAACGATATAGTAGTCGTCGTTGACTACGCTTCATTAATCATCATCTTGTCGCGCTGGCAACGCGGATATCCATGAAAATCTTTCGACATCCTTGCCTATCATTCATTGACCCCGGGAGGTCCTCTGCACAGCATCCAGTATCCGTGCAGAGCTGATCTATGTACGTATTTGCTGGGCGACCCACTCTAGTGCGCCCATGTGTTGGCTTCCACAGAAGAACGTCACTTATGAGTTCTTCCTTGCTTCGCCAGCAGTGCCCAGCGTGTCTTGTTCGCCTCACATGGATGGTTTGTGTGATATGGGGCAGGTGGGGTCTTGTTTCCGCGTCTTGTTTAAGATTGCGCGCAGCATTCTTGTGCAGGTCCAATCTAGCCTATTCACCAGGCGATTTGTAGTGCAGCCGTACAGTAATCAAGGCGAAATAACGAAAGTAATTATTTGCCATTTTCTTTTGTTTTTATATTGGAATCATTTAGCCAACTTTTAAGCGCAAGAATAGAATGGGAATCAGTTGAGACGACAGTCTGTACTTGCTCCATGTTCTCAAGAGCATAATCTGTCACATGAAACCATCTATTCCGTTGTGCAATAATGGGACCTGGTGGATATGAACGAGATACATTCATTTCATTCACTTTATGTCCCCATAAAGGGACTTTTCAAAATACCTTTCCCTCTCAGGTCGCTATGAGCTTGTCAGCAACAACATTTAATCCACAAACTTTCTCACCGACATCGTCACGGGTCTTCACATACGCTGCATGCAAATGACTTTTATATAGTAATTTGCTGCATAGTTTTATATAGTATGCGGCAGAACAAATACATTTTTCCTCCTATGTTATTTTATTAATTTACATATCCGACTTAGTATCACTAGCAAAATTAAAAACACCCTCCGGGCGATGTAAAAATAGATTTTTGAAACATATTGCCTGAAGGGTGGGAGTTAAAAATTCAATGTCAGCGAGTTTGTACCTTAAGTAAGTAAAATCATCAAATTCATTCAAGAATTAAAAAATAAAACAATTTGAAATGTAAACTTCAAATATGCATTAAAATAAAACAAACTATATATAGATATATAATACCAGTCATGTATTTATTAAAACTTGTTTTTAAAAACAATGAGGACTGTCTAATGTAGCATGTTCAAATTTTGAGTGTATTTATTCTATGTTATAACGATTTTTGGTAATGTGACGTAAGCAGTGACGTAGTTTTTGTTACAGACAAAAACCGGAAGCGAATCTCCATTATTAATAGATATGCGTATTTATTTTGACGAAAGAAAAATAGCAACTTATCCCCTGTATTGCAGATTAGCATTATAACTGGTGGAAATCACACCTTCCACTCCCGTCATCCCACTTTTAGCTCAATGTGCTTTCTACACATCTTGAGAAAAAATCAGACCAAATTTGATATTCATTAGCTCGAAAGCCAGATGATATGGAACTTGTTTTAATACAAGTGTCACTTTTAGATGTTGCGTTAGTATATTATGGTCGAGTCAAATTTATATGATATAATACGAGTTATTTCATGATCGATGCAAAACATACATGATACAATACAAGTCGTTACATGGTCGGATCAAAACTTATAAGATACAATGCAAGTCATTTCATGATCGAAGCAGAACTTATATAATACAATAAAAGTCATTTTATGATCGAGGCAAATATTTTATGATACAATACAAGTCATTCTATGGTCGTGTCAAAACTTATATGATACAATACAATTCATTTATAATCGTGTCAAAACTTATATGATACAATAAAAGTCATTTCATGATCGAGGCAGAACTTATATAATACAATAAAACTCATCTTATGATCGAGGCAAATATTTTATGATACAATACAAGTCATTTTATGGTCGTGTCAAAACTTATATGATACAATACAAGTCATTTATAATCGTGTCAAAACTTATATGATACAATACAAGTCATTTATAATCGTGTCAAAACTTATATGATACAATACAAGTCATTTATAATCGAGTCAGAACTTATATATATTTACCAACCCCTCCACACGAGCAGGATGTGACACAAGGTCAATTTCTTAAGCGGAGTCTAACAGGTTTTCCTTCTCCTAGACCGGTTGCCTAACCAAGGTTAAAGAGCCCAGTCTGCCCTACTATTTACCCATAACTGGAGGAGGGTAGAATTCATACCTTTCCTAAGGGTATTAGCGCTAAGTCAAATGCAATTACTACGTCCAGGATTTGAACTCGGGGCGACGAGTCCATTTCCTATGACTTTAACCATTACGCCACGCGCTTCCTTCCTTCGTGTCAAAACTTATATGATACAATACAAGTCATTTCATGATCGAGGCAAAAATTATATAATAAAATACAAGTCATTTTATGGTCGTACCAAAGCTTTTATGATACAATACACGTCATTATATGATCGAGTAAAAATTCCTGATACAATACAAGACATTTTATAGTCAATTCAAAACATATATGTTACAATACAAATCATTTTATGGTCGTGTCAAAACTTATTTGATACTAGTCTTTCTTTAGTCGAGTCAAAATTATATAATGCAATACAAGTCATTTTATTGTTGAGTCCAAACTTTTGATATGAATCAAATCATCAGTGCCACTGAAAGACGTTGATCAAGGAAATAAAATACTTTCTTTAGATAGATGTACTCATTGCATTTACTGATATTGAATAGTCATGGATCAATATATCGATTTTCTCGCTGATTGTCTTAATTAATCTTTTACCCACTAGGAACTTTTCTGAATTGGACAGGTGCAATTTCGATCAATACATAACTGGTCATCCACCTAATTCTGACCCGTCACAAAAATGTTCAAACCCTCTCCAACAACTCAACGCTCTTTATTTAACTGGTGACTCTTCGGGTTATCTGAAAATCAATGATATCACTACAACAAATGATGTTATTTATAGATTTTACTTGCTCAGGTGTTTAGATTACTCGTTAGCCAATATGGAAATCATTAACTAATATTTCATGCCCGTATCTTCTCATTCTCACCCTTATCCTTACCAAGCTTTTTTCCCATTAATGTTTTTTTATCGAAATGTTATAAGACGATTGATTTATCTGTTAGAATTAAAAAAAACCCAGATATCACTCTATCAGCTGTGCTTAGAATACACACTGTATCCTCTATAGAGGAATAAGCCCCCCCCCTTTTTTTTCATCATATGACACTAAACTGCATCTGATGTTGAGGCTGCAGTTCTGGAGATCTGGGGAATGAGAAGTACCCCTACATTGGTATTACTCGCAGGTCCACCTTAATACGAATTTGCAGTAACTGTTAAGGTCCCAATCTATGGATGAATTAGATCTGTTTAAAAATTATTCGTATTCGATAAGACCATTTGAAAACAACTACAGACTCTTAACAAATAACTACTCAAAAATGCAAATGCGAACGTACAAAGAACGCGATTCCCTAAGCTCTAGGCAGAAAATAACCCAAAACAATTTGACATGCCGCTAAAATCAATCAATCAATCAAGATTACTCGTTAGAAATATGGTAATCATTAACTTTTAGTTATTAATTAAAAGCAGATAAATATACGTATGGTTTAGCTCAGTCGGTAGAGCGTTCGACAAGGAACCACAAGGTTCCGGGTTCGACACCAGTCCTCACCAACTCGCGTATGAGTAGCACAGCGATCTGTGCGGTAAAGTGATGAGCTGATAGTAGGTGAGGTGTGGTGCTCCACCCCAGACGCCAAAAACAATCTCCTTGGTTTAGCGCAAGTGAAAAGGGGATAGAATCCCTCGCTGCCTGGCTGATACCGACTTTAGGCCACCCCGACGACTTTTATCGTGGATATAAAAAAATCTTTAAAAAAATCAAAAACAAATTCACAAACTTAAATCCAGACTAGAAAACTTTCTAATATATCGAAGACATGTCAAATACTCCACAAAATTGTGTCACCAAAAACAACCACTTCTTACTCCTCCAGACTGTGTTTACTTAACCTTGCCATTACGAAAACAATATGTAACGGGGTAAAATGTTTCGTCAGAGACTTTCCCGTGCACAATTGAAGGCAATGCTAAAGATTGCTCTGCTCCGTCGGCATTAACATTTTTGGCGAAAGTTGTCTCAGACACCAGGCTGTAAACCTGTCTCTAGTCCTTTAAGACTAGGAAGACGATCCCTGATTCCAGCACTTTAATATATAGATAAGAAAGGAACTTTTAGTAGCAAACAAATTTCTGAATAGCTTGCTATATAACAAAGTTAACCATTTTTTTAATGAGGTTAGCTAAGTTATATGTCTTAATGGGGTCACGTGGTCTAAGTTATATATCGTAGAGGTGGTAGGTGGTGAAATGGTTACCGTCATAGGAATTGGACATGTCGAAACGAGTTCAAATCCTGAACGAGGCTGTTGCATTTCCCATAGCGCTAATAACCTTGGGAAAGATATGCATCCAACTATTCACCCTGTAGCTATGGGTATATATGGAAGACTAGGCTCTTTAACCGTTGTTAGAAAACCAGTCTTGGAGAAAGAGAACTCTGAATGCAAACCTATGAAACTCTGCTTAAGAAATTGACCATGTGTTACATCCTATTCGTGCTGAGTGGGTGTTAAATATGTATATATCTTGAAATATTATTTTAAGGAGGAAAAGCAAAGGTTATTAGAAAAAATAAAATTGAAAATGAATAACTATATTATTTATTGAATTTGAATCTTATTTTTTCTAATAACCGTTTTTCTTTCTTTTTTTAAAAGTCATTGTTTTGTTGATAGTTTTTATTATTATATATTTATGCTTTTTTGTGATCTTTTTCCAGAATTAGTTCAAGACAGCACGTACCATTCTCGTGTAGTTTCCATTTATATTTTTATCCAATCGTTTTGTTAAAGTCTCAGTGATGCAAACATACAGTAGTACTGATACGGCTACACCTTGGAAGAATTCTTACCTTATTTAATCTATTTTTAGTAGTCCATGCTTTTACTATGCGTACATTTACATCACTTTCTGTATATGAGATATTACTACCTAAGTATGTGAACGATAACAAATTTCAGTCTTGCCATCCAATGTAGATATATCTCCATCTCGTCCTTAACACATGAACTCCGTTTATCTGAGTTCACATAGAGTCCAATGTCTCTTGCTACATTATCTTGTCTGTGAAACAATGATTCTGATAGAAGTATCAAAAAGATAGCTAAATAAGTTAGAGAGGTCGACAGATTTTGATAGATGATAAAATAGTCAGAAGTATTTTTCGAAGGATCGTTTTTATGTCCATTATAAACTGAAGTCTTTGGCACCAGTTCAGTAGACCTGAAATCCAAGGGGGCTAACAATTAAGTTAAGTAAATAAAGTCGCCGGGGATGACCTAAAGTCGGTATCAGCCAGACAGCGAAGGAGTCTATCTCCTTTTCGCTAGCACTAGAACAAGGAGATTGTTTTTGGCGTGAGAGGTGGGGCACCACACTCACCATCAACTCCTCACTTTACCGTACATGTCCCTGTGCTAATCATACGCTGAGTTGGCGAGGGTCGGTACCGAACCCGAAACCTTGTAGTTCCTAACAATTAATATTATCCAGTATCTCATATAATTATTATTCTCCTACCCAGTGCCTGTATCTTCTCATTATTTCCCTTATCGTTTCCAATCATTATTTCACGTTTATTTTTTTTATCGAAATGTAATATATATTTACCAACCCCTCCACACGAGTAGGATGTGATGCAAGGTCAATTTCTTAAGCGGAGTTTAGTAGGTTTGAATTCAGAGTATTCCTTCACTTAGTCTGGTTGTTTCACCAAGGTTAAAAAGTCCATTCTGCCCTATTTACTTTTAGATGAAGGGAGAATAGTTTGATACATACCGTTCTTAAGGGCATTAGCGCTATGTGAAATGCAAACAGCCTCGTCCAAGAGTTGAACTCGGGTCATCGAGTTCATTTCCTACGACGATAACCATTACATGACGCGCCTCCATCGATTGAAATGTTATAGAATAATCAATTAGTTTACGATACAAAACTACAAAAATGAATAAGGAATGCACATATATTTTCTAGCCCATAAAATTTTACAATTTAGATAAGACATTTTTCATGCTATTGCCAATCAGTCATCATTTAACTGTATCATCTCGTTATTACCCTTATCCATTTACATCTTTTGACAATTCATGCGTTCATTTCAAGTCTAGATTTTATAGAAACATAAATTAGTTTTATACGCGAAAAGGGGGAAGAAATAAACAAATATTTTCTACTGAAGCTTCTCTTTTTGTTTGTTCTATTTATACAGGAAGAATCCTGAATCTATCTCAGTTTTTATATCATTCCATTCCCACCTGCTATTATCAGAAAGATATATTGCAATACCTTTTTTATTTGCATACATATATGTAAACATAAACCAGTAATGGGGGCGCTATCTAATAGAAAATGTCTCAAGATATTGTATATATATATATATATATATATATATATATATAAAGATAAACCTAATGAGTCAGATAAACCTACTAAAAGTTTCGCTTAATGCTCTTCAGGGCTAAGATCCGAGTCTGATTTATCTGACTCATTAGGTTTATCTTTATTATTTGTTCTACTTAGGTATTACTTTTTACTTATTAGCTTTAGTTTCCTGGCGGTTTTGCATGAATATATATATATATATATATATATATATATATATATATATAAATTGTTTTTTCCTTTGGCCAAATATTGTACCAATAGATTATTTTTGGTTGGTACGATTATCTTGGTCTTTTCTTTCTTTCTTTTTTTTTCAAAAAAATGTTTTTCTCCCCCGGGGGATGTTTGGTAGTATATTTTTACAATCAAACTACTTGCTGGTTTTTTTCTTACCACGAGGATTTACCAACAAGTTTGGTATATTAAATTATATATATATATATATATATATATATATATATATATACACTCATAACCAATCCTTATGCCATCCACCATACATACATGTAGCCCAAACACCTAAGTAGCACTATCAGAATCCACTATGATACACTCCCTATCAGAGAGAAAAAGAAAACCCACCTGCAACCTCTTCTGACACCATCAACCGACCACCCCTCTCCTTATTCACGACCTCCTAATTCACTAGAAAGAAAATGTTCACCACTGAAGAGAGAACTCTATTCCTAAAGTCCCGAAGAAGGTCTAACAAACCGAGACGTTGCATCGTCGACATCACTACCTACAATAAACATCCATTTTCTACAACATGTTTGTCTACCTTTCTCCATATATATTTATATATAGATATATAGATAAATAGATATATATAATGTAACATTTAGTAATACGTATGCCACCATTATTGGTTTACGTGTACATATATATATGCGAAGAAAAAGGTATTGCAATATAACCCTCTGGTAATAGCAGGTAAAGTTGTAATTATATAAAACAAATTGTGATATATTCAAATTTGCAATTTATTCTGATTATAAGTGGCTAATACACCGCTCTTAAACCAATGGTGCTAAACGATTTTCGATTGTATAGTGATTTATAAATAAATATAGGTATTATATCTGTAGTCGAGCACTTTATTTTCCTTTCTTCCAGACAAAATACCCATATATATATATATATATATATATATATATATATATATATATATATATAGAGAGAGAGAGAGAGAGAGAGAGAGTGTGTGTGTATGAGTGCGTGTGCGTGTGTGTGCCTCTGTGTCTCTCAATTTATGTAACTGTACTGCAGCTAAAACGAAACATCGTAGCAATATTTGTTATTAGAGATGGACACTTGAAATGCTCTTGAAAAATAAACCGATTATTTGTCCAATTTTCAACTGAATCATAATTTTGTAATTGCATTTGGTTTGCATTTGCGCTGAATGTTATTTTTTAATCGTCTAAAATCTTGAGATAAGGGAGGTAACTATGAAATGCTAATCAAAATATCTTCGCTGCTTAAACAGAACAGGAAATCAATGGTCTCACAGATCGTCTTGTTCCTTTATAATTTTGACATGGTAAATTCAGCCCACTGATGATTTGTGCTGACAGTCACTGACCAAAGATTCCTTTTCTTATCAAATGTTTTGATCGACAACAACATCATCGAATCAAGTCAGCACGCCAACGACACAATCGGAAATAGCATTTAACGTTGGTGTAGGTTTCGAGAGATATGATTACTTGGGTCAATCGAGGGCATTTCAAGAAAGAAAGTGGAACAGGATGTTAACTTAGGTCACTTCCGGGAGAAGAAGAAGAGGAGGAGGAGGAGGAGGAGGAGGAGGAGGAGGAGGGGGAATATTAGTGATTTTAATAAGTAGAATTAAATGAAAAGATAAAGCAATGTAAAATGACAGAAAGAAATTATCATTAAGATAAATAAGTATAAACAGAATGTCGTAATTGATAATTAGTTTTACATTCTATCTTTTGTTTCACGTGTGCGTAGAAACACGTAGAAACTAGAATGATAGATATAAACATAGATAGATGTAAGCTTTATGATTTCCAGTAGCAATACAACAGATTATATATATATATATATATATATATATATATATATATATAAGAAAACAAACTTAGGAAAGAAAAGTGCATATTAGCGATAATATGAAATATGGACACTCCTGCATTGCTCTAATTCAAAAGGAAGCGATGAAGGACAGAAAGTGACTGGAGAGCAACACGATGCCGACCTTAGTCGAAAAGTTTTTCTTCTTCCAAATTTGACAGCTAGCTCACAGGCGCGAACGTCATAAGTTTATTAGCTCTAATTATGCCGATTCTGATATTATAAACATCTCTCCATCTCTCTCTGTGTTGACGACTACTAGGACGATCACAGCCATAATAAACTTAAGGAAAAGGACTTGCACTCGAGTTTGTTTTTAAAAGCCAGCACAGGGTTAACCGGGATCTTAATTCGAATCGTTTTCACACACGTAGAAACGAGCCCATAAAATTAAAAAAAACGAAGACCCAGTACGTTACACTGCGTAGCATCCAGGCATTACTGTCTGTAGATGAGATATTACTACCTAGATATGTGAACTGGTCTACTAATTTTAGATGTTTATCATCCAGTGTGGAGCTTTAGTCTGTCCTACAAGAAAAAAAATCAAGTAAGAACAAAACTATTCAAGTTTAGATTGGAAGAATTCTAAAATTTCGTAATTAATGATAGTAATAAACATGCATTTTAATTAAAAAAATCAGTTTTCCTGAAAATATTCTATGAATACATGGGGCGTTATGTTCAAGTTAGCAGAAGAACTGACTACCTCTTAAATTAAACAATAAACAATATTTATTTTTCATTCGGTGAGTTAAAAAAATACAAGGATTATCAATATATTTCTGGAGTAATAACTTCTTTTCCTACAGTTTTTAGTTACTGGAAAAATTGATAATATATCAAGTGTTGAAAGTAAAATAAAGAAGAAGCAGTCTCCTCCAGGAAGTCACACATGTAATATAAAAATATGTAATATAATGTGATTAGGTATAAAAAAAAACTTTGAGTATACGAAGGTCGTATACGCTGATGCATTAACAATTCCCAAGTCTCATGGGGGAATACAATATTTTTATGTTTCCCATCAAATATTTATTTAAATATTATATATATATATATATATATATATATATATATATATATATATATATATATATATAAGAAAACAATCTTAGGAAAGAAAAGTGCGCATATAAAATCACATATGCAGGTGTATATACATCGTTTCATATATATATATATATATATATATATATATATATATATATATACAGACTGAAAAAGACAAACTAGTCCGAAGAAGAATTCAAATTTGTATTGGTGATTGTCTGTTCTAAAAAACAAAGTGTTTATATGTATGTGTGGGTGCGTATGTCTCTATGTCTAAGTGGCTTATATATATATATATATATATATATATATATATATATATATATGAAATAAATATTTTTAGAAAAAACAAAATATATATATATATATATATACATATATATATGAGTGTGTGTGTATGTTTATATATATGTGTGACTGGCTATGTAGATATACATTTTCAAAGATCTATCAGAAGTTTCTCTTCCAGTTTTTTGTAGTTTTTTTATTATTAAAATAGAAGCAATTTTCAGACAAGAGCATCTGGAATATATTTCGCAATAATCAAAAAATCGATAGCTTCTTTATGCGACTGAAATTTTACAACTTATGTTTATTTTCTTTCATTTCTTTCTTACGATATTCACCACGAATATGAATATCTTGATGAGAAAAACTTCCATTTTCTTACTAAGCATTTTATACGCAGGTACATAGTGGTGTAAAGCTGGTGTAAATTCAGACTTTTCCTCAGCCTGGTCTGATTACCTAACAAAGGCTAAATTACCTAAATTGCTCCATTTACCCATAGCTGGGGGTGGCGTAGAGTTAGAGGGGGCGGGTTTATACATTTCCCAAGGAGATTAGCCCAACGTGAGACGCAAATAGACTTTTCTCCTTATCAGCGGGACTTCGAATACGCTTAATATATCCCCTGCAGAAGGGTAAGACCCCACGCAAGGGATATTCCTGGTAGGACACAAAATTGCATCTGATGATGAGGTTCCTGTTCTGGAGATGTGTGGAGTATGGAGTACTCTTTCCTGGCCATTATTACCAGGTATACTATAAATCGGAGAGGTAATACCCGTTAGGGTTAGATCTATGGGTCAAATATATCTGAGCGAAAAATATTCGTTTTTTGAAAAGATCGTATGCACCTCTCCATAAAAAAACAAAAACAAAAAACCCAAGAAACATCAACGTAAAAATCTAAGGGACGCACAATGAACGCGATCCCCTAACCTCTATGAATAAAGTAACCCGAGAAGTGTTGACATGCTGTTAAAATCGATCAATCAATAAATCAATCAGCCTACTCCAGGATTCCATTTTCTCCGATGATACCTGATACGCCAAGTGCCTGTTATCCATGTACATATATATTTACCAACCCCTCCGTACGAGTAGGATGCGACACAAGGTCAATTTGTTAAGCGGAGTTTAACAGATTTGAATTCAGAGTTTTCTTTCTCCTTTCAGAGGTTTCTTTTCTCCTTTCAGAGGTTTCTTTCTCCTAACCAAGGCTGAAGAGCCAAGTCTGCCCAACTATTTACCCATAGTTGGAGTTAGTATAGTTGGATTCTTACCTTTGCTAGGGGTATTAGCGATATGTGAAATTCAAACAGCCTTGTCCAGGATTTGAACTCGGGTCAGCGAGTCCATTTCCTACGACTCTAACCATTATGCCACGCGCCTACATGTACAGATGAATGGAGGCATAAAGGTGTCTCATAATAAAACAAGCTTCGGTAAACAACATTAAATCAGCGCATTGATAATATTATTTTCCTTATTTTTCTTAATGAAATACAATCTAGTTTTAAACGAGTGACGGTTTCTGTCGGCTGGAACAGTAGAATATAAACCGACTGCGCCTCCGTAGAGGGGTAACATCTCCTCTAATGGGGCCAACTGTTGGCCGTGGATGGTGACGTGTCCTACTTAAAGATGGAATCCAGCTAGACGGGTGGTCGAAGTGGTCCACACCAATCAATCGGCTGGTCACGTCAAGCCATAGCACCTAAATGATTGCTCTTATGGCAACCCTTTTTATCATATATATGCTAGAAGATGGCGGCTGAGTGTTTTAGTGTCCTAGGTATGACGTTAAATTGCCTCCAGTGGTGAGTTTCAAATTCTGGAGCTCTGGGGAGTGTAGAGTACCATTTTATCCATTACTCCCAGATCCACTCTGACCCGGAGTGGTAGTACCTTTTAGGGTCCCATATATGGGTTAAATAGATAAAAATCGTTTAAAAATATAATACTCAACAAGAGAGTATATTCAACTAAGTACTCCTAACTGTAGCGAAAACAGATGGATTCATGTCTTTATAAAGGGCATTAGCGCAAAGGGAAACGCAAACAGTCTCGTCCAGGATTAATCTCGGGTTGCCGATTCCATTTACTACGACAATAACCGTTACGCAAGGCATGCCTCGCCAAGGTTGCCCGAGGGCTAAACTTTGCAAATCAGTAGGAAAATTAGGGTGACCCAGAAAAAACAGAACCCACAAATTTTGTAATAAAACTATTAATCTTAACTTGAGGGTTAGGGTTAGGGTTAGGGTTTAGGGTTAGTTTAATAGGAAAATAAATCATTTGGGTTCTGTCTTTTTCTGGGTCACCCTGTAATATGTTTTAATTTTCCGACCGATTTGCAAGTTTTGCCTGCCCGAGTATATGTACTTCTCAGTTGTGGTACAAAAAGTTGTATCATCGTAGTGTACTGGTACGCGAGTGGCATCTTCATTTCAAAAAAGTGATTTTGTCGCTCTCATAGCACAATGATGGGGGTCGAGGAAGTGAGCGGGTAGTGAGGAAGGCCGGGTGGTATACAACCGAAACGTTGTATTAAAATATAATGACAAAGACACATACAATGATTAAGACCACTCAGCTAACAACATTGTAACATTAGTTCATGTCTCAATTTATAAAACCATTGCAAAACGACTTGACCTCAAATGCTCTTACAATGCTCGATCAATAAAGTTCACAGGCAACATATACTTGTCTATATAAGAATTCCATGACGTCTATAAATCTGTGAGACCATCTGTTACTGTGTGTACACCTAGCGTAATGTTTAGCAATTTGGACCAATTCAGTAGTGTAGACAATTCAATCTTCAATGGATGCTACAAAACTATCGTCTTGTACCATACGAATCTAAGCTTAGTCGATAACCGGGGGTGCTCTGTGGCTGAGACAGTTGTATATTGCCCACTCGCACCTTTCTACTTAGGAGACTGGTACGATTTGTATAATTAAAGAATGACATATCGCGCGGGTGAGAACACTACAAAATTATCATTCATTTGAAAATTAGACTTTCCAGTACACTTTATAAGCGAACCAGAAGCGGCTACCCAGCATCACCTAGGTAGATGTGGGGAAACCCTGATGTATTGATTTTGTATACTTTTGAGATTCACTAATGCTGGACATTTTAAAGTAGGATTCAATGCTATTTCAGTATAGATTCTAATTTTTTTAAATGTTTTCGAATATAAATCAAATGTTCATAATTTTTGCATAAAAAGCAAGAACCGGTGATATTTAATGTCTATATATTTTTTCTTTGTCATTAATTGTTTTATTTTCATAGTTTCATCCGGACATACATACATACATACACACCAACTGCCCTTTATATATGTATAGATGATAATTTTGGTTTCTTCTCTGTTAGAACATTTTAAGAATATTGCTCGGCACACGTAAACCAGATGGATCCCGCCAAAAAGCAAAAAACAAACAAACATAACAAAAAAAAACAAAAACAAATAAAGAAACTTTATTGTTATATACACAACGTTTCAGTCGATCTGCACTCCGGCCTTCTTCATGTATTTCTTGTCGAACTCGGAAACCTTCTCATCGAACCTTCACAAAACTTTGAAACGAAACCTTTGTTTAATCCATTGGGGTAGTCTGTTCTCATTCCACTAACCGTGACGGGTACAAGTGTTAAGCTATGTTAAGCATTCTAATAGAGAAACATTTTTCACGGCGTGTTTTTGTTAATTAACATTCAAAATGTCTTCTTTCAGGGATTTCGTCCGATATGTTTCATACAATTTACACAACTTTCAATGGTTTTAAACGACAGACGATTTTCAATGGTTTTAGAAGATTTAGATGACTTCATATGATTTTAGACGGTTTAGACACTTTTCTATGGTTTTAAAATACAAACACAATTTTGAAAGTCTATGGCTTTACAACATGCATATACACAAGTTATCTTTATCTTGTTTTTATTCTTATCATTCCATAAGAGGAAGGAGGAGGAGGAGAACATTTTCTATTAGGACCCGAGTTTCAATGACATGAGCACAATTTTAATGTTGTCATTTGAAAAATAAATACAAAAGAAAAAGCTCGTGTACGTTTTTATCGGAAAGTCAGTGGTCGTTTCGAAATTATATTCATATTGTAAACAGGACCCTCTTATCTAAAACCTGTGAAAATCAATATTTTTCATATCTGACAAATTTTATTCTTTTCTAAATAGTTAAATTAGGAAAATTTTGCAATGAAAGACGGGAATGATGGACTAGTAAGTTTCAGTCGTTCTATTTTCCGATTATACCCCCCCCTCTGTTTCAAATATTTTCATTTGCATTCTTATTTAGCTTCATTATCCTTTCTAATTTAACATAATATTTTATTACATTAAAACTTAAATACTCGCGCCCGGAGGGTTCATATACTTGCTAGTTTATACAATGAAAATTTTTGTAATATATAGATTGAAACACCTGTTACTTATGGATAGAAATTATCATAGGGCTATTAATATTTTTCTTCAGGTAGACGTGTTTGTTTAGTCTATTTATCATATAAAGGTGTGACTTTTATTTAATTCAGTAAGGTTGGGCCCAAAGACAGCCTGAATAGAATTTTACGTAGAACATTTAAATGCAATAATATATATGCTTGTTGGTGCGAGCGTGTCTATATCATTGATTGATTCGATTAATTGATATTAACGGTATGTTAACCTGTCAAGCGTTTTTATGTATAGAGGTTAGAGAATCGCGTTCATCATACGGTCATATTAAAATTTTTGTGTGTTTGTTTTGAAAGAGGTTGTTTTTTGCACACGGACTTTCTGGGTACAAATAATTTTTAAGTAGATTGGACCCTAACAGTCAGTGGACCTGGGAGTCATGTCAATAAAGGGTTACTCCACACTCCCAAGGTCTTCTGACCTAGCGCCTCACTATCAAATGCCGTTTATTGCTGTATCCAGGACACCTCTTAATAGAAGGAAGGAGTCTTAGCCCTCTGCAGGGGATAAAGTCAGCGTATTCTAATCCCTGCCGACAGGGAACGTGTCTATATGAATATATATATATATGTATAGGCGTAGCGTATACTTATAGGCATATACATGTATATACATGGATGTGTGAGTATAGTAGTATCAAAAGGAGAGCTAAATGAGTTGGGGAGGGTCGGCAGATTTTAATAGATGATAAAATAGAAAGAGGAGGATTTCTTGATCGGAATGAAAGGGTTATTTTTTTAATGTTCATAGTAAGCTCAAGTTTTCTAAGAAAGTACATATTTACCAACCCCACCACACGAGCATAATGTGACACAAACTCAATCTTTAGGCGGAGTTTAACGGGTTTCAATTCAGAGTTTTCCTTCCCCTAGTCTGGTTGACAAGCCAAGGTTCAAGAGCCCAGTCTGCCCTGCTATTTACCCATAGCTGGAGGGAGAGCAGGTGGGTGTATACCTTTCCCAAGGGCATTAGCGCTATGTGAAATGTAGACAGCCTTGTCTAGGATTTGAACTCGGATCGACTAGTCCATTTCCTACGACTGTAGCAAGTACACTCCTAGTTTTTTACGCAAGTAGAGGTCAGTGGACAAGGATAACATTTTTTAAATTTTAAATTTTTATTTTTAATGGAAACACGTCTTTTTTCTTTTCCGGAATCCAGAAGTCCATATATTCAAGGAAACAATTAGGAAATGGACAGATCTATGGCAATCCGATCAGTAACGGTTGGGTTGACCGTTGGACTGGAATTATTCCTTCACCCACGGTCCACATTGGTAGAAAACAAGGTAGAGGGAGTTCGAACCAAGGGTAGTGCGTGGCAGTGAGTGACTGGGAACGGTGGCAATTCCAGAAACAGACGAGTTATGACGCAAGACCGTTATGGTTGGGTTCGCCCATGAAAATGAGACGGGGTGAATTGAAACTATCCAGACTATAGCATTAATATAATCGGCTAGGATACCTAAAAGAATCCGAGAGATCTGTTGAAAATTACTCTTACTCAGACTCCAGTGTGAGACTACAAGAAATAACTTATGGAAAAAAACTCGTAAATAGGGACTTTGATATACACATGGATCACCGCATCAGGAGACCAGTTAATTAACAAGTGTCATCTAATGGATTTTGCTGCTTCATCAGACCAGAGAGTGAAAGTGAAAGGAAGAGAAACGATAGACAAATACTTGGATCTTGACAGAGAACTGAAAAATCTGTGGAGCATGAAGGTGTCGGTAATATCAATTGTAGTTGGTATGTTTGGAACGGGCCCTGAAGGTATTGGAAATCAGAGATAGAATCGATACTTTACAGACCACAGACTATGGTACTCAGAAGAGTCATGGAGACACGAGGAGACTTGCTGTCACTCACTCCAGTGAAAGATCATAAGTTAAAAACGGTGTGAAAAACTCAAGGGGTGAGTTATTAGTTGGTTGATTGTTTAGTTTTTCGGTATATAAACCCTTTTCGGGCCATTTAATGCTGAATCAAGTCATTTTGTTATCAGGTTGTTAACAGTACATACTGTTGCTTAGATGGTCCTCCATATAAGTACCGCCTTGTCGGCTGGGGTGTTAGAATGCACTGACTGCACCGACTTCACCTCTAAGACTCCCCCAATGGGGCCAGCTGTTGGCCGTGGGTGGCGACCCGTGATGCTTAAGGACGGGGTATTGGTCGATGAGCAGTCCATGACCTGCAACACTCCACTTGGACCCTTATTTAGGCTAGACGGGCGTTCGGAGAGGACCCCTCCGATCAATCGGCTGGTCATGTCAAGCCCTAGCCCCTATATGATTGCCCCAACTCTATTGCCCTCATGGTAAACCCTTTTTATCATATGGGTGCAAGAAGGCGGTGGTCGAGGGTCTACATGTCCTGGGAATGACGTTAAACTCTATCTGATGGTGAGGCTCCAGTTCTGAAGGGTTGGGGAATGTGGAGTACCCCTTCATCCTCATTGCTCCCTGGTCCACTCTGACCTGGAGTGGTAGTACTTGTTAGGGTCCCATCTATACGTTAAATAGAAAAATGTATTTATAAAAAATGTGTATCCATTAAGAATTAATTTATTTCAAAACTTTATCGGCATTAAATGACCTACTGAGGTTGATATGCCGTAAAACAAACCAAACCAAATCCATCTAAGTACTGAATAGGCTCATCACAGCTTCACTAGCGGGTACGGGTGCTTTCAACGTGACTTGACCATAAGCTGCACGAAGTGAAATAATAATAATAATAATAATAATAATAATAATGGAATATGAAAGTCAAAGTGATACCAATTGTAGTTGGTGCACTTGGAACGGTCCCAAAAAGCTTGGAAAAAAGCTTGGAAAATCTGGAAATCAGAGGAAGAATTGAGACCATCCAGAATACTGCACTGCTGCAATCGGCTAGAATACTCAGAAGAGTCCTGGAGACCTGAGGAGACTTATTGTCACTCAGACTCCAGTGAAAGACCATCAGCTAACGCTAATGTGAAAAACTCAAAAGGAGTGAATAATAATAATAATAATAATAATAATAATAATAATAATTCTATATATAATGGAGGTAGATTGCATTTCTGTCTGAAGCCGAAACAACGTCACTGCTTACGTCACAGATTCCACAATAATCTAAAGGATTTATTAATGAGAACCTAATTTATAATCAATATAGTTTATTTATAAAATATAGAAGAGATAATTAGTTTATATAGACTATGAGCTTGGCGTTGTAACATCTAATGGTCTTGTAATAATAATAATAATAATAATAATAATAATAATAATAATAATAATATAATATAAAATTACCAAATCAGAGGAAAAAAATAAACCATCTTATGTACATGGATGTCATAAAAATTTTTGCAAAAAATGAAAAAGAGCTAGAAACATTAGTACAAACAATCAGAATATATAGTCAGGACATAGGGATGGAATTTGGCATAGACAAGTGTGCAATGATAGTTATAAAAAGAGGGAAAAAAGAAATCACAGAAGGAATAGAATTACCGAACAAAGAAGAAATAAGGACACTGGGAGAAAAGGAAAATTATGAATACTTGGGGCTATTGGAAGCAGACACCATCAAACAAGGTGAGATGAAAGAAAGAGTAAGGAAAGAGTACTTTAGAAGAACGAGAAAGCTCCTAGAAACAAAACTCAACAGCAGAAATCTCATCAAGGGTATAAACACCTGGGCTGTCCCCCTAGTAAGATACACTGGACCATTCTTAAAATGGACAAGAGAGGAACTCCGACAGATGGACCAAAGGACAAGGAATCTTATGACCATGCACAAGGCCTTACACCCGAGAGACGATACAGATAGACTATAGGTATCAAAAAAAGAAGAAGGAAGAGGTCTCGCCAGCATTGAAGACTGTGTAGATTCAACAATCCAAGCACTCGAGGAATATACAAAAAAGAGCAAAGAGAGGCTAATAGCAGCAGCCAGAAAAAACAATGGCAATATATGGACGAGAACAAATAGAACAAAAACAAAGAAGCAGAAATGGGAAGAAAAACAACTATATGGACACTTCAAGCGAAACACAGGAGAGATCGCTCACCAGAAGACGTGGATATGGCTAAGAAGGGGAAACCTCATAAGA
>CM042138.1:105881679-105886679 GCA_023376005.1 Doryteuthis pealeii | reverse complement strand
AAATGAATATGCATTTGATAATAAGTAGGATACAAGAATTATCACAAAAATTAGTAGGACAAATGTTCCTTAATTCTGTTTTTACTTTTAATAAACTCCATTTTTATACGTTTTCACTATAGATGGTGGAGGCGCGTGGTGTAATACTTAGAGTCGTAGGAAATGGAATGGTCGACCCGAGATCAAATCCTGGACGGGGTTACAGTTCACATAGCTCTAATACCCTTGGGAAAGGTATGGCTCCAACTACTGTCCCTCCATCTATGGGTAAATAGTAGGGTATACTGGGCTCTTTAACCATAGCTCGGTAGGCAGTCTAGGAGAAAGAAAACCTTGAGTTCAAACTTGTTAACCTCCGCTTGGTGGTGGGTCACTAATAGAATAGACTCAGTCCTAATTAGTGATCTATTTTCAAAAAGAAAAGGCAAAAAAAGAAGAATCTCGTTTTTTCTTCATTTTATTGTATTTCATGAGTAAATCAAAGATAAAGACTTAATTATCATTTATAATACATTGTATTATAAATCATTATTATAAGTCATTACTTTCCTTTTGTTCTTTAAAAAATCATTAATTTCATCACTCGCTAGAGCTACGAAAAAGACATACGTTTTCTTCTATTGTCAGCGTTTATATGTTTTTAGATTATGATAAATGCAAGGGAAACCAAAGCAAATTTCGAAGTTTTGTCACATTTAAAGAAATAACAAATATAATTTCTGTTTATTTAACAATCCGATCTGAAACATTTTCTATGATTTTCTATTTGTGTGTGTTGTCTGTCATCTTAGATACACATTTTCCATGCCAAAATGAATTGTCAAATTTACCCCCCTCACATCATGAAACAAAATTAAAAAAATCCTGATGTTTTGTTGTGTGAGTTAATCTTCAATAATCCCAGTCACTACTCCATCACATTTCAAATAAACCAAATAGATTTCATTAATGTTTGTTATTGATAATGTTTTTTCAAAAGTTTATAAAATTGTATCATTTCTACTTTTCATGATTTTTTAAGCGAAAGCGACTCAAATATTAAAATACATTCTACCTTTTTTTTGTAAATAAACATGGTCAGTGATGAGGGATAATTTAGCAAGTTTTAGTTTTTATTCGATAACAAAAATTGTTCTGCCGTGTGCCGGGCGTTTAAGACTCCTATTTTAAAGTTTAACTTTCATGTAGACAGTCGGTATCTGATTTGAATATTTATTTGACAAATGAATTGACAAATATATATATATATATATATATATATATATATATATATATATATATATATAAGTTTTTTGTAGGTACATAATTTTATTAAGGAGCGAAAAAGTGTATACATTGTAAAATATTGAATTTCTAAAAAAGAAAAGCTAGGGAACCCTTATGTCTTAATTTTATTTTTTTTTTTCGGTCAATCTCTTCAGTGAAATTCACTTGAAAAATGTTGAAAGACGAACAAATTGGATAATAACCGTACAAATCAAGGGAGGATGAGAAGAAAAAAACAAAAAAAAACAAAACACAAAATAAAAAAAAAAACCCCCAAAAAAAACAAAAAACAAACCCTCACATCTTCACCCCCTCCTCACATTACGAACCATGTGAGGAGGTTTTGAGACTTCTCCCATCACGCGAAATGTTCAAGTTGTAAGGATGTTTTGTTTCGAATAATAATAGTTGATGGAAATACTTTTTTGGGGTGCACAAAGTAGGCTGGTATTTGGAAATATATAGGGCCTCCAGAACACTAAGTTGAAGCTCGTGGCTGGAAGTACTAAGGATGGAAAACATTGCGGTGCCGTATATATATATATATATATATATATATATATATATATATATATATATATACGGTGCACATTCACTCCTGATGATCCCAAGCATTTGTAAACATCATTTGTTTTTTCAATTTATCAAATTCACACGGTCGGATTAATTTCCTTTTATTTACATATATATATATATATATATAATATATATATATATATATATATATATATATAGGGGTAAACTATAGACACGTGTTTCGAGGTATCACCTCTCATCAGTATAGTTATACGGTTTTAGCAGCTGCCTCTGGCTGGGTTCGAAACCCGAACGAACTTACGCTCGCCCAAGCTTCTTACCCACACATCCACAGTCAGTCGCCAAGTATAGCAGGCTATTTAATTGCTATATTTCTAAGGGGAAATGACCTTCACCTAGAGTTCTCAAACTTTGTAAACAAAGTGAGATTTGGCCGAGCCGAATACGGTGAATCTGCAATTATATACCTTCTAAATAGAGTGCTCAACCGAGAACGGGAAGCGTATAAAGGGGTAAACTATAGACACGTGTTTCGAGGTATCACCTCTCATCAGTATAGTTATACGGTTTTAGCAGCTGCCTCTGGCTGGGTTCGAAACCCGAACGAACTTACGCTCGCCCAAGCTTCTTACCCACACATCCACAGTCAGTCGCCAAGTATAGCAGGCTATTTAATTGCTATATTTCTAAGGGGAAATGACCTTCACCTAGAGTTCTCAAACTTTGTAAACAAAGTGAGAAAGGCGAAACGTTTGTGTATCTGCGTGGTAGGTTGTGACTAAAATATCAACATTTGAGAACAAAAAATGAATATACACTGAATAAGTATCTGCCAAGGAAAGTTTTTATAAAAGAATTATCATGTTCAAATTTATATAAGCGATGAAATTTGTAGATAAAAATATGTAATGATAACAGAAATCAAAACGACATTTATTATCGTTCTCGGCTAAACGTGTCTCCTGAAGACAGGCGACATCAATGTTTAGTATGGACAGTAATTTGTCAATGATGGCTGTCTTGCGGGCATCACCTACTTGTTGCAGATCAACAGATATACAAGGACACATGGCCCTGACGTTCCAGCTTGCGAATCGAAGTGCTGGAGACTTCCTGTGTTTACAAGTGTTTCTTGGCCCCGCCGACATGGCAATCAAGGAATTGAAATCATGATTTCTTTTTTGAGAGTTTTAGACATCTGGAATTAAAAATCTGCTATATAATGGAAGGCAAAAGAGTTGGTTGAACTCTCGTTCCTTTTCGATTTCCAACGACGATAATCGTTACACAAGCGAATTGGAATGTCCATAAATCAGGATTTCTACATTGTTTGGCAACATTACGTATCATAACAATTTTTTTTTCAAAATCCCGCACTCATCAAACTGCTTTATTCGGTGGAAATTTTTATCACCATGATCTCTTTCTTACAAAAAAAAAAATCCATACACTTTACAATAAAAAAACTGTATTAAATGGTTATTCTTCTCTTGTTTCCGTGCAACAGCCTGCTACAGAAAAATGACATTTTAATATCCAAGGAGATATGAATCGTTAGGTCTGGAAAGGGATTCAATATTTGGGATGCCACTTGATCCTACAAATATTCACATTTTGAGCAATTATATAGTGGATCGATGTTATATTCATCAACTGTATGACATTTCCTTGTATCCCTTCATTGCCATTACTCCCAGGTCCACTCTGATCCGGAGTGGTAGTACATGTTAGAGTCCCATCTATCAATCAAATATATCTGTTTGAAAATTATTCGTATTTGATAGGATCATGTGCAAAAAAACAAACTTTTTAGAAACAACTACACAAAAAATGTAAATATGAAGATATAATGAACGCGATTCCCTAACTTCCCGGTATAAAATAACCCAAGTTAAAAACAATCAATCAATAAGCTACACATTAACTATTTATAGAAGTAGTAGCATTAGTAGTAGCAATAGCAAACACACATGAGTATAACAGCAATAACGTGTTGAATTAATAGTTCTTATATATAATTTCATAATCATATTGTAGAGTCAATTGGTTTCCCTATATCTACATTTTTCAAACACTTTATATTCAAGATCCTTTTATAATAGTGCCTGAATACTTTGTATATAAAATATGTGCTACACAGCAAGACAGATATAAAAAACATAAACATAATGATGTATAATATTTGTATATCATTTCAAGGACAAGCATTAAGAGTAGACCTCGGAGTAATGGCAGTGAAGGGGTACTCCATACTTCCCAGATCTCCAGAACTGAAGCCTCTCCATTAAATGCAGTTTATTCATACCCACGACACCCCATTCTGAGGGGTGGTGGTGGAATTTTATGCAGGGCATACAGTCAGCGTATTCTAAGCCCTGCCGACAGGGCGAAAATAATTAAAGGGCGATCAAAATATTCGGATATATTTTGTGAAGGATTCTAACGGGGAATCAATTAAAACACCTTGACAGTATGTTGATGAGATGCCTGCAAAATGTCAGTTTAATTACGAGACAATCTTAAGGTTGGATTTTGTGTAGGATTCTAATGGAAAACCAAAAGCATTCTGATAGAATACGTTATATAAACATTTGAAGCTATGACTTAATGTCGAGCGTATTTTAAAAAAATTAGATTTGGTTTTCCTACTATATTTCACTCCATCCATGCTTCTGTATGCTTATAAAATTGAAAAGCATAATTGATATAGATATTATTTTAAAATAATTAGTAAAGCCTCCCCAGATATGCAATACACTTCATCTTTTGTCAATATATTGAGTTTCTTTTGACAAAAACACATAAATAAGCGCCCGTTATGACTGGTCCACATTAACGGACATTTTGATGTCAGTCTAAAGTCATGCATTGAATACGCATTTTTAATGAGTTTCAGTCATGCTGTGCTCAGCAATAGAAAATTCCCCAGTTCACTGATTAGAATAATGTCTGTTATCTTTGCTGCTTCCCAGTAATTAAGATGCTCAATCCAAAAACACTAGTCGATAAAAGGTCATATTATTGGCTGCTCAAAAAATATTGTTTTTCTTTTTCCATGCCTTCTAGGAAAATCTATTGGAAATCTATTAGGGATCGATTACGCAAATCGCAAAAACAGTATATGACAAATAATCACTGAGGTTGTTATGGTTATTGTGGATCTTGCTGTTAGATCACACACACACACACACACACAC
>CM042138.1:105804179-105876679 GCA_023376005.1 Doryteuthis pealeii | reverse complement strand
ATGAGCATGCACATAAAGATCTATGTGTGATCCTTGTAAATGAAAGACACGACCTTTCGCTTTTTGTTTAAAATAAATTTACGAAAAGGAAAAAAAAAACAGCAAAAACTCTAACATCTGAACATATTTGATATCCAAATAAATACACCTATCATTTCCTCGGAAATCACGTGCACTTACAGACATATTCACAGAAGGTTCAGAATTTATTTAGTAAAGCAAACACGACAAATAACGTCGTTAAGGAAATTTTACAAAAATACCCGAATAACACAAAATAAAAACAATGAAAATGTAACTCGTAGTTAATGCTGTTTTTTTTTTTTTCACGTCGCTTCATCTTGATTTATAACTCAGGTATCTTTTGCAAATCTTTTCAGTAGATACACGTAATACATTCTTCTTCATTAGCTCATATATATATATATATATATATATATATATATATATATATATATATATATATATGGTAGTGAAGACATGAAGCCAACGGCGATTGGTAACTGACAGTTTCTCACCATTGTGATTTTTAAACCAAGTAAGTTATTTGTATTTGTAAGGAAAATAGCACCAGCTGACAACATTATATCAAGACACTATAGTCTTTTTTTAGAAGAAAAATAACCATAATAACCTTCCAGAACAAAACAAACCATTTAAACGATAGGAACTCATATTCAAATGTAAGCATGGAAATAAATCCTTATTAAGTCACCTGAAACTAACGATTCCAAATACTAAAATAAAAAGATAAACAGATACATATGAAGACAACAACAACAACAACAATAATAATAATAAATAATAATAATAATAATAATAATAATAATAATAAAAAAAAAACACCAGAATAAATTAAACGCAACAGAAGAAAAAAGTAGCAAATTATACAATATTTGAATAAAACGCCCTCTCGTGAATTCCACACAAGGAAAATCAGTCTTCACATCTTGCCCTACAAACTAAACTAACCCTCCCATCATGACTAAGGTGTTTGACCCTTTTCAAAATTCAACACAGAACTGTGTATAATGAAAAATACGAATACGAATAGTTCACTTGGTTTGAAAATCGCATTGGCAAGAAATTGACAGTTACCAACCAACGTTGAATTTGTGTCTTCGCTGCTCTTAGATATACATGCTCCAGCAATGATAATTCTCTCTCTCTCTCTCTCTCTCTCTCTCTCTCTCTCTCTCTCTCTATATATATATATATATATATATATATATATATACTAGTACAAAATAAAAAAATACCCTCCGGGCGATGTAAAATAGATTTTTGAAAGATATTGCCTGAGGGGTGGGAGTCAAAAATTCAATGTCAGCGAGTTTGTACCCTAAGTAAATAAAATCATCAAATTCATTAAAGGATTAAAACATAAAACAATTTGAAATGTAAAATTTAAATATGTATTAAGATAAAACAAACTATATATAGATATATAATACCAGTCATGTATTTATTAAAACTTGTTTTAAAAAACAATGAAGACTGTCTAATGCTGCATGTTCAAATTTTGAGTGTATTTATTGAATAAATACACTCAAAATTTGAACATGCCAAAAATCGTAAAATCGTAAAATAAATTTTATTCTATGTTATGACGATTTTGGATAATGTGATGTAAGCAGTGACATAATTTTTGTTACAGCCAAAAACCGGAAGTAAATCTCTATTATATATATATATATATATATATATATATATATATATATATATATATATATATATATACACTATGAAATATGTATTTCAAAAGAAATGGCGTCATACTTATAAGGAATAGATTTATCGATTAAAATGAAATCCTTAGGCGCTTTTCAACCTTTCTTCTGTGTTGGGAGGAGGAAAAACGCAGACAGATTACCATGTGCATATATTACATTAATTCTTGACGACCTCCATTTTACATCACATGTTAGTGACTAAACATCGTGTCAGTTCAGAGCATAGATATAATTTTCAACCGCCCTCGTTGGGCAATTCTTTCTGACTGAAAATAGATTAGATTCTACTTTTTAGAATCATTTAATCACATGACATGAAAGCTGAACTCACAAGTAACCTCGGGGTCATCACACATCAATCACATCAAACGACACCCTAGCGGCTAGTATTTATTTAAAATATCTATACTACCTGTCAAACAATATATTCTGTCAAATTATTATTCAATATTAACACTGTTTTCCTAGTGAGAACAATGCCTTCGTCACTGTCTGCCTTTCGAAAAGAATTATTTTGAAATTAGTTAAAGTTGATTTGTAATTAAGTTTAAATTAAACAAGATACACAATTATACTTATTACTTTATAGATCGACCCAGTTGATAAACATGCTGATTCTTCAAATCGGCTCTAGAAATACATTTTCCCTTATACGAGGGTGAGTCAAAAAGTAATGCCATTTTCTTTATTTCATGTGAAATTTTATTTTTTAAAACTAAGGCCTACATTAAGATCTTAACGAGATCCAGAGCAAAATTCCTACGAGTAAGCCCCAACTTGCCAATCGACAATGTCCTTCTTCTGCATAACAATGCTCGACCACACAAAAGCATCAGGACAAGCGAGAAAATTGCCCCATTCGGGTGGACAACTTTACCGCATCCTTCATACTCACCCGATTTAGTGCCTTCAGACTATCATCTCTTCGGCCACAAGAAAGAGAGGGCTTGAGAGGCAAACATTATTCCAGTGACAAGGAAGTGAAATCTGTAGTAAAGAAGTGGCTAAAAGAAGAGTCAACAAAACTTTATAGGACAGGAATACATGCTCTCATTCGAAAGTGGAACATTGCTATTGAGAGAAACGGTGACTATATGAAGGAGTAGGGATGAGATCCACAGAGGACCAGCATCATTTTCCTGTATGATACATGTTGCTGTGTTGGTAATTATACCTAAACAAAATGGCATTACTTTTTGACTCGTCCTCGTAGAAAAGGAATGAATGTAAATGACTGAAATAGAATCAAATCATAACTAACCTCTTTGCTTATTTTTATGTTTCTTTTGATGTTAGAAGCAGAAAAATAAAACCATTAAAATTACTAGACCTTTTTATAATCCTACGTAGTGATAATGATTATATGGCTTTCCCAAGTTAACTCAGGTCTCAGTGGGATAGAGAAAATGTCAATATCATAAACACGGCATATAAATCCTTTATTTGAATATTTATCCTGTTTAGTATTCATATTTTAGGGAGTCATAAAAACGCATTTGAAGCCATTTTTGTTGCTTTTGTTAGTGGGGAAAGACTCTTCAATAGCAACCATTGGAAGCGCAATTTTCCTCTGAATTATTGAAGAGTAAATACATGATGGCCCATGGACATTTTGAATCCTACATTCCGACAAGTAGCCTGTTCTTTATTCTTTTAATATTCTTTTATTAGTCAAATGAAGGCGCTTGTGGTGTCAATGTGGATCACTCCATGACTCTGTGTTCACCAAACCAAGACATGATATATAATCTGGTGAGTCTAGTTCTCAGTATATATTATATATATATATATATATATATATATATATATATATATATATATATATATATAAATATAAATATATAAAGGTATTACATATCTATTTATTTGATGGCAATAGAACAGTCACAACCTTAGGTTTCATACATGCAAAATCGCATGCATTCATCAGGTGACGTTGATCCGAATACCATTCGGAGCACCATTCCAGTGAAAGCTGAAGTGGTGACTATCCCAGACTATAGTAGTATATATATATATATATATATATATATATATATATATATATATATATATATATGTGTGTGTGTGTGTGTGTGTGTGTGTGTGTATTTGGGCAGCATTCTTTCATTTATACAAGTAGAATTAAACAAAAGACACATCTCCTGTTTAACAATTTTATTTTTGATCTTTTCGAGTTTTCTGGCCAACTTTTTAATATTTAGGTGGAATTCGTGGATAAGTCCACCAAAGTTCAAGTCCCAAGTACTTTCGGCACTTCGAAGTGCCATCATCAGGAGTGATGTGTTCCAGTTTTTAAAAAATTATATTGATGTGTAAGCTGGAAGGAAAAGAATTGATGACAAAGGTGTTATAGGAATTTTAAAATGTGTGTACTGCATTGGTAATTAATTTTGTTTAAGGATGGTTTGTATTGTTTTATGTATAGAGCTTCTAGTATTTGGAGTTTTTGTTTATTTTTTTCTTTGTGCAGAATGTGTGTATTTTCCCTTAGAATATTGTTAAACGGGAGATGTGTCTTTATTTAATTCTACATGTATATATATATATATATATATATATATATATATATATATATATATATATATATATACCTTTGAAAGGAAGGAAAAACTCAATAAGCCGTCATTCTGTAATAAATTTATTTCGACCAAAACTTAAAAGGCTTTTAGAAATTTAAATAAATTTCTAAAACTCTTTAAAAGTTCAATCTCATCGGACAGAAAGCACTGATAAAAATAAAATGAAAACAGCAAATATGAGTTTACAAATTCAAGCTAAAAAAACGGGTACAATGTATCCTTCAATTTCCTTTTTAACCGGATATATTCAAAAATATATATGTGTGATTTTAATATCTAAAATAGAATAAAAAAGAATAAAAATTGTCTAGATTATATTTATAAAAAAGTTTGATATTCTGTGATTTTGTGTGAAGTATGGGTGTGAAATAAATGAGAAACTTCATTGGATGTTATGAGTTTCATTTTATTTCATTCAATATGTCGGAGGTATAATCCTCCTTTATCAAGAATATATAGACACACTCATTTGTGCTGTTCCTGGTGCTTTTATAGATAGAGATGTTGAAATTTCGGTCATCTATCAGCTCTTGGGGGTGGAATTGGGAGGAGTTGGGGAGTCGCTCTCCCGACCGGTCATTGATGTATTGGTGTCTCCGTCGACCTCTTTCCTGGTGGTGCTAGGACTGACTGTTGGTATGTGGTATAGGGGCGTCTCGTTGTCTTTACTATCCTCTTTAATGGTGGGGTTGGATATGTGAGTATATATATATATATATATATATATATATATGTGTGTGTGTGTGTGTGTGTGTTGAATTAAACAAAAGACACATCTCCTGTTTAACAATTTTATTTGTGATTTTATCAAGTTTTCTGGCCAACTTTTTAATATTTGGGTGGAATTCGTGGATTAGTCCACCAAAGTTCATGTCCCGAGTACTTTCGGCACTTCGAAGTGCCATCATCAGAGGTGATGTGTTCCAGTTTTTCAAATTATATTAATTATATATAATGTACTCGGGACATGAACTTTGGTAGACTAATCCATGAATTCCACCCAAATATTAAAAAGTTGGCCAGAAAACTTGAAAAAATCACAAATAAAATTGTTAAACAGGAGATGTGTCGTTTTTTTAAATTCAACATGCATAAATAAAAGAATGCTGCCCAAACACACACACACACACACACACACGCGCGCGCGCGCACACACACACACACAGACACACACACACATATATATATATATATATATATATATATATATATATATATATATTATGAAAATTGCTAATATTGATAAAAGATTAACATGATTTTCTCTTAATAAAACCGAGAACTTGTCCGGAATATTCCTTTGCAGAACTGTCTGTGGCAATGTACAAACATTGTTCAGGGTGCAGCAGAAACACCTCCCACGTTTTAAATTTTCACCAGTGTAGTCCAAATGAAGTTAGCCAAGTAACAATTGTAGTTCCATTTTGCTAATTACTTGTCATTTTCTTTCATAAACGATCAACAAAAGTCATGGCTTAGACCTATCATATTTTAAAACGTTGACAAAAAGACAAAAAGTCATGTCTGGTGGTATTTCTGTAACCTTTTCGTAAATAGCATCCTTTAATTATTCCAGGTGGCTTTCTTTTAATCAATGAAATTTCAACCCAATATCGATATTCTATCCAGAATAGCATCATTACAACGTATCGTAAAATGTGTATGAAATGATTTCTGTGCAAAAATGACAGATTCACCAGTCTTAAAATAAGTTTCAGCAAACGTACGGTGTGCAGCGGTCCAAACCATAATCATAACTAATCTTATATGAAAAAAGGTTAGTTGGGTGGTTGGGTTTTACGGCATTGTGTCCTTTTCTACCGAAGACGTTTGTTTTATTCATTCTTCATGGGTACACAATTTTTTTAAAACTCAATTAAAAAAAACAATATTTTGTTCTATTTAACCCATAAATGGGACCCTAACAATCATATAGATGCTAGAGCTTGATGTGACCAGCCAATTGATCGGATAAGGCCTCTCCGACTGCCTGTATAGCCTAAGTAAGGGTCTAAGTGGAGTGTTGCATGTCATGGATTGCACATCCACCAGGATTCCGTCGTTAAGCATAACGGGTCACCAGTCATAGCCAACAGGTGGACCCATTAAGGGGTGTCTTACCCCTCTGCAGAGGTGCAGTCAGTGTATTCTAAAGCTTCAGCCGATAGGGCCTGAAGAAAGGTAAGAAATTAGCTACATCGAGCTACAATTAGCACTTGACTTGTTTAAAAGGTTAGCAAAAACACAAATACCAATCGCAATGTCACTTGCACTACATAGGCGACAGGTATATTTTCCGCACTTGTATTATACATAAATGTAATAATTACATTTACCATTTAAAGCAGAATACTTATTTACCCATCTCGTTAGCCACAGGTGGGATGTGACACAAGGTAGCAACTAAGGGGAATCGTAGTGAAGTTTAGTATACATCAAAAATAAATTACATATGTAATATTATTTTGCTTTTTTAAAATTTTTTTTACTGAGGCTCATTATGTAAATAATCGATTTAATTAATTTTAATTCGTTTTAAAAATGAAAATAAGTGAACAAATTGGTATTACCTTCCCTAACCATTAATAGATGGCGACTTCCATCTGATTTCTGATATAATATTTTTGCAACTAGAATGTAACTGTTTAGTACAAAAATGGAGAACATTTATTGTTATCTGCATAGTGATTTCAGTATTACAATTCTACTTCATCTTCTGGACCATATAACCTTTAGGCACCTCTTTTTGATCTCGATTAAGAAAGGATATGTTTTTCATTTACACCGTCAATATCCGGTTGTTTTAACAGACGATTTTTAGATGTTTTAAAAATTATAAAACTAACCCCTTACCCTAACCCTAACCACTAACCCCTAACCCATAACCCCTAACAAACAATCGGATATTGATGGTGTAAATGAGGAACATGTCTTTTCTTAATCGAGATCAGAAAGAGGTGCCTAAAGGTAATATGGCCTAATCTTCTTTCTTTTGTATATTATTTCAGACATTTCCCCATCTATACATTTGGGAAAAAGCTGTGGAAACACGTTCTGGAATTGTTTTGCTACACAGTTATCGGTTATTGAGAAAAACAAAACTTTCAGGTGGCATTTTATTGAACGTATAATTTTCTTTCATAGGTGAACTGTCGTATAAAACCAATTTTTTTTTTACCTCAAACCCCTAAATAAAATTGAAATTGTTTAGCAATAAGTTATTGAAAATAGGTCTTTTAAAGATAAGCTCCATCTTTTAACCCTTCACTACACATTTAATAATAAAGAAAAAAACATTTGGATAGTATATTTATCGCCGAAGCAAGTTTTTGGATACGCAAAACTTTACTTTGAGTAGGATATTTTAAGGGTTAATATGAATATGAAATTCATCTGGAACAACCGTTTGTACCAGTGGATTGAAAGGGTTAGTTAGTAAATCTGTAATAAGACGAACAATGTAATAACTTTACTCAAACTTTATTCAACAGATATATTTACCAAAATCTCCGCACAAACAGGATGGGACTCAAGGTTAATTTCTTAAAGCAGAGTCGAATAAGTTTGAATTCAGTTTTCCTTCTCTTAGACTGGTTGCCTAACCAAGATTAAAGAGCCCAGTCCGCCTTACTATTTATTCATAGCTGGAGGGAGAATAGTTGAATTCATTCCTTTCCCAATGGTATTAGCGCTATGTGAAATGCAAACTGCCTAGTCTAGGAATTGAACTCGTCTCGGTGTATCCATTTTCTACGACGGTAACCATTATACCATGTGCCTCAGTTATTCAATATAACATAACTATGGCCCAGTTGAGGTGTAGATTCTTTAGCATTTATAGTAAACTGATCCAGGGCGAGACGACTATGCTTGACTTCACAAAATCAAAAGAATATTTCGGCCAACTCGATATTTTTTTCATGCTTGTATTTTCTGTTATATAATTAAAATAGTGGCATTAAATTGTAACCCGTTTTAATTCAAGAGAAATAAAACTTTTGACAAATACAACTACTAAAGCCAAATCTGTGCTGCATAGACAGGCTGGTTGGATTTTATGGCATGTCAACCCGTGGGTTATTTTATGCCGAAGACCTTTTTGTTTTATTCATTCTTGTTGGGTATTCAATTTTTTAAAACTCATTTTTTTTCAAATCGCAAATCTCTGAAATTAATATACAAGTTTATATACGCCAGTAGCAATATCTCATCTACTGAAAGCGATGTCAACATACGCATAGGTAAAGCATGGATTGCTATTAAGAGGTTACCGATCATAAGGAAATCTGATCTCTCTAGGATAAAACGAGAATTGTTCCAAGCTGTAGCCGTGTCTGTACACCTCTATGGTTGCACCACTTGGACTCTAACGAATCGTTTGGAGGAAAGGCTAGATGAGAACTGAACAAGGACACTGCATGCTGTTCTGAACGAATACAAGACATGATGAGCACTGCTTATGAAGTAAGCTCGAGCTCATAAGTAACATTCTCCTACACATAGACACCAGTGTTGGCAGACGAGCAGAAACTTATATTCATAAGCTCTGTGATAACACTGGATACCGTCTAGAGGACTTACAAAGAAGGATAGCCGATAGACGGATGGTGTGTGTGTGAGAGAGAATGAGAGAATGAGTGTCAAAGGAATCCGTACTGTTGACATGATGATGAAAAAAACACAGAAAAAGTTTTTTGATCTGCTTTATTTTTTTTCTTCTGAAAACTTGCAGGATCGAACCTTAGCTCTGTCTGTCTTCAGCGCTCTGCTATGAATAAAGACATGAGTTGAATTAAGCGTTCGTGTATCTTTGTAAATTGGACTCTTTTTCTTCAAATGTTGCACCGTTACAATTTCAATAATCTTCACTCGTGACTCTTATTTTTATTTTTATGATTTTTTTATTGTGTTATTTTTAATCATTTTTTTCCTCTGGCGATGGTCGCTTTCAGATATAAATCAACGCATGCGCAAACAACGGTTAGCATTTATGCCTAACAGAAACAATCGTTTTGTCAAATAAAACACATTTCTGTTTTCCCTATTCTTGACTTCTATTAGACGTTTAGTTTTCGGGTAGTAAAGATTGGCTTCTGTCTGGAGGCAAGACAGGCTGAATGGAAAACTGAAAAGAAGGACAGAAAAACAATTAAGAGAAGGAAATTTGTGCAAAATATTTATGGAAATTAGAAGAAAGAGGAATAAATAAAATAAGTAAAATTACAGAAAATTACAATAATGTTATTAGAAATAAAGGTGAATAAAAAGGTAGAATGTAATAAATAAATAAATGGACAGCAAATGAAGTAGATGGAGGATTATTTTTACAATCATTTTTAATATTTTTAAATAAGGTTAAAAATATAATAGTAGCTATTTGATATTATGGATGCACATAGGTGTAATAATGCATATGCGTGGAAGTGCAAGTTTATCTTTATGACTATGTATGCGTATGTATGTGTAAGTAAATATATCTGTATGGGCATATTTGGATATAGGTATCGTATATGTATTAAGGATGTGTATATATAGTAATATCAAAGGAATGTCTAGAACAAACTGGGACGGTCAGGTAAATTTTAATAGGCGATGAAATAGAGAAAGATTTTTTAGACAGGGTGAAGAGTTGTTTAATGCCCATCATAAACGGATGTCTTTGGTGCAAGTACGACCAGAGATCAGTAGATAATATTATAATTTGATTAAGTCCACCTTCGAATGAGAGCATGTATTCTTGTCCCGTAAAATTCTATTGACTGTTCTTTGAGCCACTTCTTCACTTCCTCATCACTGGAATAATGTTTGCCTCTCAAGCCTCTCTTCGGTCCCATACAGAGCAGGGATACATGATTTCCTTCGAATGTGGAACATTGCTATTGAGGAAAACGGTGACTATGTGGACAAGTAGGGATGTGATCCATAGAGGACCAGCTTCATTTTGATGTATGATACATGTTTTGTATTGGTAATTCTACCTGTCCTAAACAAAATGGCATTACTTTCTGACTCACCCTATTATTATTATTATTATTATTATTTTGTTCAGATTCGGAACGAGGATGTTTGCATGTTTCCCATGACACTAATACCCTTGGGAAATGTAGATATTTATCCAACCCATTCGTCACGGGCAGATTGTGAGACTCGGTCGCAAGTATGGGGAATCGAAGGAAGATCGAACCTGCTATTCAGTAGTAATAAATCTGCGAGACAGACTTGCTAACCATTACACCGTGATGGGACGCCCTACGCTTAATCCAACTATTCTCTTTCCGGGCTGAGCTCTTTAACTTTAATATGGAAACCTGTATTGGAGACCGGAAAAATAATTCTATATTCAGAACTAGAGTTGGAAAGAGATGGATTCTACCGAGCTATTCCAGCCCTACGACCAAACCAGATTGCGACTAAGTCTCAAGTTAGAAGAGAGTTAAGTAACGAATCAATAGATTAATATTTAAACTTTCTGTAAATGAATATTTACATTTCATATTATTACAGTACTCATCTATCTAATTATAATGGAGATTGTGTATCTGTCTATCTGTAACCGAAACTAAATAATTACCCAAGTCAAAATTCCCTTACTTATTTACATCACATTCTCCATGATTTTATTTTTTATTTAAACCTCAATTATCAATAAAATTGTTTTACATTATGAATACTGTCGGCCTTTTCTACATACTAATAACATGTAATTGTATTTATATATATATACAACAAAATAGCGGCTTACAATGTGAACGGAAAGGATAATTTGCATATAGATCTTACAAATCTGATGTTGATAAATGTGTTTGGTATTATTATTATTGATTTCTAATTTTTTTGGTTTTATTTTAATAAATATGAACAAAAATCTCGGCGATAAATCTTAACAGAAATCCATTAATAAGAAGAGCAAATTGTAATTTTATTCTTTGCTTCCTATTTTAAGTAAATAGTTAAATCAGGAAAATTTAGCAATGAAAGACGGGAGTGATGGAGAATGATGAATGAGTTAGTTACAAAATTTGTTCTATTTTTCGATTATACCCTGTCTGTTTTAAATCATTATATCTGGATTCTTATTTAGTCTCATTAGTCTTTCTTATTTAATATATTTTAATATATTTAATTACATTAAAACGTAAATACTTGCGCTCGGAGGGTGCATATGTTTGCTAGTTTTATTAAAATTCTTATTGTTATGATTTATAATTAATTTATAAAAATTCTAAAAGTTAGGTTATCTTTAAAATGTTTCTTTTTAATTTATTAAAATTCCAACATTCTTATTCTGGTTCGAAAAGTTTTCATTATTCCATTAAAATTCTAAAATGCATTCGTTTAAAAAAGTCAATATGTAAATATCATATTTGTTGACTTCCATAATTTGGAGTAAAACCGGCCTATTTTGATACAGTGAAACAAAAATATGCGTCCTAAAGAAATGAGCCGGTTTGTAAGATCGAAAACTCCACCAATACCAAGATGTTTATTTACTGGGCATGTTAGATTTAAGAGGAAGGCAAATATACTGTCAATTAGAGAGAAAGAGATGGGATGGGAGAGGGGTCGAAAAATATACTGTCAATGAGAGAAAGAGAGAGAGATATAGAGAAAGAAAGACTACATTATATCGAAATGTTACCGTAACATCTGGAATATGCAGCAAGCATTTTTATTTTATTTTATTTTATCTTATTTTACCGATTTCATTGGCTGAACAACTGACACTTTCATTAGATGAACTTCGGTCTTAAGCGCCATTTTGAATTGGTAAATAAACGTGTTTTTTTCTTTTTTGTGAATTACGCACAAGAATCAATAAAGATTTATAGTCTAAGAGACTTAGAAGACCATCTGCTGCTCTTTAGCCACTCGTTTGTACACTGAATATTCAAATCCATAATTTCTTCTCCGGATGAAAACATTTAATTACCACATTCAATGTCTTTTTATCGCGATCGAAATTGATTCAAGTGTTTAACCCTTTGTTCTTTAAATTTTAAATTTTCTTTTAAAGACGTTAAGCTTGAAAGGGGGGGGGATGTAAAGGCATCGCCATTTCCAATTAAGTCATGTTTACTCTCATTAAAAACAAACGAGCAAATATATGCACCCTCCGGCTGCAAGTATTTAAGTTTTAATGTAATAAATATCATATTAAATTAGAAAGGCTAATTAAACTAAATAAGAATACAGATAAAATGATTTGAAACAAAGGGGGCATAATCGAAAAGTAGAACAACTGAAACTTACTCTTCCATCACTCTCGTCTTTCACTGCTAAATTTTCCTAATTCAATTAGTTAAAATAGGAAGTAAAGAATAAAATTACGCTTATCTCTTTTTGTTAATGATTTCTTTTAAGATTTATCCCCGAGATTTTTGCTCATATTCATTAAGATAAAACCAAACAACTATAAATCAATAATACTAAGCACATATTTATTAAAATCAACATTTTAATATCAATAAACAAATTAGCCTTTCCGTTCATACTGTAAACCGCTATTTTGTTGTATATATAAATACAATTGCATGTTATTAGTATGTAGATAAGGCCAGCAGTATTAATAATGTAAAACAATTTTATTAATAATTGAGGTTTAAATAAAAATAAAATCATGGAAAATATGACGTAAATAATTAAGGGAACCATGACTTGAATAGTAATATAGTTTCGGTTACAGACAAACACACAATCTCCATTATTATAAGAGATGATACATATATAAATTAATTATTACAAAAATGTTTTTATTGCATTCAACGTTTTATGAAGCTTAATATGCGTTTGTATTGGTGAAAAAACTTTTTTCCAACAGGCGATATTCACATGGCACACATTGCGGATTGAAATCAGGAAAACTTGCTTGTATAAAAATCAATGCTTTATGAAAATAGCTTTGAAGACTAAATTAGGTTCATTTTCTATGACGATAACCATTATGCTTTGCGCCTCCAAATAACTACAAATTAAAAACCAGCTGTACTCCGCTTAAAAAAACCTGACACTGTGTGGCATCTTGCTCGTGGCTGTGCGTTTGGGTAAATACAAACACTTGTTTATATATGCGTGTGCATATACAGGTATTTAATTACTGCTAGACTAACATGAAGCCGATGGGTACTCATTATAATAGCGGTCTATAATGATATTGATGGCTATGTAGGTGTGTAGTTTTAATTAGTATTTCATAGTTGTGATTTACAAAGCTCAACTTAGTTTGGCACAAGACCAAAAGTGTGGGGCACCCAGTAAGAATCGAACTTAACAATGATTTGCGAGCATATCTTGATAACTATTACAGCACACCAGCTTTCCCCTTGTTTGGAATCAACTAAGAACGCCGGACTGATTAATTAAAAGATCAATAAACGTGGAACCAAACTATAAACACGTATTTGTCCACTTCTTTCGATACCTGGGATCAATCTTAATTTCGGCCAAAGTGAAACGATGCTGTAGAATAAACATCATACTGATAAAAGAATCCCGATTACCGTCGAATTGGTAAGACTAGGCAACAAAGAAGCCGTCCTGCAATACGAATCTTACCTTGCTGCAAGCCTGCTGAAAAATGCCAGAGTATTCATCAAGCATCATAATACCATAGAAACCAAGCAGCCAATCAGGACTCAAGGAATGGAATCACCCAAAATGCATGAATGGAGTATTCTGAGTTCCATAAATACCAGCTGCTTTGGGCAACAGTTCAGTAGTGCTTAGTTGTTGCTGTACAAACCAACAGCATACTAGTTCACTTCAACATATTCAGCTCATAACAGGGCTGGATGCAAATTACTCCACAACTCTCCACATCGTGCTGTGAACAGGATGGAACCTGAAGATTGGGAAAGCTACCCCATTAAAGCGGGAATCTCTGCCGACTCAGCTAAAAGCTATGTTACAACCTTTGCAAATAAAAATCTGACGAAAGAGAACCTTCAAATGAAGGATCGGACCATGCTAAAAGATTTGGGATTCTTCTACCAGTATTATGTTTATTTTACAGATGCAATGGTGCAAGACACTTAGATAATAAAGAAGTTTTTTACACTTGGTTAAAAGTTCAACCACGTGTTTGTTTCAATCTTCGAAGTTGTCCCAAAAAACTTTACATTGCGACAGTACCAGTTCAGTTAATTTGGTTGGTCGGTATGTCAACCATTGAGTTATTTTATGCCGTTTTTTTGTTTTTGTTTTATTCATTCTTCCTGGGTAATAAATTTACTTAAGCACATGCAAAAATAATGTTTGATTATTTAACTCATAGATAGAATCCTAACAAATACTACCATCCCATGTTAAAGTGGACCTGGGAGTAATGGTAATGAAAGGGTACTCCACACTTCCCAGGCTTCCAGAATTGCAATCTCACCGCGAGATGCCGTTTAGGGCAATACCTAGGAGATTAAGACCCTCGGTTACTAAATTCTAGTACATATATCATAAAGAGTTGGGGGGTTTGCCATAAGAGCAATTGAGGAATACGGTCGGGACAATCATATAGGTGCTACGGCTTGATGTGATCAACTAATTGATCGGATGGAGCCTCTCCGATTGCCCGTTTATCCCAAGTAAGGGTCAAAGTGAAGTGTTGAAAGTCATGGATTTAGAATTTCGTCCTTAAACGAGTCGCCGCCCACGGCCAACAGGTGTCCGCATTGTGAGGGGGGTCTTACAACTATGGAAAATTGCAGTCGGTGTATTCTACAGCCCCAGCTAACATGGCAGATTTCAGTTAGGAGAGTTTTCAACCAAATTTGCCGACATACTTCTCAAGAACTCTTTCATCTTGAACTTCAATTTTAAAGAAACAGCTTTTTCTTCATGCAGTCATCATAACTACAAATAAATAACAGGCAGCAAAATCGATCTTTCTTTTGTAAAAAAGGAAAAAAGAATATTCAAGAAAATACTAAATAAATCTGGAAATGTGTATTTTTTTTAAAGTTCAATTTTAACGAGTACAATTTCAAAAAAATTGAGAAGACAATATAAGTTGAAATAATTATATCATTAATTAATTCATTCCGATACACAAGCAAAACTTGAAAATAAACAACATGATTTTGTAATTGTCTTTAGAAAATACTCTTTTCCTTCTCAAGAGGAAAATTGCAGTCCTCAATTTCTTTACTTTAATTTTTTTTAAACATATTCAAGGAACAACAAAATAAGCAAACTTCAAGTTTTCTGTTTATTCCGAGGAGAGGAAACATAATTTCTTATTTTCTGCTAAACAACTCCCACTTTAAGAAATCTTATTGTCTCAGATTTTTCCCGACCCAACAATCTCTAAATTGTCTTTTTTTTCTTCAAAATTTTTTCTGTTACCTTCTCCAAGCCCTTCCTGTCTACTCTTAATCTCTCAAACTTATCGTTTGCGAAAAAGTCTGCCCTCAATCAAATATTCCCTTCCCAGTCGTTCATTGGTTAATTTAACAGTTGAAGGAGAGTAACTTCTGTTATTTTAAAATCTTATTAAATTTAGAAATAAGCAAATATTGTAAATTACCTTTTATTTCTTTTTTTTAAAACTATTCATAGACTGTTAATTTTTTAAAACTATTTTTAAACAATTTATGACAATACTTTCTGCAGATCTTTCAACAGAACGTGACAAAACACGTATAAAATTATAGCCAACAGCAATCCATGATTTCAATTGTACAACTTCTTATTCAATCCGACAATTGACACTTTGTTTTTGACTTATGATTTTTATGCAAAATGATTGTATCTGTAAAGTGTAAAGAAATTATATTAAAGTTTAGAACATTTATTCTATTACTATTATTATAAGCTGACATAAAAACCTGACAATAAGCAGATATCAAAGTAGAAAGTGAAATAAGGAAAAAGTTTATTTGAATTGCAGAGAGATTATGTATTTTAGGAATTGTTGTGGGGTTTTAAGGGTCAAAAATAAGACAAACGACTGGTAACAATATATACAAATGTATTGAACAAAAGGAGTAGAAATTTACAGCAAAGAAAGTGGAGATTGCGTCCGACCAATACGGTTACGAGCTGACTCGCATTTGCTTCGTGTCAAGCCACAATTGTTCCTGGTACTTATAGTAATCGTCGGCGCATTCCATTTATGTCTATAGGTTATATCACCTATAACAGGAATAAATATAACCAAACTTCATTCAAACACTAATGAAGGTCTGAATGAGAATTGGCGAAATATTTTAGAAATATTGTTTATTGATTATCAAGTTAAAATGTTACTGTCTTTAGTGTTTTTTTTTTTTCGTTTTGCTAATAGTATCAAACTTTATATTAATGATGTTCAGTCTACAGTAGCACAGTTGTCAATTTTAAGTACAGGTAATGGTTATCGCCGTAGCAACGAACATTTATCAAATCAATCTTCATAAAGCAATGGTTTTATACAAGCAATTTTTCATGAACTTGATATGTGAATATAACACTAGCAGGTCAATTTCTTAAGCGGAGTTTAACAGGTTTAAATTCCGAGTTTTCTTTCTCTGGACAGATCCCTAACCAAGTTTAAAGAATAAACATCATACTCACTGTAGAAAAATTCTAATAACCGTCGAATTGGCAGACAATGCAACAAGGAAGCCGTAAGCAAATACAGATATTACCTTGTTGCAAGCCTACTGCAAAATGACAGGTTATTTATAAAACACCATAACACCACAGAAACCAGGCAACTAATCAGAACTCAAGGAATGGAATCACCCAAATGCATGGATTGAGTATTCCGAGTTCCATAAGTACCAGTTCTTTTGGGTACTAGTTCAGTTGAGCTTAGCCAGTTGCTGTTGTCTAAACCAACAGTATACTGACTGACTGACCGAAGGACTTCAATGCCAGGCTACCCTACTATTTTCCCATAGCTGATGGGAGAATAGTTGGATGCATAACTTTTCCAAGAATATTAGCGCTATGTTTGGAGATGCGTAGTGTTATGGTTAGTGTCGTAGGAAATGGACTCGTCGACCAGTTCAAATCCTGGACGAAGCTACAGTTCACAGCGCTAATACCCTGGGAAATGTATGAATCCAACTACACTCCCCCCAGCTATGGGTATATAGTAGGGCAGACTGGGCTCTTTAACATTGGTTAGGCAACCAGTCAAGGAGAAAGAAAAATTTGAATTCAAACCTGTTAAATCGGCTTGGGGGTGGTCACTACTAGAATAGATTCAATCCTAATTAGTAATCTAGATAAAATGCAAACAACCTCGTTCAGGAGTCGACGCTATAATATGCTATAAAATATTAAAGTATTATTGTTAATGAGAATTCTTTGTGTTAAATTTGTTTTCGTTTTAATTTCAGGTAAGTGTCCCTGTTTTTGTGCTGATAACAGGTATGTTTTATAAAATATTTTATAAAGAAGTTGGTTTTAAAAGAAATCGAATGGTTTAACTTTCAAGAATGGTTTAAATCGTTGTGACCAGAAAACTTTTGTACTTGGTGAAATGGAGATTCTATTTCTATAGTTCTGCATTTTAAAACTGATCTTGGTGACAAGAAATATTCCTTTGGGTTTTAAATTTAATACAAAAGATTCTAACAGGTGATTTTCACTGAAATCTGAGTAACAGCAGATCTCCTCCGAGATATCCAGAACACGTCTAAATATTTTAATTGATGTCAGCAGTGTTGTGATCTGGACAATTACGATTCTTCCTAGGATCTCCATTTCCATAAGTCTCACTTCCAGGTTATTGGGGACTTTTTAAAGGGCCCAACTACGAATGATATTCCAGCTACTTTCATTTTTTACATTTTCATCACTCTGGTAAGGTCCAGATATTATTATCATAGTAGAAAATAAGAAAAACAAGTATTCCAAACAGATAGATTTTAGATGGTCGAAAAACAAACTATTTTTTAAAACTTAAAAAAAAATCATTAGGATGAATAAAGTATTGTCTAAACAGTGCTGGAAATCTTTTTAAAATAAAATGAGAGATGAGAAAATATTATTTGGACTATTATCCTTATCTTTATTGTTATCTGTACATATAACAATAAAGAGGAGGACAATAGTCCGAATGATACAATTGATCAAAACTCATCTAAAAAATTCAGAGAAATAAATGAGAAAGTATTAGAGAAAAAAAATAATTTTTTTCCGTTTTCAGCGTTCTTTGTTTTTAATCATTCTAAAAATATTTTTTTCAAAATTATTATTTGCATTGGGTTTCTCTCATATATTTGTCAATACAATTGCTCCTTCCATCCTGTCTTTTGCCCGTCTTATCCACTGTTTAGCAGTGATAGGTTTGTGTCCTCTCTTATTAGGTCAATTCATCAGTTTCCTCGTCTTCTCTAGGGTCTTACATTGGTAAAGTCTTTCTTACATGAACGGTTGACATAACTGGCAGTTTCTTTGTGTATCACATGACAAAAGCGCTATAATCTTTTCTTCTTTATAATGTTTGTTCGCATATATATATATATATATATATATATATATATATATATATATATATATCGTAGTTTGTTCGCATCTATATCTATCTCTATCGCAGTATGTTCGCATCTATATCTATCTCTATCTATCGCAGTCTGTTTGCATCTGTATATATCTCTATCCATCGCAGTCTGTTCGCATCTTTATATATTTCTATATATCACAGTATGTTCGCATCTATATATATATATATATATATATATATATATATATATATATATATATCGCAGTCTGTTTGCATCTGTATCTATCTTTATCTATCGCAGTCTGTTCGCATCTTTATCTACCTCTATCTATCGCAGTCTGTTTGCATATATATTTATCACAGTCTATTCGCATCTATATCTATCTATATCTATCGCAGTCTGTTCGCATCTATATCTATCTCTATCTATCCCAGTCTGTTCGCATCTTTATATATCTTTATCTATCGCAGTCTGTTCGCATATATATATATATATTATATATATATAATATATATATATATATATATATATATATATATATATATCTGTCGCATTCTGTTCGCATGTACATATCTATCTATATATATATATATCTATCGCAGTCTGTTCGCATCTTTATTTATCCCTATCTATCGCAGTCTGTTCGCATCTATATCTATCTCTATCTATCGCAGTCTGTTCGCATCTTTATATATCTCTCTATCACAGTCTGTTCGCATCTATATCTATCACAGTCTATTCGCATCTATATCTATCTCTATCTATCACAGTCTGTTCGCATCTATATATATATATATATATCTGTTGCAGTCTGTTCGCATCTATATCTATCTTTATCTATCTCAGTCTGTTCGCATGTATCTACAAAAATTATTCCGTTCTAGGTTGGACCGAGAACATTTCGGCACTTCCTCGTTCATACATAGAGTATATGTCTTAGAAATATAGATCTGAGTCTACTGAGAGATATGAATATATATATATATATATATAGAGGAGGAAATAGAGAGAGAAATATATAAAAAAAGGAATGATAAATGTCGAGATGGTTGTACACGAAGGGAGCAATAAAAAGAACTAAAATATTAAAAAGTTTAAGAGAAAACCATTCTAAGAGAAACCATGGCTTAGAATGAGCCGTCAATGTTAGTCGACAAATCACAGAAAAAGAAGGAATAAATAAATAAAGAAGAAGAAGAAAAAGGATAGATATATAGAAAGATACGGAAACGATATTTTACTGTGACTGCCGAGCGAATCAGTCATCATTTAAAGCGTATTTCCGGTCACATGGTACACAGCCTTAAGTCGCTGTCAGCCATGCTTTTTTTTTTTTACAGTTGTACGTCGTTCTCCGGAAGTCGGTGTTCAAGCTGCTGTTCTAATTGTTCGATGTTTCGCCTATCTGATTGTTTGCTGTCATCTTTTACCATCTCGAAATGCTTCCTGCATAGTTGGCATGGCAACAGTGACCTGGTGTAAACACCAATAAGAATGCCTGCCGTTGTTACAGGGCTTTGCCTTACGGACATACACTAGCATGCGCGCACTCATATATTAGAGTTGTTGTCTGTAAATTTATATTATACTCCTACTCACTGCCATACAAATAGGTTATAGTTATGCATCTCCATACATTATAGGTATTGATGGGATTGAAGTCAAGAGTTAATATATATGAAAATTAATAGGATGCATGCACTAAAAACATATCTAATGAATAATTAAAGGGGCGGTTCAGCTCAGTCGGTAGAGCATTTGCCTAAGAAACACAAGGTTCCGGGTTCGATACCAACCCTCAGCAACTCACCGCATGATTAGCACAGCTTGGATCTGTTCGGTAAAGTGGGGTGATAATAGGTGTGGGTATTTGTCGCATACCCCACTTGTATGGACTGGGCACAAGGCCTCGTTTTAATGTGGGCCCACCCACTAGCCGAAGCTCATGGGTGGGAAAGAACAAAAATTGCATCGTTGCCTGGGGGGATAGCCCCCTGGGATCGACGCTATTATTAAACTCTCGGCAAGTCCAGCGGCCGAAGCTCGCTGGACCCCCGGTGTTAACCGGAAAACCGTATGTGCAATGAGTTCATAAAAAAGGGGTGATAATAGGTGTGGCGCTCCAGCTCAGACGCAAAAACAATCATCCTGTTCTAGCGTTAGTGAAAAGAGTATAGACTCTCTCACTGTCCAGTTGATAGCAACAATAGGGCACTCCGCCTACTTTACTTTATTATGGACATCCACTCGTATTTAATTACACACATTTGTAATGCTTTCATTTTATTGCGTTTTGATTTGGTTTCTTTCCCTAATGGCATATAAACCTTCTGGTGTTATTTAATGCCAAAAGCAGCCTTGTACTAGAACAGTAGTGGTAATATTAATCCGAAGCTGGGGGTATAAGGGAGTTCATAATTTTCTAATACTGTGTGTATTAATCCGAAAGTGAAACTAAAAGCGCAACTGGTCTTCGAAATCGCTGACTACGATGTCGTATTCGAACACATAAACCATTTTTATTGCTAGCTGAACACGGAGTTAGTTGGTTGGTTTTATGGCTTGGCTACTGTTGGTATTTTTTGTTTATTATTAGCTCATATCAAACCCTTCTGGGTTATTTGATGCCAAAATTTGATTCATTAGTAAATATTTGATTGTAATCATAACTATTGTCAATGTTTCACAGCATTAAACAAATTTTACTTTTTCATTTGTTAATTATCATTTGTTTACACAAATTAATGTGGTATTTATTTACCAATCATTTCGCAGGAATAGGATATGGCACAGTCAACATTCAAGCGGAGTTTACCAGATTTGAATTTAGAATTTTCCTACTCCACACAGAAGATAAAAAGCTCAGTCTGTCCAGCTATTTAAGCATAGTTGGAGGGAGGGTAGTTGGATTCATACCTTTCTCAACGGTATTAGCACTATGTAAAATACAAACAACCTCGCACAGGATTTGAACTTGAGACAACGTGTTCATTTCCTCCAAATAAGCACCGGTTATATGGTATCAAGTATTCCTATCAAATACTAATGATTTTTATACAATTATATAAAAGTAAAGTCGTCGGGGTGGCCTAAAGTCGGTATCGGCCAATCAGCGAGGGAGTCTATCCCCTTTTCAATAGCGCTAGACAAAGGAGATTGTTTTTGGGTCTGAGGTGGAGCGCCACACCTACCATCAGCTCCTTACTTTACCGCACATATCCCTGTGCTACTCATACGCTGAGTTGGCGAGGGCCGGGGTTTACAGTAACTATTTCTACTTTAGACAACCCGTTTGTTTACATACAGTTATATGGTCCCAATTTCTTCCAACACGAATAATTTGCAAGCAAGGGCCGAGTTAGCTCAGTCGGTAGAGCGTTCGGCTAGAAACCACAAGGTTCCTAGTTCGATACCGGTCCTCGCCGACTCAGCGTATGAGTAGCACAGGGATCTGTGCGGTAAAGTAAGGAGCTGATGGTAGGTGTGGCGTTCCACCTCAGACGCTAAGATAATCTCCTTGGTCTAGCGCTAGTGAAAAGGGGATAGATTCCATCGCTGATTGGTTGATACCGACATTAGGCCACCCTGACGACTTATATGGTAACTAATAATAATAATCATTTGTAAACAGTTAAGTCTCAAGTAACTACTTTAATAAAAATAATATGCACTCAGTTGTACATTTCTATTTTATACTAATAATTTATTAACACATACGGTTTAAAGTAACTATTACTATTTAGTAATTTGTTTGCACACAGTTATATTGTATATCCAATACTACTAATTTTCAAACAGATTTATTTGACCTCGACGTGGGACTCTAATATATTCTATCACTCAAATTTACAGTTGATCTGGGAATACTGGCGATAAAGTAGTATTCCACATTCCGGAGTCTCAGAACTAGAGCCTGACCACCGGGTGCATTGTAGAATGGTAAATATCATGAGTTTGTGATTGAAGAATTTCAAAAGAGATACATTTTCCAAAGTGCCACTTCTTACTACGTCCATTCTGACCCTAATCGATAGTACCTGTTACGGTCAAATCTGTGAGCCAAATATATCTATTTCAAAATTATTCGATGTGTGCATCCCCCCCTCCAAAAAAAGAAAGAAAAAAGACAAATACACAAAAAATGTAAATATGAACGTACAATAAACTGTGATCTATGAAATAACCCGAGACGGATTGACAAGCCGTTAAAACAAATCAACTAGCTAACCTAAGAGACAATAGTGGTATATTTATCTATGGGTGATATTGTAAGCTTCAAAATGAAGAAGCAATAGATGGGTGGAAGGTATGTTTTTCAGCAGCAACACCCATGCTATTTCAGTCGCTATTTTGGCGTAGAAGTCTGAGCATCGTGTGTTTGCAATTGAAGCATTAAAAGAGATACATTTTCCACACGTTTCATTTCACTACATGGTGACATGCCAGATCTATCCCCTTATTATTGCTTTCTATAGGGATATCTGATAAGTATCAAGTCTTTAAACGTGGTTTTCAGACAACTCACGAACTGAACGATTTTATTAGTGAATCGCAGTAATATTACAGGCAATGACGAGGCGAGCACTGCAGAACATCAGGAACGAGGCTTTATGAGTGTATAGCTCACGAGAGCAAACATTTGAAGATATGCTATTGAAAACTAATGACATTTACACTACAAAATAGGAGGACCATATGACCTTTAGGCACCCCTTTTTGATCTCGATTAAGAAACAACGTGTTTTTCATTTACACCGTTGTTTTAACAGACGATTTTTTAGATTAAAATTATAAAACTACCCCCTAACTCTAACCCTAACCCCTAACCCTAACCCTAACTAACAAACAACCGGATATTGTTGGTGTAAATGAAAAACATGTCCTTTCTTAATCGAGATCAAAAAGAGGTGCCTAAAGGTAATATTGTCCAAATAGGATATATTTTTTCTTTAAACATTTGGAAGATTGATATCGAAAACTAATGACATTGACACTACAAAATAGGAGGACTATATGACTTTTAGGCACCCCTTTTTGATCTCGATTAAGAAACGACATGTTTTTCATTTACACCGTCAATATCCGGTTGTTTTAACAGATGATTTTTTAGATTTAAAAAAAAATTATAAAACTACCCCCTATCCCTAACCCCTAACAAACAACCGGATATTGACGGTGCAAATGAAAAACATGTCCTTTCTTAATCGAGATCAAAAAGGGGTGCCTAAAGGTAATATGGTCCAAATTGGATATATTTTTTCTTTAAACATTTGGAAGATATACTCTTTAAAAGAAAGTCATGATAATACAGAAATGAAATGGTAAATAGTGTTTTTGGGAAAAGCATTTTAAAAAGTTTTGTTATGAGACACAATTACTATACTTAGCGCAACGGTTATCATCGTAGGAAATAAAATTGGCAACCCGATTTCAAATCCTGGACAAGGATGTTTGTGTTTCGCGTCGCACTAATGCCTTTGAAAAACTATCTCTTCTCTCACCAGCTATGAGAAAATAGAACAGACTGGGTTCTTTAGCCTTGTTTTGGCAACCAATCTAGGAGAAAGTGTCGCGTCCATTAAGATAGCTACATAAACATTAAAAAACGCCTCCAAAATATCTATAAATCAATAACACACTATAAGTGCTTGTATCGCAAATCAGAACAATTAAATTGTACAATACAAAACCATAGAATACAAACAAAAAAATTTGTTTTATTAGTGACAATAATTTAGGTAGATAACGCCAGACTATAACGTTGACGTAGTAGTAAACTGTTTACATGGATTTTCGGGACCAATTATAAACAAATAAAATATAATTCTAGAGCCGATTTCTAAAGAAAAAAGAATATGAAAGCCACGAGGTTTTGCCCCTAAAGACACACCCACAGAAGCTATTAATCTCCACGTGACTAGCCGCTAATAAACGAAGAATCTATTTCACGTCCACACTTGAAAGCACCGCTTAACACAGCAGTAACCAACATCAAAGAAAAGCTTCAGATACACGGCATTGTGTCAACAGTAAAATCTAAATTTCTATCTATTTTCTTGTGTCCACATTACTACTACATAGGAATACACTTACTGACTCTCCCACACAAACACTCTTATAATCAAATTACACCTTTCTCACATACCTACGCTACACTATTGAATTTTTATTCAACAACTTTTATATCCAAGCTTGAACTTTTCTTATTACATACAAAATTGTTTTAATAGTTGATTCCATTATTTCAATGAAACTCGTTGTTTTGTTTTACGACAAATCAACCTCAGTGGGTCATTTAATGCCGATAAACTTTTAAAATAAATTCATTCGTAATGGATACTCAATACTTACAGGACCGGGTTAGCTCAGTCGGTAGAGCGTTTGGTTATAAACCACAAGCGTTCCTTGTTCGATATCGGCCTTCACCAATTCAGCGTATGAGTAGCACAGGGATCTGTGCGGTAAAGTAAGGAGCTGATGTTAGGTGTGGCGTTCCACCTCAGACGCAAAAAAACAAACAATCTCCTTTGGTCTAGCGCTAGTGAAATGGGATAGACTCCCTCGCTGTATAGCCGCTAATACCAACATCAGGCCGCCCCAAAGACTTACTTACTTATCTCTAATAAATTTCAAAACTATTTCCTCGTAGACACGCATATGTGTGTGTATTTCTTTTCTGACCGACTATTTACAGTTTCAAAAATGTATTTATAAGAATTGGAATCATCCAAACGATATCACTTTGGTTTGGTTTGTTTTGCTTTAAGGCATATCAACCGCAGTGGGTCATTTAATGCCGACAAAGTTTTGAAATAAATTAATTCTTAATGGATACTCAATTTTTTTTATAAACACATTTTTCTATTTAACCCATAGATGGGACCCTAACAGGTACTACCACTCCGGGCCAGAGTGGACCAGGGAGCAATGGTGATAAAGGGCTCTACATTCCCCAAAACTGGAACCTCACCATCAGTTAGAGTTTAACGTCATACTCAGATATCGTGGGATTGTTTTAAAAGACCAAATTGCAATCAGTCCCGTTCTTTTATATAATCAGAAACTAATCCGAAAACTCTGAATCTTTACGTTTATCAAAAATCTGAACAGAATGATTACTACACAGGAAAACTGACTTTGCTCCTCTTAAAAATTGACCCTTTGTCAAATGCTGTCTCTGACGGAGAGGTTGAGTAAATACACACTATATGTTTTAGCACGCATTTTTAGTTTGTAATTGTTTACTCTTTGGATAAATTTACACCTGGAGATCAACTTTTAATACAACACCTCAAAATGCAATTATCTTGAGTAAATAAACGCAGAACATGAAGACATTTATGTATTTATAAAGTCACGCACGTCTGGATGTTTTTATGTGTCTATCTCTATTCTTACTTTCGTTTGTTTTTCTTAATACAGAAAAGTAAAAAGGTATTAATCCTCAATGTTGGCTCTTGCAGATCATTTTCAGTAAATATCAGACTGTTCTTAATATTATTAAATGCTAGCAGAGCTACCCAACATTGCTAGGGATATAAAAAAAATGAAAGTAAATCTATTATCTATATTTATATTATTTTTCTATCTATTGTTTTATCTTTTATTCTTTGTTGTTGCACAAAAAAAAACTTGTCGCTGAAAATCACATAAAAATCGCCGAAAAGAAACGCAATAATTAAAACTTGGGAATCCAAAAGATTCCGGGTGTGGATTCGACTCGGAATTTTTTTTATCCCACGTAGTCGGTCTGATTCCAAAATGTTATGATATGTTGGGCAGCGGCTTCTCGGAGTAAATTAAAAAAAAATGTGGCACTGATATTCACATTTATTATTAAAGAAAAAGACTATTCGTATTTACAGTCCATGACACCATTAAGGCTTTTTTAAAAACACAATGCTTTGATGCTATTGGGAGATAGATATAGCTCTGACGAGTCGATAGAAAGAAAAGTATATCTTTTGTGCAAAACAATTTCACCGAGCTCTATTCAATGATATAATAGGTTTAAACTAGCTGTAAAAATTACTTAATAAAACACGAAATAAGCTACAATGATATCGCAGAGTGTTAATAATCATTTGAAAATAATTATACTTGAAATCATATAATTTCCTGAAAAAAAAAAAAAAAGATTTCGGCATTAGATAACCCAATAATGGTTGAAATGTCGAAAAAAAATGAGGAAAACTTTTTTTCCCTAATGATCATGGCTATTCTAAGGCATCCATCACCACTATAATATTTATTAGATTCTGTTGTCACCTATTAAATATTTAAAAATATTCGTTATCGATAGGACAGTGTGCCAAAAAAAAAGAGAAAAAAAAACAACAATCAAACAAAAAACAACAAAACAATTACAAAAAAAAATGTAAATATGAACGTACATTGAAGGCGATTCCCTAACATGTCATTAAAATCAATCATTAAACCAACGTAAAAAAATGCTAGTGGTATATTTATTTATGGGCGATATTATAAACTTCAAAAAGGAAAAAGCAGCAACTTAATTGAGATAACAAAATCAGTTCATGAATCATGTGTAAAAAATGGTATCACGGGAAATTGGTATATATATCTTATAAGCTGATCAATCGATAAATAATGTGAGAATCTTTACTCCAATTAATGTCTTCGTGTTAATGGGAAAGCAATTCCTCTGGTTAATAAAATAAGATATTGAACGGTGGTGTCACTCAGACATCCTCGAAAGCGTCAACCCCTCGGGGGAACGAACACTCTATCAGTCTGATTCATGGTGTTAATGACTGTCGTTTGGTGATCAATAAAAACTGTTAATAAGTCCTGGTAATCGATAGGAAAACCGAGAAATCAATATCGGAAATCAGGGAAGACAAACACAAACTGACAATAACAGAATTAAGCGATGCTCTTTTGTTTCTAATCTAAGAGAACTTCTTTCGTTATTATTGATTGAATTTAGTTTTAGGGTGTGTTGTAATCGTTATTAGCACGAGTACAAAATAAAAAACACCCTCCAGGTGATGTAAAAAGAGATTTTTGAAACATATTGCCTGAGGGGTGGGAGTAAAAAATTCAATGTCAGCGAATTTGTACCCTAAGTAAGTAAAATCCTCAAATTCATTAAAGGATTAAAAAAATAAAACAATTTGAAATGTAAACTTTAAATATGTATTAAAATAAAACAAACTATATATAGATATATAATACCAGTCATGTATTTATTAAAACTTGTTTTAAAAAAACAAATGAGGACTGTCTAATGTTGCATGTTCAAATTGCGAGTATATTTATTCTATGTTATGACGATTTTGGGTAATGTGAAAGCAAAGTAATTTTTGTTACTGACAAAAACCGGAAGCGAATTATTAATAGATTAATATCAGTGTTTATGTCACTAGATTGATTGACTGATTTTAACGGCACATCAACACATCTAGGGTTATTCACTGCCTCGAGGCTACGGCATCACGTTCATTGTACATTTTTGTGTTGATGTTTAAGTTTTTTGCACATGGTCTTATTGAATACAAACAATTTTTAAACGGACATCTTCGACCCATAGATGGAAACCTAACAGGTTATACCACTCCTGGCCAGACTCCATGACAATGAAAGTGTACTCCACACTTCCTAGATTTCCAGAATTGAGGTCTCTCCATTAGATGTAGTTTAGTATCATACCCAGGACACACCGTTTTTGTGGGTTTTTTGTAATATTGTTTGTTTTGTTTTACGGTATATCAACCTTAGTGGGTCATTTAATGCCGGCAGATAATTCAACGCCATAGGACATGAAGATCCTCAGCCACCACCTTCTAGCACGTATGATAAAAAGAGTTGTGGCATGCCACAAGGGCAATAAGGTTCGAGCAATCATATAGAAGCTACGGATTGACGTGACCAACCGATTGATCGCCCGTCAAGCCCAAGTATGGGCCAAAGTGGAGTGTTGCATGTCATGGACTACTCAGCCACCTGGGTTCCATCCTTAAACATCACGAGTCGCCACTCACAGCTAACAGGTGTCCCCATTTGGGGGAGTCTTACCCCTCTGCATAGGTGCAGTCGGTATATTCTAACGTCCAAGCCAACAGGGCTTGTGATATTGTAACGAAGTATGAAATGCTTACTTGTTAAAATGGTTGCTTTCTTTGAATTTAGTTTTAGGGTGTGTTCGTCCTGGACGAAGCTGGTTGCATTTCACATATCGCTAATATCCTTGTGAAAGATATGAATCCAAATATTCTCCCTCCAGTTATTGGTAAATAGTAGGACATACTTTAGTTAGGCAACCAGTCTAGGAGAAGGAAAACCGCTTAAGAAATTGACTTTGTCTTATATCCTGCTTGTGCTGAGGGATTGGTAAATATAAATATTTGAAACATAAATTAAAAATGTCGTTCTTAATTAAAAAAAAATTCTGCAGAAAGAAACAATCCTAAATTTCGGTAAAAAAAAACCCAGAAAAATCTACTTTCAATAAACACTATAAAAAAAACAAAAAAAAAAAACAAACACAAAAACAAAACACACATACACAAAAAAAAAACCCAAATAAAAACAAAACAAAACAAAACATGTTGACTTTCAAAATTTGAATGGAAACTTCTTTTAAAATGAACTTTGTCTTTTACTATTTAAGTATCGAAAAAGTTATTAATATTAAATGATTAGTCCATCTTTTCTGTGAATTGTTTCGTCAATATTCTGTATATTTTGTTCGTTTACTTTCTCAGTTTTCTTCATCGTTTATCACTGCCTCGAACACTTGACTTTCTAATGGAAATAAATTGTGTTGTTTACTTCTAGTGGCAGCTTCGTTCACCTTACTTATCTGTTATAGTTTATCTTTATAACAAAAGATTTTTATCTGTTTTCCCATGAGTCTTGTTTCTTTATTTTTCATTTGTTTTTTTTTCATTCTTCGTGTTTTTTATTTTATTTCTCTCACATTTTCCTTTATTTTTCCTTCTTTTTCTTCCTTTTTCTGTTATTTCATTTCTTTCATTTTCACTTTTAATTTGTTTTATCACTTTTAAATTCTCTATCCCTTCCATCCCACCTAACATTTTTTTCCAATGCGATTTTTTGTTTGTTTCGTTTTTATCGTTTTAATTTTCATCATTTCTTTTTTTTCTTTTATTATTTCTTTCTTTTCTTTCTTTCTTCTCAATCGTTTCCTTTTTTTCTTTTAATCATTACTTTCTTTCTTTTTTTTTTTATCGTTTGCTTTTTTATCGACTTTTTTTATTGTTTCTTTTTTATTTTTCTTTTTATCTTTTTTTTTTTTTCTTTTTTATCTTTTTTTCTTTTTCATCTTTACTTTTTTCCTTTTTAAACTTTTTAAATATTTTTTCATTCTTTTTTATCCTTTCTTTTTTCTTTGTTCTTTTTTAATCTTTTCTTTCTTTCTTATCCTTTCTTTCTTTTTAAAAAAAATTGTTCTTTTCCTTCTTTTTATCTTTTTTCTTTTTTATCTTTTTTTCTTTTCTTTTTTCTTTTTTATCTTTTCTTTTTTTTTTTCTTATATATTTTTCTTTCTTTCTTTCTTTCTTTCTTTCTTTTTCTTTCTTTCTTTCTTCTTTCTTATCGTTTCTTTCTTTCTTATCGTATCTTTCTTCCTTTCTTTTTATCTTTTCTTCCTTTCTTTCTTATCGTTTCTTTCTTATCGTTTCTTTCTTTCTTTTTTTTTATATTTTCTTTCTTTTTTCTTCTTTTTTCTTTTTTTAATCGTTTTTTTAAATTTCTTATCGTCTCTTTCTTTCTTTCTTTCTTTCTTATCATTTCTTTTTCTTTTTTATCGTTTCTTTCTTTCTATCGCTCATCTATTTATTTCGATCGTTTCTTTCTTTCTTTTTTCCTGTGCCTCTCTCTATTTTTCTTTCATTTTGACATAAATTCTCGTTCTCATTGCTTATGCATCTCACGTAGTACAGTTGTTGGCGAGCTAGGCTCGAAACCTATTAGTAAGTTCGATTCACATTAGGAAATGCCAAGCTAAGCTTAATCGTTTTTCTTTTGAATTTTTCTTTTACCCGTCGCTCTCTCTCTCTCTCTCTCTCTCTCTCTCTCTCTCTCTCGCTCTCTCGTTTTCTTTATACTTCGGAGTGTGCACATTTCTAAAATGTGTTTTTATTTAAAATTCATATTTATTTTTAGCTATAACCAGTTTTTCAACTGTGAACTCAAGGACTTTCGCATTTATTTTTCCTAATCTGTTTTCTGTTTTCGCTTTTATTCGCTTCTTTAATGATTTGTCTGTATTTAGACAATATCTGTCTGTGCCTGTCTTTCTGGATTTCTTTCTCTTTCTCTCTCTCTTTCTCTCTTCTCTCTCTCTCTCTCTCTCTCACCGTCTGTCTGTCTGTCTCCCTCTTTCATTTCTTACATGGAATCTCTTAGACTTTTTCCTTATTTTTCTCTCAAACCGCTTTTTTTTGTCTGTTTTGTCTTTTTTTGTCTTTCTGGTTCTTCTGGTTCTATCAATAAACCAGTTTTTAATTTCCGGATATTTTCCAGCAAACAAATAATAATACCAATGCGCATGTCTGTTATCCTTATCCATGACAGTCCAATATCTTTTTTGTTTTTTTCGCCGCCGCCGCCGCTGCTGCTGCTGTTACTACTACTACTACTACTACTACTACTACTACTACTACTACTAATAAATAATAATAATAACCTAACTTTTTCATCGTTACAATCTTCACAACAGTAAAATATATGTGCACCTTCTTGAAGTGTCCACCCTGTCGGCGGGGATTAGAATGCTAATTGTATCTCCCACAGAGGGGTAAGACTGACCCTCCCAAAAAAGGATATCATGGATATGAGAATAAACTGCACTTGATGATGAAGTTCTAGATCTGGGGCAGGTAGAATACCTCCTCTTTGCCATTGTTCCCAGATCTACACTGACCAGGAGTGGTAGTACCTATTATTGTCTCATCTATGGGTCAAATAAATCTGTTTAAAATTAATAGTACTCATGGGACTGTGTGCAAAGTATACCTCTTAAGATTTGATATCATAGAAGAAAATAAACGTCTTAAGAAACCGTAGTTAAACAGCTGAAACGTTCATCTAAGAAGATAATCAAGCAACAATGTCTTGTCAGCGGGACTTAGAACGCGATCGGTATATACTCTGCAAAGGATTAAAAAAAACCCACAGAAAAGAAGTGTCCTATATGTAACACTAAACTGTATCTGATGGTGAGGCTTCAGTTCTGGATATCTAGTGAGTGTATGAGAACCCTCTCATTGCCATTACTTCATAGTCAACTCTGACCCGGAATGGTAGTACCTGTTGGGGTCCCATCTATGTTTCAAATAGATCTGTTTGAAAAATATTCAAATAGGATATGCCTGTGTGCCAACAACAGCAAAAAAAAAAAAAAAACTCTATTGAAAGACCAATACAGAAATATAAATATGAAAGTACAATGAACGTGATTCTCTAACCTCTAGGGATAGATAACCTTACATGCCGTTATAATCAATAAAATCTTAATTTAATTTTTTACGTAATTTCAAGTGAAGCCCATTTTCATATTTTGCCAAAGCCGGGATTTAGCTACACCACCCTTGGCGGGAGCATTAAAAATAATTGCCAGTTTAATGAGGGAAGGCTATGACCGCACCAATGGATACGGCTAAGAATAACACCGAAATCAGTGTCAGGAGAACAAGAGTCACTTTTCTTTTTTCTTTTTTTTCCGCGTTCACCCAAAGATAAGAATATAACTGAAGGAGGCGCCAAATTCCAACCTCGGCCTGATGGCCAGGAAAGTACAAGAAATAAAGAACCGAGGCGCTTGGTGTAATGAATTGTCGCAGGAAATAGACTCGTCGACCCGAGTTCAAATCCTGGACAAGGCTGTTTACATTTCACATAGCGCTAATACCCCTGGGAAAGGTATGCATCCAAATACTTTCCCTCCAGCTAGGACAGACTGGGCTCTTTAACCTGGGCTAGGTAACCAGTCTATGAGAAGGAAAACTTGAATTCAAACCCGATAAACTCCGCATAACCTTGTGTCACATCCTGCTCGTGCAGAGGGGTTAGTAAATATATAAAGAATTCAGTAAACCTGAGAGAGACTCTTAAGATATCCTAAACATTGTTTAAAATATGAAGCTTGAAACATCTGATATTACTACTACAACTACAAATAATAATAATAATAATAATAATAATAATAATAATAATAATAATAATAATAATTTAAAATGAAATCAACAATCAATTTCTTGTATTTCCTTTATCTTTCCACATTAAAAGCGACACACTAGTTTTTAGCTTGGAGGGAAATGATAAACTGCAATATAAATAAACACAACAGAGAACGTTTATACGAGGGAAATTCCGAAAGTAAAGCCTTCTATTCATTTCAAAGGAAATCACAACAAAGACAGGGAGCATAATAACATCGTTTTCGGCTACAAAATAGTATGGATGTACTCGCTGTAAAACGGTTATCGTCGTCGTAGGAAATGGATAGGACTGTTTGCATTTCACTTTGTGCTAATGCCCTTCGGAAACCTATAAATCCAACTAATCTATCTATCTATCAGCTATTTTTATATATTGATAAATCGTTGTTTTTGGACGGTTAGTGTAGTTAGATTTTGAATAAAAGACTTGGAAATTCAGAATCCGTTGGCTTAGATGATTGATAGGTAATAACCTTTAAGTAGCCTTCTTTCCGTTGCCAAATCATGGTTAAAGAGCCCAGTCTACCCTGATATTTATCCATACCTGGAGGGAGAATTGTTGGATTAATAACTTTATCAAGGGTATTAGCGCTGTGTGAAATGCAAACAGTCTTGTCCAGGATTTGAACTCGTCTCTTCGTGTCCGTTTCATACCACAGTAGCCATTAGGTCACGCGCCTCCACAGGGATGTTTTTTTGTTAATGATTTTTTCTGCAATTGTGAACTTATTTTCGTCGACAGTTTGTAACATTTTAGTGTGAACATGTCCTTGTCTTTGCTCTAAATACTGTGTAAATTTTGTTTTTCGAAGCCTAATATAAACTATATGAATTCCTATTTTATTCTTATTTTATTCTTATTTTAATCGATACAAACCGGCTAGAAAGTTGAACAAGTGTTAAATTTATCTGCTTCAAATTCCAAAATATCAATGCGTATTATACAGGAGTTTTTTTTCTGAATTTAGTAACCGTACGTTAGGGATGCGTATTATATATGAATGTGTGTTATATACGGTATATTTTTACCAAAACGTCAAAGGCGTTCGTGTTACTCTCTCTCGTTCTCTCTCTCTCTCTCTCTCTCTCTCTTCTCTCTCACACACACACACACACACACACGCTCAAATATTCACACATAGTAAAACTAAAACGTGTGGTAGATAAAATAAGACAGAATGAAAAACAACAAAATATTGAAACATGATAAAACTTTTGTTATAATAGCTTAAATACATGTTTGCTTTCTTGCATGACTTACTCTCCCTTTCATAATACTCGTTGCAGTATATTCGTTTAAGAGCCAACACAAAAGACTCATTTGCTTTACGAGGGATGGCGTCCCATCGGAATATAAGGGTTAGCAAGCTAGTCTCACAGATCCATTACAACTGAATAGTGAGTTCAGTCATCGCTGGCTTCACCATACTATCGAAGTTGTGTCACATCCTATCCGTAAAGAACGGGTTGGGTAAATACCCATTTGGGAGGAGTTCGGGTGGCGTAGTGGCTTGCTAAACTGGGACACCGTAGTAATGGTATTAACCTTAAAATCCACCAGGTCAGGATGCGACACAAGGTCTTTTCAAAGTGGGAAGCCACGCACAAACCGAAGCTCATTCAATGGCTGGTCAAACAAAAAAAAAAAAAAAGAAGAAAGTGCGTAGATTCCATCGGACCATGCTATTAATTTTGCATGCGGCTGGAGCCGGCCAAGAACAGATTGAGTAAATGCTCATCTGGAGGGAGTTCTGGTGGCGCTGTGACTTGCTGAACTGAGACACCGTAGTAGGTGAGTTCGAATTACCGTCGCGCTATTCAGTTAACTTTCGGACTAATACCACTTATTCCTCAAGCTATAGGTTAAAAAGTTACATCATTGTTTTTCAATGATAATCTTGGCATTAAATAACCCAAGAAGGTTGATATGTCATTAAACAAAGAAAACAAAGCAAACCAATCATTTGATTTGGGTTGTAATTACATTTCTTATACGCTTTCCAATTTATCATGAGTAGCACAGCTTGGTGCGGTAAAGTGGGGAGCTGAGGGTAGGTGTGGTACTCCATCTCTGACGCAAAATTGATCTCCCTGATTTAGTGCGAGTGAAAAGGGGATAGACTCTCTTGCAGTCAGGCTGATGTCGATAATAGGCCACTCAGCCGACTTTACTTTTACTTGACTACATGCTTTGTAGATACGTCCATCTTTAAGATGACAGTTACTAAATTATTTATTTTCAAAGCTTAGCCAGCAAGAAACGAACTCATTATCAATGGTCTGCCAGTCCCTCTTACTAACCATTACACTTTGTGGGGCGCTCATATGCCTGACTTAGTAGGTGGAGGCGCGTAGTCTAATGGTTAGAGTCATAGGAAATCGATTCGTCGACCCGAATTCAATTCCCGGACGAAGCTGTTTGCATTTCACATAGCGCTAATACCACTGGGAAAGGTATAAATCCAATTCTCTCTCCAGCTATGGGTAAATAGTAGGGCAGACTAGGCTCTTGATTCATGGCTAGGTAACCAGTCTAGGAGAAGGAAAACTCTGAATCCAAACCAGTTAAACTCCGCTTAAGAAATTGACCTTGTGTCGCATCCTGCTTGTGCAGAGGGGTTGGCATATATATATATTCCTAACTTAGTTTGATCATACTTTGATGACGTAATTATTCGTTTAAGACTGTCTGAATAAATACTTGGATATGTTGTTAGGATTTAGTCATTTAAGAGTAGCAAAACTATAGGTATCAGATGTAAGACATTACTTATGGAATGACCTGATCAATGATAGTTGCGTGTTTTACTGGATAATTTGATAAGTTGATAAACTTATTTAGATCACAGACATGTCTCTGATAAACGATGGAGAAACTACGTAACTTTCTTGACATAGGCACAGCAATAAAATATAGTGTATTAATGCAATAAACATAAATAACTGACGTCTATGCAGTATATTCAAATGACTTTTTCAAGTCTTTATATATATATATATATATATATATATATATATATATATATATATATATATATATATATATCGATTTGCCAGTATGGAAATTTCGTATAGACTAACATGGGTTTTATGACAGTTATTTGGCCATAGTTGCGAAGTGCAAATGCCATCGTTTTAAATTTGGTCATGGAGAAAGTTAACTGAGATGTAGAAACTTTTCTGTTGATATGAATAGAACGACCACTCGATGTGGACGTCCATGGATATTTAAGATAATGAAAATAATTATCTTGAGACCACTCACGACTAGAACTTTCACGAAAAAGATCTTCAGGTGAGCCACATTTGAAGCCTATATATAGTTGGACTTTGTGAGAACTTTAAATACTAGACAAGGCTATTTGCTATTTCTCTGAATTTTTGAGATGAGGGTTGATATTTGTATTATTTGGACTATTGTCCTCATCTTTATTATCTGTACAACGTTTCAGCCGATCTGCCCTCCAGCCTTCTTCAGAACGTCGCTTATGAGTTCGTTCTTCTCCAGTAATGTCTAGCATATCTTGTTCCCGAGTTCGAAAAGGTTCCAGAGTCCGATAAGAAATACCTGAAGGCCGGAGGGCACATCGACCGAAATGCCGAAATGTTGTACAGATAATAATAAAGATGATGACAATAGTCTGAATAATCCAAATAATACAAGGCTATTTGCTATTTGCTTTGCTTGCTTGATTGATAGATTTTAAAAGCATGTCAACCCGTCTAGGTTTATGTTATGTTCATTTTAACATTTTAAGTGTCGATGTTTCTTTTATTTGTACGTGGTTCTATCGAATACGAATAATTTTGAAACATATCAATTTGTACAATAGTGGACTTGGGTGTAATGGCAAGTGAAAGGGTAATCCATACTCCCGGAACTGCACAATTGGAGCCTCACCATCGGATGCAGTTCCCTTAACTATCTTTCTCTCTCTCTCTCGACATCCATCTCCTCGATTCCATCGCAATTGATAAGTCCTCTAGACGGCATCCAGTTTCTGCACAGAGCTGATGGATATAAGTTTTTGCTGATCAATCTCCAATACATGTGTAGACGTCCATAGGAGAACGTCGCTTATGAGTTCGTTCTTCTCCGGTAATGTCTTGTTTGTCTTACTTAGATAGTTTGTGAGATGGTAGGTAAGTGACTATACAACTGTTGTTTTAAACGGTGCTGCTTCCAGGATTTGTTCAAAACAGCATTTAGCATTTTTGTGTAGTTCTTATCTAGCTTTTTCTCCAGGTGTTTTGTTAGACAAGTGGTGCAACCAAGCAATAGTACTGACACAGCTAAAGTCGGGAAGAGTTCCAGTTTTATTTTATCAGAGAGATCAGAATTCTATATGGTCATTGACCATGTTTTATCTATGCATATGTTGACATGGTTTTCAGTAGATGAGATATTGCTACCGAGGTATGTGAACTGGTCTACTAAGTTGAATGATTCGATTAATTGAATAGTTTTTTAAAATGTGAGTTTTAAAAAGTAAATTCTAAACTTGGTGGAAAGTAAATTTCAGAATTGAAAAATTTACTACATCGATTAAAAATAAGTACGCATAGTGCTATTACTCTAGAGAAGGTATTTATCCAACTATTCTCTCTCCTTATATGGATAAATAGTAGGACAGACTGGTCTCTTTAACTGACAACTCATGTAGCGTATCATAAGTTTTTGGCATGTCTTAACTGGAAGAATACCTTCAATTTTTTAAGAACGTATCGTATACATTCGCCTATCATGAGACTGAGACCTAAATTATATATTAATATTTGGGGGTCGCAATACTGCATTTTTTAATGCCGTTATGCGTGTGCATGTTCCCGTTTCATGTTAAATAGAGATAATTTTATTACTAATATTGTTTTACTTACTGTATCCAATTATATGATATTTTTTTATTTTCTTATTATCCACTTATAAGATTAGTAATGGTTTCAAAAAGCTATCGGTGTGAACCAACCAGCACTAATGGTTGTTGGCCGAAATTAAATGTAAACAAGATCTCCGTCTTTTAATTCCAAAATCATCACTGCCATACGATTTTCGGATACCCACTTTATTATCCGCCCTGTCGGTGGGGCGTTAGAATGCACCGACTGCACTTCTGCAGAGGGGTAAGACTCCCCCAATGGGGCCACCTGTTGGCCGTGGGTGGCGACCCGTGATGCTTAAGGATAGAGCCCAGGTGGATGAGCAGTTCATGACATGCAATACTCCACTTTGGCCCTATCTCGGGCTAGACGGGCGATCGGAGTGGCCCCCTCCGATCAATCGACTGGTCACGTCAAGCCCTAGCACCTATATGATTTTTCCAACCCTATTGCCCTTATGGCAAGCCCCAACCCCTTTTTATCATATGGGTGCTAGAAGGCGGTGGCTGCGGGTCTACATGTCCTGGGAATGGCGTTAAACTCTATCTGATGGTGAGGTTTCAGTTTTGGAGGTTTGGGGAATGTGGAGCACCCCTTCATCACCATTGCTCCCTGGTCTACTCTGACCCGGAGTGGTAGTACCTGTTAGGGTCCCATCTATGGATTAAATAGAAAAATGTATTTATAAAAAAATTGTATTATCCATTAAGAATTGATTTATTTCAAAACTTTATCGGCATTAAATGACCCACTGAGGTTGATATGCCGTAAAACAAAACAAAACAAAACAAAAAACCACTTTATTATCCAAAAAGGACCAATTGATTTTAAGTCGACGGTTGGTACATTGATACGAAGGGGTTTTCTTTATATTTTTTCGTTTGGTTTTGTCAGATTTGGACATTGCTTTCACTCTAACCGATTTTCAGCTTATCCTTGTTCATTTCTTCAGCTGCAGCTACAACTTGTGACACAAATCTACCAGTAAATTTTCCTACTGATTTCTCCACTGGGTTGTGTTAATTAGAAATGAACTTTTATTTTATTTTACTAACAGAAAGTACCGTGGAATATTAGATCTACTGTAAATCTAAGAAACTAACAACTGTAAGAGAACTTTTGAGAGTAAAAAAGTAATTCCTAATCTTATAATAGAAATTATCTGTCTGTAACCGAAACTGTTACCACCGATGTCACAATTTCCTTAGTTATTTACTTCATATTCTTCATATTTTTTATATTTAAATCTGAATTATTTGGGAAAAAATGTTTATTACCAATAGTGTTTGTCTTATCTAGATACGAATGACATGCAATTGTATGTATACGTAAATCCAAATAGCAGTTTACAGTTTAATGCTGATTTGTATATTGATCTTAAAATTTTGATCTTAATAATTATTTCCTTGGTATTATTGATTTCTAATCGATACTATTTATTTTTGATGAATATATGTTATTTAATGAATATGAGCTAAAATCCCGTCAATAAATCTTGACAGAAACCCATTAACGAAAAGAAATAACAGTAATTCTATTTTTTATTGTTTAATTGGGATAAATTGTTCAATTAGGAAAATTATCAATGAAAGCTAGGTTATGGTAAACATTGTTCAAGCTGTCTTATTCTTTAATTATACCCCCTCTGTTTCAAATAAGTTTAACGTACTAATTTAATTTTAAATGATATTAAATAATATTCGTTATATTAGTAATTTTATTTGCTTTGCCCAATATTAATATTTTCAAAATATCTGCACACACATACACAAAAAAGAAGTCGTTATAAATAAGTTTTTTTTATATACATTATTATTTAGTAACGTTAGTCTTCTTAATTTAATATAAAATTCTATTATATTAAATATTTGTTACTTGCGCGTTAATTTTCTAGTTAGGATAATGATAACGAAGTATTGTAATTTAGGATAGTGTTAACAGATTACTATTTATTACAATAGTTTGTTGACTGCCACTACTTAGATTACTGTCCTACTATCATAAAGAAATTTAAAAAAACTAGAAGACTCTCTCATCAGTAAACTCCTGAATAGATTAGACTCGATATCTAAAGAGATTATGATATGCTGGATTCCAAGCCATATAGGAGTGATGGGGGAATTGAAAGAGATGACTCTGCAGCTAAATCGACTCTAGATTTGATCCCCGACAAGTTCAAGATTCCCTATACTGACTTGAAACCTAAAATTACTAGATTCCTTCATACAAAATGGCAACAGCACTGGAATAATAACATACACAATAAACTTTTCCTAATCAAACCCACTTTGGGAGACTGGAAACCAACTCTGAGAAAGTCTAGAAAGGAACAAGTCATTGTGTCCCGATTACGCATTGGTCACACAAGACCAACGCACTCCTATATATTCAAACAAGAACAATAACCACAATGTGAAATATGTCAAACACCTTTGACTGTTAAACACTTATTCCTGGAATGCAGGTTTTTTGCTCACATCAGATACCGTTATTTTAATGCAAACAATATGAAAGATCTACTTGAAGATGTCAACATGGAGGACATTCTGTCCTTTTTGAGGGAAATAAAATTATACCATAGAATATAGACATGAACTTAACCAATACCATACAACATGATCCCCAATGGTGTTAACACATTGTTAAAATCAATTACTAAAAAGTATAAATTTTAAATACACAACATATATTACTTCCTAACCGTTAGGCATGGTATAAACCCAGACGGGTTGATATGCCGTTAAAATCATTAAACCAACCAAATTAGATTAGCCTCGCACACACACACACACACACACACACACACACACATATATATATATATATATATATGAGGGACGGTTTATCTTAGGTCAGTAGACCATCCGCCTGGGTTCCGGGTTCGGTATATCTGTGCAAAGTGGAGCTGACGTGGAAAGGGGATAGACTCTCTCATCCTCCGGCCTATACCGACTATATATATATATATATATATATATATATATATATGCATGCTCCCATCCCCTAGTGTTGAGCACTCTGGGGGGGGGATCTCGCTGACGGCCGCCAACTCAAGCGTAAACGCAACGCTCTTCTACATAAGGAATAGAACACTCTGTGACGGCCCTTACACACAAAGCGATGGGTGTATTAAAACAGTTAAAACCCCCTTCCCATTCTGTAAGGGAAGACAACCTAATGGTTAAGGTGCCGGACTGACATCCAACCGATCGGATTTCAATTCTGGCTGTAGCTTACAAAATGTCTAGCCATACTGAAGAAACTTGATTAGTCGAAACACGTGTCTGTGGATGGCCCAATATATATATATATATATCGTAAGTAAATAGCATGTTTTTCTCCCATTCTTTTTTTCCCAACCTGGTTCTCTCTCTCTCTCTCTCTCTCTCTCTCTCTCTCTCTCTCTCTCTCTCTCTCTCTGTAATTTCTTAATCTCTTCCCAACCTCTCTCTTGTATTTTGGCTGCTTGTTGTATCTGACAATTTTTTGGCGGTACTCACGCTCTGTCTTTGAAAAAGAGACGTACATCCGAAACGATAACATACGTTGGCAAATATTATTCACAAGTTGTTATTGATTATGTAGTGCTTTCCTTTTTCTTACCTGTTAGCTTCCATCATATTTTCAGTGCGATAATCATGACTAATACGAGCATTGCTAATTGATATAGACTTTGTCTCTAATGCGTTGTATATCTGAAATACGTACGCATTCCCCCTTCTACATCTAACCACACGCGCAGGAAAAGTGTTCATCCATTAAAAAGTATTTGTGTTGAAAGACAATTATTGAAAAAAAAAAAGCGATAACTAAAATCGGAAAGTCTCTCATTGGTTTTATGTCTAATCATTCAATTCAGCTAACCCATCGATTTATTAATTGAAAGTGTGTATGTCTCATGTTTTTTTCTTCTGTTTGGTTTAAGCCCTCTTGCGTTAAAAAAATGTAACATTATGTTGGGGTCGGCTATGTCTGAATAAATTAAAGAAAACCCTAATTTCTGTACCATATCCTATCACCAATCACCTTCTTGATTATTGTCCTTTAAGAAAAATCAGCGCGTTTCTTTTTTTTAAATACTTTGTTTACCATCTTTCTTTTACTTTTTAAATTCTTGGACATTTATTTATTTTTTTTGTTACATTATAAATAAAATAAAATTATTTTAATTTCATTTTCACTGGTCCATATTTTACTCTCATTTTGTTATTCTATCCATCTATCTCATTTTGTTAGTCACGCTCTTTCTCCCTATATATATCATTTATTCTTCTCTTTCTCTCTCCATCTCTTTTTGAAGCAGGCTCGTGGTGTAATAGTTATTTTCATTGAAAGTAGACACGGCGAGCCGAGTTCAAATCCTGGACGAGGCTGTCTGCATTTCACATAACGCTAATACCTTTGGCAAAAGTATGCATTCAACCAGCTGTGTGTACATAGTAGAGCATATTGAGCCCTTTAACCTTGGTTAGGCAGCCAGTCTAGGAGAGGGAAGACTCTGAATTCAAACCTGCTTAAGACATTGACCTTGTGTCACATCCTGCTCGTGGGAAGGGTTGGTAAATATGAATATATTTCATTTTGTTAGTCTCTCTCTCTCTCTCTCTCTCTATCTATCTATATACCTATCTATCTTACTTTGTTTTTATCTATGTGTCTATCAGATAAGACATATTTGATTTTGTTATTTTGTGATGGAAACAGTGGTGTGTTAACGTAAAATAGTCTATAATAGTTTAACGTTTAATTAAATAAAGGATTTCAAACAAAGATTTTACTGTGTCAGGAATTTTGGTGCTAATTTATGTTATTATAAACAGCAATGCAAAGTTTGCCTGTATAGGAACACACCGAGAATTGTTAGGTCTTTACAGGCAATTAGTTGTGACTTTGATTTACAATTATCGTTCTATATATCAATCTATCTATCAGTCTATCTATCCTGTTCATCTATTATTCATTATCAGATTGATTCTTTCTGTTTTCTGTTTTTTTTTGTTTTGTTTTGTCATTCTTTTTCTGTTTAGTAAGCAGAAGCATTATACTATTAACATGGCCAACAATTAGACGATTCTTTTCGGGTCGAGTGAGTCAAATCGTTTGTTTAATGTCTATCCGGAAACGGGATGCCCAACGCCCATATCACAATGTAGAAACTTTATTCCCTATTACTCTTTCACTATCTTTCCCTTGTTTAACCATTTTCTCATTCTACTACGCCCCTCTTGTTTTTTTTCTCGACCAGTCTTTTCCTTTCTTTATTTCGCTTTTTTCTTTTTCATTTTTACTTATCTTTTTGTTCATTGTTTACAATGTTTCTTTTTCATTTTCTATCTTTTTTTCTTTTACAAGCATTTTTTTTCCTTTTTATTTGTACATCTTTTTATTCGTTGTTTATTACATTTATTTTTTTCTTTCTTTCTTTCTTTCTTTCATTCTTTCTTTCTTTTCTATCTATCTATCTATCTATCTATGTTTCTATTTATCTATCTATCTATATATCTATCTATCTTTCTTTCTATTTATCTATCTTTCTATCTCTCTATCTATATCTTTCTATTTATCCATCTTTCTCTCTATCTATCTATCTATCTATATCTTTCTATTTATCTATCTTTCTATCTATCTTTCTATCTATCTCTTTATCTATCTTTTAATCTATCTATCTATCTATCTATCTATCTATCTATCTATCTGTCTATCTATCTATATATCTATATATCTATCTTTTAGAAGCTCACTCCTCCATATTTTTATTCATTATTTACTATATTTCTTTCTATCTTTCTTATAATCTCATTTTTCTTTTACTTTTTACTTGTCCATTTTTTATTCATTGTTTACTATATTTTCATTCTTTCACTTTTTTTCATTCAGTATTTTATTTTTCCCTTTTTACTTATCCATATTTTTATTCCTTGTTTACTATATTCCCCTCTTCCTTTCTTTCTTTCTTTCCTTTATTGACTCATTAATTTTTTTTTCGTTCTTTTATTGACACATTTTTAAAAAAATCATCTTTAATTTCTTAATCTCTAAGCATAAAGTAGCCCTGGACGTGTTGACATGCTGTTAAAATCAACCAATCAATCAATTTGAGAGCTACATTCTTAACCCTCCCACAAGATTCATTTATGTGGACACACACACACACACACACACACACACACACACACACACACATATATATATATATATAATATATACATTGTTTACCATGTTTTGTTTTTCTATCTTTTTTCTTTTCCATTTTATTTGTCCATCTTTTTATATGTCTTAATTAATTTATTTTTACTTTCTATCTACACACACACACACACACACACACACACACACACACATATATATATATATATATATATATATATATACATAATCCCATCTGTCCCAGTCAATTGCTTCTTCACTATCTCTAAAGCTGAACCTTTTCTTATCGATTTTTGTCACGTGATATTCTAAATGAATCAGATAATCACGTTCCGGCCAATAAGAAGCCAAAGGCTGTCAATAAAACTACAGGTAATTTTCCACATTGCGAATTGACAGTTGACTTTTTAATTCAAATATTTCTACACTTCTTTACACAAAGAATAGACCACCTATTAATTATATGACATAAATGTCAACGAGGCCGTTTCTTTCAATGTGCGATTAGTCTGGATTTTATATACGTTACCATTTTCGGAAGAGATTGGTCGTTTAAACGAAGAGACAAGTTTAAAAGCGATATGAAGTGGGAGATTCAAATAAAGAGCAATTCTTTTATATCCTTGGACGATAAAATTCGCTATGATTTTATCTCTAGTTGTCTATAATAAAATATGAAATTGCTGACAAGGTTTTAAATCATAATTATGAAATTATCTTTTAATGATAAGATAAATGGTGCAGTCTAAAACGAACCAGAACATCACATCACATCCCGGCCATTAAGAGGTCCAAGACTATCAATAGAATTACCGGTTATTTTACACACACACACACACACACACACACACATATATATATATATATATATATATATATATATATTAGTACCACGTAATTACACTATAGTAATTAAATTATCATAATGAAAATGTTATTGCTAAAATGCTACGATAACATGTAATAAAATAATCAGACAGAAATACATAGCCGATGGTGGTGAATATCTGGAAGAAATGTTTTATAGATAGAAATATGCTCTATCCAATGATGTAATGGATATCGTCGGAAGAAATGGTTAAATTCTGGACGAGGCTGCTTGTATTTCATTTGCCACATTCTCTCGGAGAAAGCTTGAATGCATGTTTTTTCTCCATTCCCAGCTATAGGTAAATAGTAGGGCAGATTAGGCTCTTTACCTTTGTAGGTAAGCAAACCGTTCTCGGAGAAGAACATTTTTTAAAGCAAGGAGCTTGTGGCTAGCAACGTTGTGCGAAGCGATACGGCTGTAATGGAATATTCCACACTTTCTCTCACCCATGTCGTTTGACTATATATATATATATATATATATATATATATATATATATATATATATATATATATTGAGCACGGCATTATAATGGGTTGGCTTCGAGGATTAGTAACGTGCCTCACTATTCTTTGTCTTATTGTATCTCTCTGCAATAAGACCCTCTATCTTAAATCTACGAACGTGTTGACTGTTCCTTCCACTCCTTTTACAACCTTGTTGATTGTATCCCTTTTAAGGACACAACAGATACAAACGTGGTGTGTCTTTCGTCTTCTGCTCCACGAGGGGCCAATAGAACTATACACATTAACTTATAGCGGCATTCCAACCTATCCGAGCTTCTGTAAGCTTACAACAAGACAACTTAGTGGCGGGTTGTCTTTATTTTGACGGGGGTAATTTTATTAGAGCAAAACGTTATGTACTGAACAAATTGTCTTTGAATTGCAAACTTTTTGTGTCCACACTCCTAGAAATGGGCAATCGATTGACTGTCTACCTGCATTTGTTGGCACGACTCTCAGGGAATCTCTCTTCATTATTCAGTCGGTCAGTTGGTTCCTGGTGATAAAATTATATGTGCCATGAAAGACGATAAACAGATTTTAGTATCGTCGGATAAAATCAATTAGTGTCCATTTGTCTCGCGTTAAGAGACATAAAAATCTTTCCGATTTGTCAATTGCAGAAAAACAGAATGTGCATCTACAGCATGGGTCCCAAACTCAAGGACTCGAAAGGGTCATTACGTCATGAATGGGAAAAGCACGACGGGCCAAAAATGAGATGAGAGGGGACACGATTTTGAGCAGTTACTGTATATATATATATATATATATATATATATATATATATATATATATATATATGAAGAAAGGTAGACAAACACGGGATGTTGTAGAAAATGGATGTTTATTGTAGGTAGTGATGTCGATGTTGTAACGTTTCGGTCTGTTAGACCTTTTTCTGTCTACCTTTCTCCACATACTGTCGGATTAATTTCCTCATATTTCTCCCATATATATATATATATATATATATATATATATATATATATAATATATATTATATATATATCGCAGTTACCATTAAATCCACCAAGCAAATAAGTATACAATCTTATTTACTTGGGGATTTTTTCCCTAAAATCAATTAAAAAGTGCTCAATATAAAGAGCTAAAATAGACGTTTAACATCGAATGGTTTAAAAACTACTTTTTAAAATAGTTTTTAAATCATTCGATTTTAAACGTATATATATATATATATATATATATATATATATATATATATATATATGTTTGTCGAAAGGTCACCGTATGATTCTCGTAAGTATATATATTTGTGTTTATTTAGGTATATATATCCGTTTGTTGGAGGTATATATATCTAGTTTTGGCATTAGTGTGAAGTACTAAAGAAATCAAAAATATAAGAAACTCAGTTGTTTGAGAGAAGAGTTTCGTTTATTATGTAAATTTTCAAGATTGTAATGCTCTCTTCATCAGACTGGGGAAATAATTCCAGTCTGAAGAAGAGAGCATTAATATCTTGAAAATTTACAAAATAAACGAAACTCTTCTCTCAAACAACTGAGTTTCTTATATTTTTGATTTCTTTAGTACTTCACACTAATGCCAAAACTAGATATATATACCTCCAACAAACGGATATATATACCTAAATAAACACAAATATATATATATATATATATATATATATATATATATATATATATATATATATATATATATATATATATATATATATATCTATTCGTCTGTAACCGAAAATAAGTCACTGCTTACGTCACAATACCAAAATCATCATTATATTCAATATTTAGATGGAAAAAATATTTGTGAAATTTGTAATCAGTTTTAAAATAATTTTTGACACTCGCTCTTTTTTAATTAACACGAAGTTAAATAAAAAGTTTAGAAATAAATAAATACCTACGATTTGGCCTGAAATTTACGTGTAAAATATTCAAAATAATTGATAGATGCATGCAACATCTTATTTGAGGGGGACTTAACTAAATTTCCATTTCAAATTGTTTTATTCTTTTACTCCTTTAATAAATATTATGATTTTATTTATTTATTGTAGAAACACTCTGACGTTGAATTTTTGACTCCCACCCTGTCAGACAATATCTTTCAAAGATTCATTTTTGCACCGCCCAGAGAGCGTTTTTTTATGTTAGTACAGTATAATGGCAATCTGCAATACGACTGATAGATTGTTTGCTTTTTTTCATCAAAATGAATACGCATATGATAGTGGATTATGTAAATAAGTATAAAATATAGAGTTAAAAATGTTCCTTAATTGTGTTTTTACTTTTGGTAAACTCTTTTTTGTTTCCGTTTCTACTTTTAATGAATTCCGTTTTTTAAAAAATTAATTTAATGGTTAGATTATAATAAATTGCACTATAAATATTATTAAAACAAAAAATTGAATGTTTTATCACATTTTAAGAAATAGCAGATATACTTTCTGTTTATTTAATCCTTTCTCAAAAATACTCTATTTGTGTGTGATTGTCATCTCAGGTACACCTCCCCCATGCCAAAATTAGTTGTTAAATCTATTTTTCTTACGTTAGGAAACAAAACAAATTTCCTTATTTTCTGTTGCGTTGTTAATTGCCTGTCATCTCAAGTACACCTCCACACCAAAAGGAGTTACTTTAAACTATAGAATTGAGTATAAATTATTAGTTTTATATGGAAATAACATAACTGTACAAATAAACAATTAATGTAGTCAAATAAGAAAGTGTGATAAAAATAATCGCAGTTATGAATCCAATATTTCGAAATGAATTCAACTTCGACATAAAGAGTTGATATACCGTTAAACAAACACACCAAACTAAACATATGCAACACTCACTCAAACTCAAACACACCACACACACAACACACACACACACACACACACACACACACATATATATATATATATATATATATATATATATATATATCCTTATCCTTACTCTATACTTTTTCAGACTCATTCAATTCTCATAGTTTAATTTGTCTGTCTACCATCCCCCGATGAAACCAGACCTTGAAATATATTCTTTTTTCTCATTTGATTTCCTGTCGCCATGGTGACAGTCTTCTAATGTATACATTTGTAAAGAGAAAAAATGCTTTTGAGAAGTAAATTTTTCTGTTATGCAATTCAAATTATTTTGATTTACCATCTGATGAGACTGAATTCTGGGGAGCTATATTAAATCAACTTAGATTTATATAGGCCACAATTTTGGTCGAAATAAATTTATTATGGAATAATGGCATTGAGTTTTTCCTTCCTTTCAAAGATAAATATTGCTCTGTATATAATCTAAAAAGTTTATTATACATTGAGCTCTTTTTAGTGATTTAAAGATTCACTCGATTTATACATACTGGATCATACAATAATAATACAATGTCTTAGAAATCCCATATAGAATCATCCCTTACTACCAAGTTTTGGATACCTCTCATATATATATATATATATATATATATATATATATATGGGAAAGGTATGAATCCCACTCTCCCTCCAGCTATGGGTAAATAGTAGGGCAGACCGGGCTATTTAACCTTGGTTAAGCAACCGGTCTAGGAGAAGGAAAACTCTCTTTCAACTCTGTTAAACTCCGCTTAAGAAATTGACCTTGTGTCGCATCCTACTCGTGCGGAGGAGTTGGTAAATACATATATATATATATAGCTTCTCATACATATTTCGATGAATTGATTGATGGTAACGACATGTCAACCTGTCTAGGGTTATTTTATCCTTAAATGTTAGGGAATCGCGTTCATTGTGCGTTTATATTTACAAGTAACTATTTTAATATAAATAATCTGTAATTATTCCTATTGAATACGAATAACTTTTAAACCTATATATTTAGCCCTAACAGGTACTACCACCAAGGTTCGGAATTGACCTTGGAGCAATTGCAAAGAAACTGGAACTTCACAACAAGATGCATCACTTTGGTAGTAGTGGTGGGGTATTACTCCTCTGCAGATGACACAGTCAGAGTATTCTAAGCCCTGCCGACAGGGTGAGTACGTATTTGGAGGTATTGACATGCTACACTCGACGACAAGCTGTTGTAAGCTTTATAATGTCTATAGAACTAAATTAACGGTGTTTCTAAAGCCTTACATTTGTAACTGTTGGATCACAGAATTAATGATTATACGAAAATCAGTCAATGCAAACACTTTGACAATATATCTATAACTTCCACCAGACAGCAGCTAATTCCACTCGGTTCGGATATTTTCTTTTGAATGAAAATTCAATAGATCTATAGATTTCAGATAGACTCAACTTCTGATATAACTAATGACGTCACTTTGGTTTAAATAAGCAATTTTACTAGACTGAAAGGACTTGTTTCTTACCTATTCACTTCGACATTAGTGTCAGCGTAATTGCCGATGCAAACTGTTTCAGAGGAATCCAGAAAATATCGTTTGCGTTGGGTGGTTGATGAGGTTGGTTTTACAGCATGTCAACCCTTGTTGGGTTATTAATGCCAAAATCAGTCCTTTTTACAACCATTTATATGGTTTCGAGTAACTAATAATCATTTGAAAATTATCATAGCTTCAAATAAATATTCTTAATACAAATAATGTGCACACAGCATCCCAATCTAATACCAATGATTTGTACACAATTAAGAGTAAAGTCGGTGGAGTGGTATATTGTCGGTATCAGCCGGGCAGCGAGAGAGTCTATCCCCTTTTCACTAGTGCTAGACAAGGGAGATTGATTTTGGATCTGAGGGGAATATAAAAATAAGGTGGTTTATTTTTGAGTTTTCACATCAGCATTAGCTGATGGTCTTTCACTGGAGTCTGAGTGACAGCAAGTCTCCTCAGGTCTCCAAGACTCTTCTGAGTATTCTGGCAGATTGCAGCAGTGCAGTGTTCTGAATGGTTTCAATCCTTCCTCTGATTTCCAAACTTTCCAAACCCTTTCCAATCCTTTTGGGACCGTTCCAAGTGCACCAACTACAATTGGTATAACTTTGACTTTCATATTCCATAACTTTTTCAGTTCTCTGGAAAGGTCTAGATATTTGTCCATTTTTTCATTTTCCTTTAGCTTCACCCTGTGATCTGCTGGCACTGCAAAATCCACCAGTTGACAAGTTCTTTCTTTTTTGTTTATCAACACTAGGTCTGGTCTTCTTGCTGGGATAAGGTGATCCGTTTTTATTTCAAAGTCGCAGAGAATTTTATGCGTTTCGTTCTCAAGAACAGATTCTGGTTTATGCATATACCATTTTGTTGTATGGTCAAAATTAAATTTTTTACATAATTCCCAGTGGATCACCTTCCCAACTCAGTCGTGTCTAGTTTTGTACTCCCGTTGTGATAGTTTGCTACATTCGCAGAGTACATGGTTTACAGTCTCATCTCTATTACCGCAAAGTCTACATTTACTTTTTTGTTGGGTCTTCACTCCTTTTGAGTTTTTTTTTACATCAGCGTTAGCTGATGGTCTTTCACTGGAGTCTGAGTGACAACAAATCTCCTCAGGTCTCCAGGACTCTTCTGAGTATTCTAGTCGATTGCAGCAGTGCAGTAGTTTGGATGCTCTCAATTCTTCATCTGATTTCTAGATCCTCCAGTCTTTTTTCCAAGTTTATTGGGACCGTTCCAAGTGCACCAAATACAATTGGTATCACTTTCACTCTCAAGTTCCACAGCTTTTTCAATTCTCTGGTAAGGTCCAGGTATTTATCCATCTTTTCATTTTCCTTCAGTTTCACCCTGTGGTCTGCTGGAACTGCAAAGTCCACCAGTTGACACGTTCTTTCTTTTTTGTTAATCAACACTAGGTCTGGTCTCCTGGCTGGGATAGGGTGATCCGTCTTTATCTCGAAGTCCCAGAGAATTTTATGCGTTTCGTTCTCAAGAACAGATTCTGGTTTATGCATATACCATTTTGTTGTATGGTCAAAGTTTCTTTGCATAATTCCCAGTGGATAACCTTCCCAACCCAGTCGTACCTAACTTTATATTCCCGTTGTGCTGGTTTACAGTCTCATCTCTATCACCGCAGTCTACATTTACTGTTTTATTGCATCTTATCAATTTTTGATTTCATATAATTTGTTATTATGGCATTATTTTGTGCAGCAATTATTAGTGATTCAATTTCTCTCTTGAGGTTTCTTCTTCTTAAACATGTCCAGGTGTTTTTATGTGCAACCTCTCCGATTTGTCATTTGAAGTGTCCATATAATTGTTTTTTTTTCCCGATCTTTGTTTTCTAGTTTTTGTTGTTTTTCTGTTTGTCCATACATTACATCTGCTGTTGTTGGCTGCTATAAGTAATCTTTTTGGCTCTTTTTTGTGTACTCTTTAAATCCTTTGATTGTGGCCGCTACACAGTCCTTTATATTGGCAAGACCTTTTCCAACTTCCTTCCTTGATACATATAGCCTATCTTTATCATCTTTAGGGTGTAGAGCCTTGTGCATCGTCAATAATTTCCTAGTCCTTTGGTCTATTATCATTATTATTATTTCAATCATGCCTATCCATTATGTTACAAAAGTAAGTGGTTTTTACGTTTTTGCAAGCAGTTAATGACAAGAATTTCAAGGTACGCCGCCACAACAAAGAAGCTGCCTTGTTGTGTGGGCTGACTCAGTAGCGTATACCCCTCCATGGTCAATTGGGATGATCAAATTTGATGGTAAACAAATGCGCGTGTTCAGTAGGCTAGTTTTGGATCAGTCTGTCTGGGGGAAAAAGTTAATCTGGCTCAAAGAGAATAAACTTTGCAGAGGGTAACAGCAAAAAGATCGCACTGAAATATCACGCTTTTCAAATTCTCTGAAATTTTGTTGGCAATGCAACATACGTGAGCATGCTAGCACATTTTGTTTGAGTAAGAAATTTTGGGAATTATAAAACAATAGTTCCATGCACAATACACTCTCATATCTATAGGTCGCTGAAAAATTTGAGTAAAATTAAGACACACACCCACACTGCACTTCATGCATGTTGTCTGCATGCATGTACCTGATCCCAGAAAAAAGCACGCGCATGCGCATAACACAGCCATTCTACGACGATGAACACGCATGCGTGTACATATCATCGAAGAATCTGAGATTATTGGAGAAAATCCCCAAATCTCATTTGCGGAATTTTAAAGCATGTGTACAATATTCAATTCTAACAAACAGCTGTAACTTAATACGCACCATCAACGGCCAATTCCACAAGGATTGAATTTAAGTACAGCATTTGTCAATGAAATATATCCTAATTGCGTGCTCTAAATGATTAAGATTCGATGTACATTACTATTCAAATGACCAGAAACAAGTCTAAACTATTTCTGAAATACCAGTTTGTTTTTGGAGGTTATTTTTACGGCATGTCAACACTTGTTCGGTTATTTAATGCCGAACTCAGTCCTGTTTTATTAACAACTATATGGTTTTAATTAAATAATAAAATATTTCAAAAAAAAAAAAAAAAAAATTATCGATTAAGTTTGTTTAAATAATCTATATACAGCTAAATGGTTTCAAGTATTTTTATATAACATCAATAATATTACTTAATAATAGTCATTTCTTAGCACACAGTTAAATGGTCTCAAATATTCCTATCTAACATTAATAATTCTATTTAATTATAATCATTACTTAGCATACAGTTATATGGTTTCACGTATTCCTATCCAATATTAGTAATTTGCAAACATATCTATTTAACCCATAGATAGAATCCTACCAGGTACTCCCACTCCGGGTCAGAGTGGACCTGTGAGTAATGGTAATGAAATTCATGAGATTCAGAGCTGGAGTCTCTCTATCAGATGCAGTTTAATGTCATATACTGCATTGATGAGGGTAATCCTACCTCTCTGCAGTATTCTCAGCGTATTCTAAGCCCCGCCGACATTGATAGAGGTATCTGTTAATCCTTATCATCGATAATCTTATATACTACAAGGTCCGGCAGAAATATCTCTCGGATTTACAATTACTACTGCATAGACGCTATTCACCGTGAGTGGATCGGGTGCATGTCTTTGAACAGCACCATCCAAGCCATTTTGGTTGTCACAATGCGACGGAATAGTAGACCTCCTGTGTTTGTGATAGAAACTCATCTAATACAATGAAGTGAGTTTCTATGAATTGCAATAAAAGGGGTGACGTCACACAGCCCAGAGCACCAAAATAAGAGCCTATAAACACCGATCGGTGTTTAGTCCCAGTTTAGTATTATATCAAGGACACTTTTGAAATATCGAAAAATATGCGAACTCATTATTGATATTCACTGTACGCTTATGCACACTGGTATGACGGTTAGGATTGATTAAAGAAATACACAATATTTATAATTTTTATAGATCAGAGGTCTCAAACTCAAGGAGTAAAAAAAGTCCACAGCTGGTCAAAAGTATTATGAGGGGCGGCGTGATTTTCACCAGTTACAATGCTAATACAACTGGATAGGTTTTGATTGGTCAGGCGGGAATCATTGGAGATGAAGAGAAGGAAATCAGAAGAGAAGAGAGATGGAGAAGGTAAGCAGAGTAAAAGTGGAGAGATATATTGTGAAAGAAACAAGTTAGGAGCGGAGGTGGGTAGCCTTCTTGGAGAGAAATTTGATCAAAGAAGCAGCAAATAGGAGTAATAAAAGGGGAGTGGTTAGGTAGGGGAGGATTATGGCAGAGTAGGTCGCTAAGTGTGAAGGAAAAGGGGTCAGAAGAGGAAGCTTGGTTAGTTGTAGGGGGTTGGGAAGTAGTTAGATGAAAGGGTGTAGAATGATAGGCGGAATGTTTTGTTAGAGAACGGGAATTCTGTGGATGAACACCGGGACGGGTAGTCTGTCCTTGGCTCACTGTGTGATATAAAGGGAAAGGCCAGCGGCTATAACGATTGAGCTTGTATTCTGGACGAATAAACAGTTATATCACCACTGTTTCCGTTATTCTCCAAGCGGAAACTCTTTATTTCTTCCATCAAAATGAATTCGCACATAATATTAAGTGGGTTATGTGAATTAGTAAAAAATGTATGGGACACATTTTCCTTATTTCTGTAGGTAAATTCCCTTTTTCCGTTTTCACTAATAATAAATTCTGTTTTTTTTCTATTTCTCTGAATTTTTGAGATGAGGCTTGATAATTTGTATTATTTGGATGATTCGGACTATTTTTTTATCTTTTTTATTGTTATCCGCACAACGTTTCGGTCGATGTGCCTTCTTCAAGTATTTCTTGCCGGACTCAGCAACTCCCGCTTCGAACTCCGGAATCTTCTTTCCGAACTCGGGAACCTTCTAGTCGTAATCGGGAGCCTTCACAAAACTTTTAACCCAACCCTTTATTCAATCCACGGAGGTATCCTATTCTCAATCCACTAACCATGACTGGGTACAAGTGTTAAGCTGTGTTATTATTCTATGTTACTGTCGCCCTTGACCAGGATTGAACCTGCAGCCAAGAAATAACTGTCGCCTAGAGCTGTATTAAATCAACGTCTATATCCACTACGCCATGTGTCCAATAGTCCGTTTTTTTCTATTTCATTGTATTTCATAGATAAATTACATTAAATTGAACTATGAATATTATTGACACAGAGAAAACAAAAACAACATTCCCTTTTTTATTCCATTTAAAATAATAGCTAATATAATTTCTGTCTATTTAACTATCCTCTCCTAAACATTTTCTATAGTTTTCTATTTGTGTGTGTGTGTGTGTGTGTGTAGGGGGTGTGTGTTGTCTGTCATCATATCAATTGAAAAATCTATTTTTCTTACGTAATGAAACAAAACAAATTTATGTTCTGTAGTACGTGTTAGTTGTCTGTCATCTCAAGTAAACGATCAATATGAGTTGTCAAATCTACCCATTCTCACGTTATGAAACAAACAAAATAAGAAAAAAAACTCATGTTCTGTTGAGTTAATTTGTTATAATCTCAGCCCCTCCCCCTCCATCACAATATGTCTTTGAAATAAATCGATTCGGATTTGGTTAACATCTTCTTATATATAATGGAGGTTCAGTCTTTATTCGTCTGTAACCAAAACTACGCCACTTCTTACGTCAGAGTAATTTCAGGAATTTACTTACTTTATCAATGAGTAGTTAATTTATAGTCAATATCAATATTACATGAAATAATGACAAGCTGTATTCTTTATATATGCCCTGAACGTAGTACGATAGAAAGGATGGTCTCAGTGTTTTATAAAAACAAGTCTTAATAAGTACATGCATTGATTATTGATTTACATTTACTTTGTTTTATTTTAATATATATTTAAAGTTATCTAACGTATAGACTTTTAGAAGAAAAATTCACATGAAATTGGATTATTTTTACTTTTCAACTTTTGATCTTGAAGTGAAAGTAACTAAAATGTTACTCTTCCCTAGAAAGAAACATGGTCAGGGGGAGGGGAAAATTAACAAGTTTTAGGAAAATATCAGTTACGAAAATTGTTCTATTACGTGTCAAAATTTTAGATAAAAGATTGCAAAATTTGATTGTTAATTAACGAATGATTGGATGTTAATTTTTATTTACAAATATGAATCCTGACTCCATCAGAAAAGAAAAAAAAAGCTACTGGAATATCAAACAAAATAAAAAAATAACGAGATCTACAACTCCAGGAAATTAGTGCCACCTGCTAATATATATATATATATATATAATATATATATATATATATAATATATAGTAAACATATGTGAAACAAAGGAACAAAACTCAGACAAATGTATGAAGGAGATATATTTCGCTAAACATTAAGTTCGGCTTCATCAGTCGTTTATTTGATCATTAAAGCATCATACAAGTGTTTTATAGAAGAGAAAGTGGACGGGAGAGGGGTGGATTACTAACCAAACCCCATCCCCTTTACCTACCTCTTTCACCTCCTCCTCTGTTCCTATGTATCAAAATTTATTTCCATATTCCAACCTTAGAATATCAACTTAATTCCGCACCTACCATGCTTTCTCTTCCCCTTCACTTAACCACTTTCCCTACCCCCTACATTTACCAAACATCCTCTTACCCACCCCCTTTCCATGTCCTGTCCCTTTTTACGCACACCTAGTGACCAATATTGCCAAAATCTTACCCCTGCACAATCACTCCCCTTTATACTTCTTTCCCTTCTGCTTCATTGGATCAACTTTCTCTCTCACTTGTATGATGCTTTAATGATCAAATAAACAACTGATGAAGCCGTGCTTAAAGTTTGGCGAAATATATCTCCTACATACACTTGTTTGAGTTTTGTTCCTTTGTTCCACATATCTTTACTACATTCTATCGGATTTACTCCAATCCTCCTTCCTCACACACACACACACACACACACACCACACACACACACACATATATATATATATATATATATATATATGTGTGTGTGTGTGTGTGTGTGTGTGTGTATATATATAAAAAAACTAAGAAAAGAAAGAGCTTAACCATTCTGTAGACCAAATTGGAAGAACAATTCTTACATTATTTGGGATGTGTGTGGAGGTTCGTGGTGTGATGGTTATCGACGAAGGAAATGGACTCTGTAACACGAGTTCAAATCCGGGAAGAGGTTGTTTGAATTTCATCTAGAGCTAATAACTTTGGGAAAGGTATGTATACAATTATTCTCCCACCAGTTATGGTTAAATAGTAGGACATATTGGGCTTTACTTAGGAGAAAGAAACTCTGAATCCAAACCGTTTAAACACCGCTTAAGAATTGACCATATGTCGAATTCTGTTCGCGTGAAAGGGTTGGTAAATAGCAAAAGCAATCTGGATAGTCACCCTTTGTTATCAAAGTAATTACCTCCCCTTAATAGAACTCTTCATTACCTATATAAAGAAATGTAACTCGAGACTTTATTTAGAGTAAGTGAAGTAAATTTGAATAAAGCTTCATAAGCAAATGTTTTCTCTGTTGTTTATTACATTGTTGATATCCATTACAAGTAACCGACTCTTATGATTACAAGACACCAACAGTTACAAAACTCCAGACTGAAACTATAAATAGAAGGCCTTTTCCAAGCGGCTGAAGATCAAAAGATGCCAAAACGATCCTACCAGGCACATAATCTAAGAAACGGGACAGATCTAATGTATTGTTTAAGAAAAAACGCTGAGGAAACCTACGACTTTATAATATCAGGCTCTTTTAAAAATAGTCTTAATAAACTAAAAAATCAAAATTAGTGAAAAAGATCACTGAACTTATTCTAGTAGTAACTACGCCAAACGGAGTTTAACAGGTTTTAATTCAGTTTTCCTTTTAGACTGGTTGCCTAACCAAGGTTAAAGAGCCCAGTCTGTCCTACTATTTACACATAGCTGGAGGGAGAATATTTGGATTTATACCTTTTCCAAGGGTATTAGCGCTATGTGAACTGTAGCTTCGTCCAGGATTTGAACTTGGGTCAACGCGACCATTTTCTACGGCTCTAACCATTACACTACGCGCCCATAACTATCTACCTTAGTCCTAAACTAATTTTAAAATAGTCATGACAGGACTGTCTGTGATAACAAGGACCCAACGGATTGTCGAGTCGATTAGTTAATTTTAAAAGTCGTAACTTGACTTTGATCTTGATCTTGACTTTAAGCTAGGAAAATGAAAGTTATTTTTTTATTGACTTTATCGGGAGACTTCTTGTCTAAATCAGGAGACATCACGGAACCTTGAACCCAACACTTAATTCAATCCACGGGGAAATCCTGTTCTCATTCCGCTAACCATAGCTGGGTACAAGTGTTAATCTGTGTTAATTATTATTCTATGTTACTGTCACCCTTGGCCAGGATTGAACATGCAGCCTAGAGATCACCTGCAGCCTGTGATATAGGCATTGGGTTAAAATAGTTCTTAGTGACAGCTATCTCTGGGCTGCAGGTTCAATCCTGGTCTAGGGCGACAGTAACATAGAATAATAATTAACGCAGTTTAACACTTGTACTCAGCTATTGTTATCGGAATAAGAACAGGATACCTCCGTGGATTGAATAAAAGGTTGGGTTCAAAGTTCCGTGATGTCTTCTGAGTTTGAAAAGAAGGCTCCCGAGTTCGACAAGAAATACCTGAAGAAGACTGGAGGACACTTCAGCCAAAACGTTGTATAGATAACAATAAAGATGAGGACAATAGTTCGAATAATATAGATTATCAAGCCCCCTTTTAAAAATTCTGAGAAAAGTTTTCCTCTTCTATGTATTATCATAACGTTTTTTTGTATGCGTGTGTGTTAAAATTGCAATGATGCAGCATTGGATTTCTGCAGAACGTCCTATTAAGGATAATATTAATAAGAAGGATAGCGCTGCTCACGCCATAACGGCACAAAACGACAGAGGAAGTTATGAAACATCGTAATGAAAAATGAAGCTGAACGAATTTGTATTTTGCAGATGAAGAAGCAGGAAAGAGATTGATCATTCAGGAATGCATTTGATAATTATTTATGATCATGAAATTAATTCACCCGATTTGCAATGCAACCGGTTAGATTTACTTGCAAATTTACAGATGAAGCAATTCTAATTGTTACATGAGGCACTCTTTCAGATAAATTTGTTTTATGAAGATTAATAGGAGGAAATGGAGGTGCTAAAAGGAACCCGGATATTAATTAACAATGAACGTTTTAAACCGAGAACGAGGCAATAAATCCATTGGGACTGTTAGAAAGCATGTAATATTTAATACGTATAATACAGAATGTATATATATATTCATATATATATATATATATATATATATATATATATATATATATATATATATATATGCACACACACACATATATATATTCATGCATACACATTTATACATATATATTAATACATACATACACATATATGCACATACACACATATCTATATATGCATATATATACACATACGTACAAATATATATATGTGTGTATATATATATATATATATATATATATGTGTGTGTGTGTGTGTGTGTGTGAAATACTTATTCATTAATGCGTGCTTACTTAAAAAGAACAGAGAAAGAATCATGTAGGAATTTCGAGGAATTTAGTCAAGGTTAGTTTTCCATGTCTCTTGTCATAAAATGAATGAAGTGAACTGGCTTTCTTCATGTTAATATACGAGTGTAGACTGAAAAAATCATAGACTGACCAAATAAGGTCTATTTTTCAATCTCTTTTTCAGTCCACACACTGCTTTCAACGGTGTTTAAGAGCTTGGATTCCATTGGTAAAAACGTCATCAACAGCATATGTAACATCATCATATGAATTTCTCTTTGAATTGCAATTCACTCCCCCGGAAAGTTGGAAACGGCATACTGTACTGCTTGGCATTCACTTCGGAATCTCCAATACGAAGTTTTCGGAGTTAGAGTGTCAATCTAAGGATATTGTAGAGAATTTGACTGTCACAAATGTTTAGAAAAGATTCCGATGTCGTCTGGAGGCCGTGGTTGAAGCGAATGGCGATTTCTTTCAATTAATCTAACCTATAGTATTTCAAGATATTGTAATTTTGGTAAATATATCTGATAAAGTGATATGTCAGAGTTGTTCTAATGTTTGGGTAATTTAGACGACAATTTACCCATAACACACTGTATACATATGATTATATATATAATTATGCTTAAAATTCAACGCTAAATGCATTTTAATCAGCAAAATCTTTACTCAAATTAATTCAGAGCCATATTAAAATATAAACCATAAAAGAAGATAAGAATAAAAAGGATAAAGACAAAGGGAAATTTAGAGTTGTGATTTCTTACTTTATATTATTTTCAATATTAATTTTGCTCAATATTGCTTGGTATATTGTGCATATTCTGTGTATTGGGCATTTTCAATTGTCGCGGAATTCACTGACGTTTCAGTTTTTGCCCAACTGTAATATGATTCTGTTTTTATTTAATAAAACCTCTTTTGATTTGTAGTTATTCTTTGACAGGAGAATTCTAAGAGAAGATACTTTGAAATGAAGCCTTATGTTAGATTAATCAGTAATATTTCTATATTTGACACTTGTCTGCTTGGCTGTAGCTTTGTAGGCAAAGAGTGTGGCATAAGTGTCATACAAGCGTATACCACTATAATTCAACAACCTACGGGTGTTTAATACCCTATCATATTACCCATCTTGTATATTGTTCACAAGTTGAATTAGTTATGTACTTAGATGTACATATAAATATACATGTATGCGTATATATATATATATATATATATATATATATATATTATATATATATATATATATATATATGTATGTGTGTGTGTGTGTTGTGTGTGTGTAATGTTATTCAACTCGGCAACCGAAATGCAAGAAAAAATTAAAAACCCGTTCCCATTCAAATAGTTAATGTAACAATCCCAGAAATTGTTGATTTTGGAAAAGAGTTGAGCATTCTAACATCGTAAACTAAGACTCACAGACTTTTGTTTGTTTTATACCAATTTCCTTTCCTTTGATTCACAAATATTAACTAATTTAACCCCCGTTGATTGTTTTATAAAAAGCGAAACGCTTTAGCGTCGGCTGTCTGTAAGTAAATCTTTGACTTAATTTTGTTATTGTTTCAAAACATTTTACTTTATTACACTGTCGGATTTCATATCCATTTTGTTATATATATATATATATTATATATATATATATATATATATATATATATATAGGGTGTTCGGGATAAATTTGAAAGTTTCATAAGGAAAAAGAAAAAGTGCTTGCTAACTACAGAATTTAATGGATTGTAAGGAAATTCAACAGGCACGGCAATTACACTACTGTCAACAAGTTTCATTCAAAATAACCGTCATTAGCCTCGATCACATCCTCAATCCTGCTCCGGAACCTGGAGCAAGCTGTTTCCATGGGAAGGGTCTCAAAAACTACCTTAATTCTGTCGATTAACTGGACTTTTGTGGTACTGGCACGGCGATTGGTGTCTTTCTCAACAGCTCCTCATACATAATCATCCATGGGTTTAAGATCTGGGGAGTACAGAGGCCAAACATTGGGGCTGGTGTAGTCGTAAAAATTCGCCGATAACCATTTTTGCCGTTTCCCAAAAGTGTCGCAGGGGACCGAATACTACTGCCATTCATATGGTCTACCATTGGCTACCCTTGTTATCACTTGGGATTCACTACAGTGTTTAGCAACTCAGCATAGGCATCTGAATTCAATCTGATACCCTCTCTGAAAAAAATGCGGAGGCATCACACCACTCTCAAAGGACACACATCCAAAAAACCTCACAGTTTGGGGGAATTTAGTCTGCATGACACGATAAGTGTCCTTTTGACTGTATACAAATCATATGTTATTTTGCGTGTTGTTCTTTTGATCTTGGCAAAAGTTTTTCTCAACGGAAAAGAACCAGATTGTTTGTGGTCCGGCAGGATATTTCACTTTGCTCAGAAGTTTCTTCGCCTTTGTCCGACGATTTTCACGGACTTTTTCTGTGAGCAGTTGACCTCTGCAACGCTTGTGAGTGTAGTAGCAAAGGTCTTCATTGAGTGCAAGCTTCACGGTAGAGGCTGAAACATTCAATTCACGTGAAAAAGCTCGAATTCCAATGCCAGGATCCTCCAACACATTTTTAGTAGATTTTCGAGGTATTCTGCTGTACAAACACAATGAGATCGTCTGTTATATTGCTTTCTTCTAGCTACAGCCTCGTAGTCTCCATTTTTACAGTGTTCAGTGAGCACTGGGCAGCAACCATAATCTCCTTATTTTGATGACCGGCGCAGATCATCCTGATACAAGTTATTCTCTTCCATGATTCAGGTGGGTTCCAGTCATCCATTATATCTGTCATCACGTATATGAATGAAGAAGGGTCCGAGCCTTTAAATGATGTGCAGTGTGCGTCAATACCTCCAACCTACGGAGAAAAATAACCAAATATAAGTATGTCAAATTTATCCCGAACACCCGGTATATATGTATGCGACTGCATTTTTTGCATGCTTTATTTTTCTTTGACGTTCTATCTCTTTCTTAATCTTATTTCTCGTTTTTTATTTTATTCTTTTAAATCTTAAATTTTTTAAATTTTTAGGTTTCGAAAATCTTTTTGGGTTTCTTTTCATGCCCTTTTTATTTTATTTCCGCGCCTTTTTTTATTTTGACACCTGTCAAAATCTTACTATTTGTTCTACAATGTTCATCTGTATGTATTTTCATTTACCTTTCCACATCCCATTCACTTACGTTCGTTTATTTCTCAATTTTCCTGTCTAGTGTTGTAATTAAAAGTTCATATTCCCATTAATGTGCTTGCTAATTATTCTTTACCCCTCACTCTTATCTGAAAACAATTTCATTAATACCAAACACCTGATTTCAATTAAATTATGCAATTGAGTTAATATCCAAAGCAAATTATACAAAAAATGTTTCTTTCACGGCTTCGAGCGAAAAAGTTAACACCTATGCAATGTTCCCGCCACAAAAACGAAAGATGGACGACTTTTGATGTTGTCTGACGCAATAAGCTTGAGTGGTTTTGTCTCCAGAATAAATGATATAGATGTTGCCAGCAAAATATTGATTCCAATTATATTCTCTCTATTCTAGTCAATAAAAAAAGTAATTCTGCAGATTCAAAATGAGAGAGAGAGAGAGAGGAGAGAGAGAGAGAGAGAGAGAGAGAGAGAGAGAGAGAGAGAGAGAGAGAGAATTGTAAGAAATACGGAGTAGATAACACAGAGATATAGTTGTTGAGAAAGAGCGGGCGAATCGAATGAATCAGTGAAGTATGAGAAAGACAAAGGAGTGTGTACGTATGTGTCTGTGTGTGTGTGTGAAAGAGGGGGGGGGGAGAGAAAGAGAGAGAGAGAGAGAGAGAGAGAGAGAGAGAGAGAGAGAGAGAGAGAGAGAGGGGAAGTAAAGAGGTTCAAAAAGAGAAGTGAGATAGACGTGTGAGAAAGAAGAGACAGATAGAATGTGAAAGAAAAAAGTAAGATAGGTGTATGAGAGAGAGAGAGAGAGAGAGAGAGAGAGAGAGATAGAGAGAGAGAGAGAGAGAGAGAGAGAGAGAGGAGAGAGAGAGAGAGAGAGAGAGAAGATAGTGGCAGAGGGAAAGAAGAAAAAAAATGTGAGAAAGCGAAGAGAGCAAAATTGAGAGAAAAAGAAAGAGTACGATAGACGTGTGAGAAATATAATAGAATATGAGAGAGATAGAGAGAGGGGGTGAACAAGAACCAAAGAAAAAAAAGAAGGAAGATAGGAGTTTGAGAAACATTAAGGAAAGATGGATTCCATAAGATATATATATATATATATATATATATATATATATATATATATATATATATATATATATGAACAAGTTATAGGTGCCATGGTTAGTCATTTAGTTATTAAAGATGTTTAGTATATTGATGCCAGTGTCAAATGCTATTTTATTTATGCTATTTTTTAAAAGATATTTTTGATGCAGTAAATTGTCTCCAGGATTTGTTGGCCTTTTTTATTGTTATTCGGCTAAAGGATTTTAGTATTGCCGTATATCAGGGAATATGAATTTGCCAGTGCTGTTAAATGTTGTTTTATGGCACTAGTGTCTGAAATATTGTGGGCAAAGCCGCAGGATAAGGGTGATTGTAGATTGGTCAATATATATGTATTCATTTTTAAAGTGTTTTTCGGGAGCCACTCTCGACGTTGGTTTGGTTTAGGAAGATTTCAGAGGAGTTTCTGTTATTTCTAACAATGAGGTTTGGCATTTTAGATTTAGTGTAGATAAGTTTTATTTGTTTTGGTTGTTCAATGGGGTTAATGTGTCTGTGTAAAATGTTGGTTTTTCCATGTTCGTCTAATTTGTAGTTTTGTGCATTTGATTCCTGTAATATAAATTAAGTCTGTTATTGTTATTGCTATATTTGTGGATGATATGAAGATATAGTTTTATTTTCTGGTCAACTGGTTTATTGGAGTAATTATTATTAACTGAGGATTGTTTTATATTAGTGAGTTCTTTATAAAATATTGTTTTGGATGAGGAGATGTAAAAGGCTTAATGGATTAAGATTTTTATTATTAGAAAAATAGAGTGAGAGGGTTGTAGGGAGTAGAGATAAGCAGAGAGAGAGAGAGAGAGAGAGAGAGAGAAGAGAGAGAGAGAGAGAGAGAGAGAGAGAGAGAGAGAGAGAGCAGTCACACATCCCCTCTCTCTCGTTTTATTTTTTTACAGTGATTTACCCAGGAAGCTGTCGTGATGCAATATCCACATGCAATATTAGAGCCAACAAATTATCATTTTACAATATGGTTGTATCTCTGATTTAGAACAAATTAAATTAAAACATGCATCAAGTATACATTTCATGGCATATCAAAATACCGTATATACTCATGCAGAGATGCTGATAGGTACGCGTCCTGCATCACTGACGCATAAAAATAAAAAAAGGACGCAGAAAAATCGTATCCATACGTCCCAGTTGTTTTTTCTTCCCCACAATTTCCATCTAGCAATAAATACATTTCAATATTTTTTGGAAACGAATTACACAGTATGGGGTACAAGTTAGCGGTTAGACGGCTTTAGTTGTTCGAAGATAAAAACACTACAATCTATTAAGAAACTTTAGTTGGGACCTATCAAATTTCCCGGGGACTCATTTAAATCAAATCCGCGCGTTATAGGACGCACTAAATTGAAAAGCTATTAGCATTACTACTCATGTATAAGTCGAAGTTTGAAAGCCAAGATTTTAGGCTAAAAGCGGCGTCGATGTATGTCTTCATATAAATGATAGCTATATCGGGTGCTTAGAAAACGTCGACTACGTTCTCTACCAGTGATGAGACCCCCCCCCAAAAAAAAAGTGTCCTGGCTATGACGCTAAACTGTATCTGGTGATCAGGCTCTAAATTCGAAACTCTGGGGAATATCGAGTACCCGTTCATTGCTATTACTACCAATTCCACTCATATCTGGGGGTGGGGGTTGTAATCGTTAGGGTCTTATCTATGGATAAGGTAGATCTGTTTGAAAATTACTTGTATTAGATAGGAATACTTGATATAAGTAAAAAAAAAGTAAAGTCATCGGGGTGGCCTAAAGTCGGTATCAGCCAATCAACGAGTGAGTCTATCCCCTTTCTCACTGGACCAAGGAGATTGTTTTTGCATCTGATATGGAGCGATACACCTACCATCAGCTCCTACTTTACAGCACATATTCCTTTGCTACTTATACGCTGAATTGGCGACTGAACTAACACGACCCTTATATATTTATGCAAATACATGTTTTATGTAAATAAAAAGAGCAACAAAGAATGCAATGGAACATTAAAAATATAGTTATGATTCCAATAATTTACAAATAAATCAAAATCCTCATTAAATAACCATAAACAATTGGTATATTATTAAACAAATAAACCAAACCAAATCGAATACGCAGGTAAAAATTTAAAATATTACAACACATAATTCATTACATTTTATTTTATTATGTTTTTATACAATGCTGTGCTTTTTGTTTTCTTATTTAAAAAAGAAATAAAGAAATTCTGATGTTGCTGAGATGGATTACTGGCATTTCAGTTTATTTCAATTGGGAAAATTGATTTGATATACGAGGAAATTTAGTTACGATTAGAACGAATTAAACTCGTAAGGCAAGATATAACTGTATAACGAAAAACTCCAAATGAATTGTGTTAATATGAAATTGGTGCATAACAGCATGGTTGGAATTTTCAAATTCATTATATATATATATATATATATATATATATATATATATATATATATATATATATATTATATATATATATATATATGTGTGTGTGTGTGTGTGTGTGTGTGTGTTTTATTTGAATATATTGAATAATTGAATATATTAATTAAAGTGGGTCCAACTATTTCATTATGTTAACAGGTTGTCCACATAACGTTTGCTAAATTGCCAATTTAAAATTCCTATTTTAACTTAAAAAAAATAATTTAATAAATTTCATGACCGTAAAGAAAGATAATTTATTTCAACGGCATGCCAATCCATCAAAAGTTATTTTATGCCTAAAGGTTACGGAATCGTATTCATTGTATGATCATATTTACATTTTTATGTAGTTATTTGTTCATTTTTTGCACAGTGTTCTATCGGATATGAATAATTTTTAAACTGATCTCTGGGTCAGAATGGACCTGACATTCTGATTGATTGATTTTAATGGCATCTCAACCCGTCTGACGTTATTTTATACTTAGGGGTATATTTACTTTTTGTGTATTTTTAAAATGTTTTTGCACACAGATATATGCTATCAAATATTTGTCTCTTATACAAATATTTTGCAAACAGGTCTATTTGCGCCATAACTGGCACTATAACAAGTAATACAACCTCAGATTAATGACAATGAAAGGTTATTCTGCACTCCCTAGATCTCTAGAACAGGTGCCTCGCCATCAGATACAGTTTAGAGTCTTATCCATAACGCTTCTTTTTGTGGGGCCCTTATCCCTCTGTAGGGGATACAGTCAATGTATTTTAGTCCTGTCAATAGGTCTGTCAAAATTATGAGAATAAGATTACAAGTTTTTGTTCAAATCCTATTGTAAAGCAAAACAAAGTTGTTATTTACTAAGCTTAACTGCCACAATGCCACAAACAAGGGACACTCGGTGAGAAATAAATTCACTAATCTTTAGTAATGATTTGTGATATCACTTATTTATCAAAGTTTCACACAAGAACAAGACAACCTAGCAAGCGAAATTAGTTTAAAAAATATCCCAGACGGTAATTATTAGCGAGTCATGGAATATTTCAGTTTAGATAATTGACATTTCGACATGGTGAGTTTCCCTTAATTTTTAAAATGATGAATTACCAACAGCTGTAAGAAACATGTGGATATTGAAATTGTGAAAATGTCAGAAAAAAATAATACAACAAAAATCCCCCCAGAAAAAGAAATCAGCAAAAAACAACCCCCTCCACTCCCCCAAAAATAAACAAACAAATAAAGCAAAATCCAAAACCATTAACAAACAAACCCTGAAGCCAAATTCAGAAAAACGATAAAAAAACTTTTAAAAATATGGTTTCTTATATACATATATATATATATATGTGTGTGTGTGTGTGTGTGTCTGTATGTGTGTGTGTGTCAGAAATGTAACAGGGCTGTTGGTAATAAATAATAATATCTGTTTTGATGGAATAATACTCTAACTAATCAAAAGTTTTGCGTCACTACAACTCGGTTGCTCACGTCAAGCCCTAGTACCTATATGATTGTCCAGATGCTATTGCTCTTATGACAACCTCACCAGCCTTTTTATCATATATGTGCTAGAAGGCAGTGGCTGAGGGTCTTTATGTCCTGGGTATGACGTTAAACTCTCTCTGATGGTGAGGTTCCAGTTCTGAAGGTTTGGGAAATGTGGAGTAACCCTTCATCATCATTGCTCCCAGGTCCACTCTGACCCATAGTGGTAGCACCTGTTAGAGTCTCATCTATGAGTTAAACAGAAAATTTGTTTTCCAAAAAATTGAGTTTTAAAAATGTTGTTCCATTTTAAATCGTTCAAAACTTTGCCGGTATTAAATGGCCCACCGTGGTCGATATGCCGTAAAACAAATTAAAACAAACAAAAGTTTTGCAATATTTTGGAAATGTGAGGTTTTTGCCGAGATCAGGAAGGTGACGAACCACAACAGACTATGAGATGCCAAGCTCACCTGATACTCTTCCAGTGGTATTTGCCGGATTTACCTCTATGACTTGGAACACGGCATCGGAATCCATGCTTACTTAGCTGACATTGTCTGACCGTTTTGATGGTTTTTTGCAACCCAAGCAATAATTTTTGAAACATCTTATTACCGTATTGTGATCAACTTTGGCTTTAGCTTTAAAAAGTAAAGTCGTCGGGGCGGCCTAATGTCGGTATCAGCCAATCAGCGAGGGAGTCTATCTCCTTTTCACTAGCGCGAGACAAAGGAAATTGTTTTTGCATCTGAGTTGGAGAGCCACACCTACCACCAGCTCCTTACTTTACCGTACAGATCCCTGTGCTACTCATAACGCTGAGTTGGCGAGGACCGGAATCGAACTAGGAATCTTCTAGTTTCTAGCCGAACGCTCTACCGACTGAGCTAACCCGGCCCATAATATTTTTGGTTGCTTCCGTGGCGTTATGGCCCAGTTCGAACTGGTAAAGCATAACTTTAAACTACGTTGCACATACATCGGTGCGGCTTTCAATTCATACACGGTGTGAAGTAAGGCACAACGTGTCTGCGCACGAACAACCACGATACTAGCAACCCCAGCGGGTACTTTTAACGGATCAAACTGTTTTGGTCACATGATACACGCACCGCAAACTTGCATGTACTAAAATATTGCAAAACCTTACCCTAGTATCAATCTGACTTTTCACTTCTTTTCTTTTTTTAAAGAACGTTTGTTCACCTATTCACCCCCCTCTCTCTATATCTATCTATATATCTATTTATCTATCTATCTATCTATCTATATGAGTGAAGCGATGGCCAACGTTTCAACGCAACGACTACCACGATACTACCAACCACTGTGGGTACCTTTAACGGCTTGAACTGTTTCAGATATGTAATATATATAATTACCAACCCCTCTGATCAAGCATGATGCGACACATGGTCAATTTCTTTAGCGGAGTTTAACAGGGTTGAATTCAAACTTTTCCTCCTCCTAGACAGGTTGCCTAATCAAGGCTGAAGAGCCCAGTCTGTCCTACTATTTAGCGATAGCTGGAGGGAGTATAGGTGGCTTCATACCTTTTCCATGAATATTAGCACTATGTGAAATGCTAGCAGCCTTGTCCAAGATTTTAACTCTGGTCTACAAGTCCATTTCCTACGACTCTAACCATTATGCCACTCGCCTCAGACATGTAACATACGTGCCATACAATAGCACGTACTAAAATATTGCAACACTTTTGACTCACCCTAGTATATCACACCGCATCAAAAAAGAGATTTGATTGAAAATTAATTAAAAACTCAGTAAAATAACTCTGTTGAATACAAGTGTAATATTTTGAAGGAAAATAACATTATTTCACTTAATGTTAATTTCTGTCTCGGTAAATGCAACTTCAGTCTTGAATACTTTTTGAACACACCTCGTAGTGAATACATAACCGGATTCTTATTAACTTCTAGCTCTACATAAAAGGACACTCCACAGAAACTGAATTTTCCTGGTGGGAACAAACATTATCACATCATGGGAGATACGTGAGCATTTAAACAAGAATTAACCAAGCGTAAATAAACACCAGCGCCAATGAGGAACAAGCTTGTCAAGTTGGAAATGGGGTTGTGGATAAATCTTTGCTCCTTTTTCTCGCAGTTCTCAAGTCATCCTTTTATAATAAATATATATATATATATATATATATATATATATATTATATATATAGTATATATATATATATAAAGAAATGTTGTTTTGGTTCCAACGGGAGAAAAAATTCAATATCTTATAAAAAAAAGAAGGTCGCCAAAATGTATTATGTTTTCAGAAAAAATTGTTTATTCTTTTATCTTACAAATGCAAACACGTGTTTTCAGATCCTTCTGGTATCTTCTTCAGGCTTTGATTGATAATAATAATAATAATAATAATAATAATATATATATATTAAGATTTTTTTGATGTTTGTTTATTTAGAAACGTTGCAGAATAAAGTATAATATTAAATTTTTACTTGAAGGCACTTACCACGCATGTATCGTCATAAAAATTCGATACTTTTTTCTTATAGAAAATGAACTTGACAAGTGTAATCCCCAGCAAAGGATGGCCTTCGATGTGTAGAATCCGTACAGACTGTTCGAACTTTACTTAAGTCCTCACAGCGGTATATACTAAACGATTCCTCCGACAGAAATCGAAAACCGGGACTTCAGCAGACACGTGAAAAACACTAGTGAAACACTTTTTATCGCCTCGCACAGTAAAACACTAAGCTGACCATCTAGCGAAATTAAGCTTGTCAATGATTACTACTACATCGCCTCTACCAATAATAGGTAAGGGGGCGTTATTGAGAGAATATACAACAGAACGGACCGTATGCCCTTCGGCGAAAAGTGAATAAGATTTTTTGGATGTTTGTTTATTTAGAAACGTTGGCAGAATAAAGTTATATATTAATTTCTTGAAGGCCTACACGCATGTATTCGCAATAAAATTCGATACTTTTTTTCTTATAGAATGAACTTGACAAGTGTAATCCGCAGCAAAGGAATGGCTCGATGTGTAGAATAACCTACAGACTGTTCGACTTTATTAAGTCTCATCAGCGTATGCAGTACGGTAATTCTACACATCGACCATCCTTGCTGGGATTACAGCTTGTCAAGTTCATTTTCTATAAGAAAAGTATCGAATTTAATGGCGATACATGCATTGTAAGTGCCTTCAGTAAAATTTAATATATATATATATATATATACCAATCCCTTTGCTACTGAGGGAATATGACTCAAGGTAAATTTTTGAATGGAATGAAGCTGGTTTAATTTTCAATGCAGTTTGCCCTACAATCTACCCATATCTCGGTGAGGAAGAGAATTGAGGTAAATCCGGCAAATAGCAAGCCAAGAGTTCAGGCGAAGCTTGGCATCTCATAGTTGGTGTGGCTCGTCCCCCTTCCTGACCTCGGAAAAAGCATGCCGAGCTGCAGAATGTACACCAAAGTCAATTTTGAAATGGAGTAAAGCTGGTTTTTTTCAGTTTTTACTTTTAGACTGTTTGGCCTAACCAAAAGTTAAAGAAGAAAGTCTGTCCCTACAATTTTACCCAATATCTAGGGTGAGAAGCTCACCTTTGCCAAGGGAATTAGCGTGAAATGAAAATGCAAATAACACTTCTTGTACGATTTAATTCGACAATGAAATTTCTAACGTTTGGAATAACCATACGCCATGTGCAACCTAAAAAGCATATTTTACATAAAATTGAAGATTGAATCGTAGCACACGTTATGTGGACAACCTGTTTAACATAATGAAATAGTTGGACCAATTAATATATTCCATAATTCAATTATATTCAAATAACACGCACACAACACACACACACATACATACCACACACACACACATCACACCCATATATATATATATATATATATATATATATAATATTATATATATAATATATATAATGTATTTAAAAATTCCAACCCTCTGTTATGTACCAATTTCCATATTAACACATTTTTCATTTGGATGTTTTTCGTTATACAGTGATATCTTCTTACGAGTTTTAATTCGTTCTGATAAGTAAACCAATTTCCTCGTATATCAAATCAATTTTCCCCTAATTGAAATAAAACTGAAATGCCAGTAATCCATCTCAGCGACATCAGAATTTTCTTAAGTTTTTTAAATAGAAAAAAGCAGCAGCATTGTGATAAAAACATAAATAGAATAAAATGTAATGATTATGTGTTCTAATATTTTTAATGTTTATTTTTTTAATAAATATATTTCTTTGGCGAAGAAATTTGGAAACTTAAATGTTGTTAGTAAACTTATTAACATAAACGTATCTGAAGCTCACATTTGATACCTCAAATTTAGCTCTCAACTACATAGCAAAGAAGTTGACGCGTATGATAGCACGTAGTCAGAAAACTTGTTTGGGCACTGTATGTCAGGGGCCAACTGAAAACCTATTTGTGCACTATATTTTACCTTTAAATTTTTAGTAATCGCCACATCAGTTAACTATCAACAACTATTTTTATTGGCTGATTTTTAATCAGGCATGTCACCCGGGTTATTTTTATGACGGGGTTGGGGAATAGGTATTTCTTTTTCTCTTTTTACCTTTTTTTCTCTGTAGTTGTTTCTTAGGGGTCAATTTTTTGTAGACTTTCCTTTTTGTATAACGAGTATTAACGCAGCTCAGCGCCTGTAAATAGTTGTTGGTTAGTCTTGAGCTCAACCAGTAAATCCAACGCATTCTATAGCCAGAAAGGTGAAGAATTTCCAATGATTGCAACAATCCCGTAGACATTAAATATCTTATCTATTCAGTTGGTCAGTTATATTTATATATATAAAAAAAGAGATTCTGGCGGT
>CM042138.1:105754887-105804079 GCA_023376005.1 Doryteuthis pealeii | reverse complement strand
ACCCAGAATGCAAACCGTTCTCCGAAGAAGAAAACTTTTTAAGCAAGAAGCTTGTGGGGCATGGACGATTGTGCGAAGCGATACGGCTGTAATGGAATAGTCAACACTTTCTCTCACCACTGTCGTCTGACTCCTATACATATATATATTATATATATATCATATATATATAATATATATATTGATGGCAACGGCATTGATACTGGGTTGGCTTCGAGGATTAGTAGCGTTGCTCATATTCTTTGTCTGTTTATGTATCTTCTGGAATAAAACCTCTATTTTAAATCTACGAACGTGTTGACTGTCTTCAACTCGTTCAGCTTGGTCTGATTGTACCTTTTAAGGACAACAGATAGAAACGTGGTGTTGCTTTTCGTCTTTGCTCCACGAGGGCAATAGAACTATAACACATGTAATCTATAGCGGCATTCCAAACCTATCCAAGCTTTCTGGTAAGCTATACAAGACAACTTAGTGGCGGTTGTCTTAAATTTTGAACGGGGGTAATTTTTTATTAGAGCAAAACGTTATGTATGAACAAATTGTCTTTGAATTGCAAAACCTTTTGTGGTCACACTCCTAAAATGGGCAAATCGAGTTGACTGTCTACCTGCAATTGTTGGCAAGACCTCAGGGGAATTTCTCTTCATTATTCAGTCGGTCACGTTGGTTTTGGTGATTAAAATTATAATGTGCCATGAAAGACGATAAACAGATTTTAGTATCTGTCGATTAAATCAATTAAGTGTCCTTTGTCCTCGCGTTAAGAAGACATAAATAATTTCTGATTTGTCAGTTGCAGAAAAACAGAATGTGCATCTACAGCATGGGTCCCAAACTAAGGACTCGAAAGGGTCATTACGGTCATGAATGGGAAAAGCACGACGGGCCAAAATGAGATGAGAGGGGACATGATTTTGACCAGTTTGCTATAATATATTAATTAATATATAATATATATATATATATATATATATATAAAGTTTAAAAGAAAAAGAGAGAAAAGTACTCATAAAAGATATTATCTAAAAATTTTTTTATCAAACTAATACATAATTTAAGATAATCTTTTATTTATTTACTTACTTATTACTAAAAAAAATTAAATTAGAGAACAAAGGAAAAAAAAAAAAGAAATAACACAAAAAAAAGAAAAAGAGGGAGAAAGGAAAAGAAAAGAGAAAGCGAGACAAGAGGCTAAGTATATTAATTTTTCTATTGACGGTTTTTATTTGTTTATCTATTTTTATTTATTTTGAATTTTGACATGGCAACATACTTGGAACATTTGAACCAGATGACAGACAATATTAGGAACATTTGTTCTCTACGAACAAAAAAAGAAGAGAGAAATAAGAAATGACAGTTTTCGCCATTTCATATTCATAAAGGAGGAGAAAAGAAGAAAGAGAAAAAAAAAAAGGAGAGAAAAGGAAATAAGAAGAGAAATTATAAACACACAAATAAAAACATAAGCACGCCCATTTCTGAAAATAAACTCTCATGATGAAGTTCATGCTTCGAAATCGTAAGACAAAAATAACATCTTTTTGTTTTTATTTTCATACGCATTGTAATTGGCCTTCAAAATTATTAATATATTATAATATACTTAAACATGCTTCAAGCAAAATTAACAATTGCTTATTATATATATAATATATATATATCCAAGCGTGTTGGTAGATCCTTGCGGAGAGAAAAAAACCCGGCAGAGAGTTTGATTGTAAAAATAATACTACAAACATCAACACAGGAAGAAAAAATTTTTTGAAAAAAAGAAAAGACCAAGATATTCGTACCAACAAAAAATATCTATTTGGTATAGTATTTGGCCAAAAGAAAACAATTTATATGCCTAATATGTATATAAGATAATATATATTATCATATAAACGCTAGGAGAAGCTAATTTGTAAAAGTGCTCGATACTAAGTAGAGCCAAGTAATAAGGATATCTACTGAGTCAGACGAACCTACTGTTAGTTTTCGCTATAAGCTCTTCAGGGCTAAAATCAGTCAGATTTTAGCCCTGAAGAGCTTTATGCGAAACTAACAGTAGGTTCGTCTGACTCAGTAGATATCTTATATATATATAATATATATATATATATAATTATATATTATATTATATGGAGAAAGGTAGACAAACACGGATGTTGTAGAAAATGGATGTTTATTGTAGGTAGTGATGTGATGTTGTAACGTTTCGGTCTGTTTACTTTTCTGTCTACCTTTCTCCACATACTGTCGGATTAATTTTTTCATATTTCTCCCATATATATATATATATTATATATATATATATATATATATATATATATTATATAATATATATAATGTATATATAATTATATATATATATATATATATATATATAATATATATATGCAGTTACCATTAAATCCACCAGCAAATAAGTATACAATCTTATTTACTTCGGGATTTTTTCCCTAAAATCAATTAAAAAAGTGCTCAATATAAAGGAGCTAAATAGACGTTTAACATCGAATGGTTTCAAAACTACTTTTTTAAAATAGTTTTTTAAATCATTCGATTTAAACGTATATATATATTATATATATATATATATATATATATATATATATATATTGTCGAAAAGTCACCGTATGATTCTCGTAAGTAATATATATTTGTGCTTATTTAGGTATATATATCCGTTTGTTGGAGGTATATATATCTAGTTTTGGCATTAGTGTGAAGTACTAAAGAAATTAAAAATATAAGAAACTCAGTTGTTGAGAGAAGAGTTTCGTTTATTATGTAAATTTTCAGATTGTAATGCTCTCTTCATCAGACTGGGGAAATAATTCCAGTCTGAAGAAGAGAGCATTAATATCTTGAAAATTTACAAAATAAACGAAACTCTTCTCTCAAACAACTGAGTTTCTTATATTTTAAATTTCTTTAGAGCTTCACACTAATGCCCAAACTAGATATATATACCTCCAACAAACGGATATATATACCTAAATAAACACGAATATATATATATATATATATATATATATATATATATATATATATATATATATATATATGCTAGTATATTTATTAATAATAGAGATTAGGTCTCTATTCGTCTGTAACCGAAAATAAGTCACTGCTTACGTCACAATACCAAAATCATCATTATATTCAATATTTAGATGGAAAAAATATTTGCGAAATTTGTAATCAGTTTTAAAATAATTTTTGACAATCGCTCTTTTTTAATTAACACGAAGTTAAATAAAAAGTTTAGAAATAAATAAATACCTACGATTTGGTGTGAAATTTACGTGTAAAATATTCAAAATAATTGATAGATGCATGCAACATCTTATTTGAGGGGGATTGAACTAAATTTCCATTTCAAATTGTTTTATTCTTTTACTCCTTTAATAAATATTATGATTTTATTTATTTATTGTAGAAACACTCGACGTTGAATTTTTGACTCCCACCCTGTCAGGCAATACTTTCAAAGGTTCATTTTTTGCACCGCCCAGAGAGCGTTTTTTTATGTTAGTACAGTATAAATGGCAATCTGCAATACGACTGATAGATTGTTTGCTTTTTTTTCATCAAAATGAATACGCATATGATAGTGGATTATGTAAATAAGTATAAAATATAGAGTTAAAAATTTTTCCTTAATTGTGTTTTTACTTTGGTAAACTCTTTTTTGTTTCCGTTTCTACTTTTAATGAATTCCGTTTTTTAAAAAATTCATTTAATGGTTAGATTATAATAAATTGCACTATTAATATTATTAAAATAAAATTGAATATTTTTATCACATTTTAAGAATAGCAGATATACTACTTCTGTTTATTTAATCCTTTCTCAAAATACTCTATTTGTGTGTGATTGTCATCTCAGGTACACCTTCTCCATGCAAAATTAGTTGTTAAATCTTATTTTTCTTACGTTAGGAAACAAAACAAATTTCCTTATTTTCTGTTGCGTTGTTAATTGGCCTGTCATCTCAAGTACATCCTCCACACCAAAATGAGTTACTTTAAACTATAGAATTGAGTATAAATTATTAGGTTTATATGGAAATAACATAACTGTACAAATAAACAATTAATGTAGTCAATAAGAAAGTGTGATAAAAATAATCGCAGTTATGAATCCAATATTTCGAAATGAATTCAACTTCGACATAAAGAGTTGATATGCCGTTAAACAAACACACCAAACTAAACATATGCAACACTCACTCAACACACACACACACACACACACACACACACACACACACACACACACACACATATATATATATATATTATATATATATATATATCCTTATCCTTACCCTATACTTTTTCAGACTCATTCAATTCTCATAGTTTAATTTGTCTGACTACCATCCCCGAAGAAACCAGACTTGAAATATATTCTTTTTTCTCATTTGATTTCCTGTCACCATGGTGGACAGTCTTCTAATATATACATTTGTTAACGAGAAAAAAATGCTTTTGAGAAGTACTTTTTCTGTTATGCAATTCAAATTATTTTGTTTACCATCTGATAAGACTGAATTCTGGGGAGCTATATTAAATCAACTTAGATTTATAAAGCCCCAATTTTGGTCGAAATATAATTTTATTATGGAATAACGGTGTTGATTTTTCCTTCCTTTCAAAGATAAATATTACTCTCTGTAATAATCTAAAAAGTTTATTATACATTGAGCTCTTTTTAGTGATTTAAAGATTCACTCGATTTATACATACTGGATCATACAATAATAATACAGTGTCTTAGAAATCCCATATAGAATCATCCCTTACTACCAAGTTTTGGATACCTCTCATATATATATATATATATATATTGGGAAAGGTATGAATCCCACTCTCCCTCCAGCTATGGGTAAATAGTAGGGCAGACCGGGCTATTTAACCTTGGTTAGGCAACCGGTCTAGGAGAAGGAAAACTCTCTTTCAACTCTGTTAAACTCCGCTTAAGAAATTGACCTTGTGTCGCATCCTACTCGTGCGGAGGAGTTGGTATATATATATATATATATATATATATATATATATATATATATATATAGCTTCTCATACATATTTCGATGAATTGATTGATGTTAACGACATGTCAACCTGTCTAGGGTTATTTTATCCTTAAATGTTAGGGAATCGCGTTCATTGTGCGTTTATATTTACAAGTAACTATTTTAATATAAATAATCTGTAATTATATAGCATCAATTATTCCTATTGAATACGAATAACTTTTAAACCTATATATTTAGCCCTAACAGGTACTACCACCAAGGTTCGGAATTGACCTTGGAGCAATTGCAAAGAAACTGGAACTTCACAACAAGATGCATCACTTTGGTAGTAGTGGTGGGGTATTACTCCTCTGCAGATGATACAGTCAGAGTATTCTAAGCCCTGCCGACAGGGTGAGTACGTATTTGGAGGTATTGACATGCTACACTCGACGACAGGCTGTTGTAAGCTTTATAATGTCTATAGAACTAAATTAACGGTGTTTCTAAAGCCTTACATTTCTAACTGTTGGATCACAGAATTAATGATTATACGAAAATCAGTCAATGCAAACACTTTGACAATATATCTATAACTTCCACCAGACAGCAGCTAATTCCACTCGGTTCGGATATTTTCTTTTGAATGAAAATTCAATAGATCTATAGATTTCAGATAGACTCAACTTCTGATATAACTAATGACGTCACTTTGGTTTAAATAAGAATTTTACCAGGCTGAAAGGACTTGTTTCTTACCTATTCACTTCGACATTAGTGTCAGCGTAATTGCCGATGCAAACTGTTTCAGAGGAATCCAGAAAATATCGTTTGCGTTGCGTGGTTGGTGAGGTTGGTTTTACAGCATGTCAACCCTTGTTGGGTTATTAATGCCAAAATCAGTCCTTTTTAAAACATTTAATATGGTTCGAGTAACTAATAATCATTTGAAAATTATCATAGCTTCAAAATAACTATTCTTATACAAATAATGTGCACACAGCATCCCAATCTAATACCATTATTTGTACACAATTTAAGAGTAAAGTCGGTGGAGTGGTATATTGTCGGTATCAACCGGGCAGCGAGAGAGTCTATCCCTTTTCACTAGTGCTAGACAAGGGAGATTGATTTTTGATCTGAAGGTGAATATAAAAATAAGGTGGTTTATTTTTGAGTTTTCACATCAGCATTAGCTGATGGTCTTTCACTGGAGTCTGAGTGACAGCAAGTCTCCTCAAGTCTCCAGGACTCTTCTGAGTATTCTGGCAGATTGCAGCAGTGCAGTGTTTTGAATGGTTTCAATCCTTCCTCTGATTTCCAAAATTTCCAAACCCTCTCCCAATTCTTTTGGACCGTTCCAAGTGCACCAACTACAATTGGTATAACTTTGACTTTCATATTCCATAACTTTTTCAGTTCTCTGTAAAGGTCTAGATATTTGTCCATTTTTTCATTTTCCTTTAACTTCACCCTGTGATCTGCTGGAACTGCAAAATCCACCACTTGACAAGTTCTTTCTTTTTTGTTTATCAACACTAGGTTTGGTCTTCTTGCTGAGATAAGGTGATCCGTTTTTATTTCAAAGTCCCAGAGAATTTTATGCGTTTCGTTCTCAAGAACAGATTCTGGTTTATGCATATACCATTTTGTTGTATGGTCAAAATTACATTTTTTGCATAATTTCCAGTGGATCACCTTCCCAACCCAGTCGTGTCTAGTTTTGTACTCCCATTGTGATAGTTTGCTACATTCGCAGAGTATATGGTTTACAGTCTCATTCTATTACCGCAAAGTCTACATTTACTATTTTGTTGGGTCTTCACTCCTTTTGAGTTTTTTTTTACATCAGCGTTAGCTGATGGTCTTTCACTGGAGTCTGAGTGACAACAAATCTCCTCAGGTCTCCAGGACTCTTCTGAGTATTCTAGTCGATTGCAGCAGTGCAGTAGTCTGGATGCTCTCAATTCTTCATATGATTCCTAGATCCTCCAGTCTTTTTTCCAAGTTTGTTGGGACCGTTCCAAGTACACCAAATACAATTGGTATCACTTTCACTCTCAAGTTCCACAGCTTTTTCAATTCTCTGGTAAGGTCCAAGTATTTATTCATCTTTTCATTTTCCTTCAGTTTCACCCTGTGGTCTGCTGGGACCGCAAAATCCACCAGTTGACAAGTTCTTTATTTTTTGTTAATCAACACTAGGTCTGGTCCCCTGGCTAGGATAGGGTGATCCGTCTTTATCTCAAAGTCCCAGAGAATGTTATGCATTTCATTCTCAAGAACAGATTCTGGTTTATGCATATACCATTTTGTTGTATGGTCAAAGTTTCTTTGCATAATTCCCAGTGGATAACCTTCCCAACCCAGTCGTACCTAACTTTATATTCCCGTTGTGCTGGTTTACAGTCTCATCTCTATCACCGCAGTCTACATTTACTGTTTTATTGCATCTTATCAATTTTTGATTTCATATAATTTGTTATTATGGCATTATTTTGTGCAGCAATTATTAGTGATTCAATTTCTCTCTTGAGGTTTCTTCTTCTTAACCATGTCCAGGTGTTTTTATGTGCAACCTCTCCGATTTGTCATTTGAAGTGTCCATATAATTGTTTTTTTTTTCCGATCTTTGTTTTCTAGTTTTTGTTGTTTTTCTGTTTGTCCATACATTACATCTGCTGTTGTTGGCTGCTATACGTAATTATTTTGGCTCTATTTTGTGTACTCTTCAAGTCCTTGGATTGTGGCCTCTACACAGTCCTTTATGTTGGCAAGACCTTTTCCAACTTCCTTCCTTGGTACATATAGCCTATCTTTATCATCTTTAGGGTGTAGAGCCTTGTGCATCGTCATTAATTTCCTAGTCCTTTGGTCTATTATCATTATTATTATTTCAATCATGCTTATCCATTATGTTACAAAAGTAAGTGGTTTTTACATTTTTGCAAGCTGTTAAATACAAGAATTTCAAAGTACGCCGCCACAACAAAGAAGCTGCCTTGTTGCGTGGGCTGACTCAGTAGCGTATACCCCTCCATGGTCAATTGGGATGATCAAATTTGATGGTAAACAAATGCGCGTGTTCAGTCGGCTAGTTTTGGATCAGTCTGTCTAGGGGGGAAAGTTAATCTGGCTCAAAGAGAATAAACATTGCAGAGGGTAACAGCGAAAAGATCGTACTGAAATATATCACGCTTTTCAAATTCTCTGAATGTTGTTGGCAATGCAACATACGTGAGCATGCTAGCACATTTTGTTTGAGAAGAATTTTGGGATTAAAAACACATAGTTCCTGCACAATACATCTCATATCTATAGGTCGCTGAAAAATTTGAGTAAAATTAAGACACACACCACACTGCACTTCATGCATGTTGTCTGCATGCATGTACCTGATCCCAAAAAAGCACGCGCATGCGCATAACACAGCCATTCTACGACGATGAACACGCATGCGTGTACATATCATCGAAGAATCTGAGATTATTGGAGAAAATCCCCAATCTCATTTGCGGAATTTTAAAGCATGTGTACAATCTTCAATTCTACAAACAGCTGTAACTTAATACGCACCATCAACGGCCATTCCACAAGGATTGAATTAAGTACAGCATTTGTCAATGAAATATATCCTAATTGCGTGCTCTAAATGATTAAGATTCGATGTACATTACTATTCAAATGACCCAGAAACAAGTCTAAACTATTTCTGAAATACCAGTTTGTTCTTGGAGGTTATTTTTACGGCATGTCAACACTTGTTGGGTATTTAATGCGAACTCAGTCCTGTTTATTAACAACTATATGGTTTTAATTAAATAATAAATATTGCAAAAAGAAAAAAAAGAATTATCGATTAAGTTTGTTTAAATAATCTATATACAGCTAAATGGTTTCAAGTATTTTTATATAACATCAATAATATTACTTAATAATAGTCATTTCTTAGCACACAGTTAAATGGTCTCAAATATTCCTATCTAACATTAATAATTCTATTTAATTATAATCATTACTTAGCATACAGTTATATGGTTTCACGTATTCCTATCCAATATTAATAATTTGCAAACATATCTATTTAACCCATAGATAGAATCCTACCAGGTACTCCCACTCCGGGTCAGAGTGGACCTGTGAGTAATGGCAATGAAATTCATGAGATTCAGAGCTGGAGTCTCTCTATCAGATGCAGTTTAATGTCATATACTGCATTGTGGTGATGATGAGGGTAATCATACCTCTCTGCAGTATTCTCAGCGTATTCTAAGCCCCGCCGACATTGATAGAGGTATCTGTTAATCCTTATCATCAATAATCTTATATACTACAGGGTCCGGCAGAAATATCTCTCGGATTTACAATTACTACTGCATAGACGCTATTCACCCTGAGTGGATCGGGTGCATGTCTTTGAACAGCACCATCCAAGCCATTTTGGTTGTCACAATGCGACGGAATAGTAGACCTCCTGTGTTTGTGATAGAAACTCATCTAATACAATGAAGTGAGTTTCTATGAATTGCAATAAAAGGGGTGACGTCACACAGCCCAGAGCACCAAAATAAGAGCCTATAAACACCGATCGGTGTTTAGTCCTAGTTTAGTGTTATATCAAGGACACTTTTGAAATATCGAAACATATGCAAAATCATTATTGATATTCATTATACGCTTATGCACACTGGTATGACGGTTAGGATTGATTAAAGAAATACACAATATTTATAATTTTTATAGATCAGAGGTCTCAAACTCAAGGAGTAAAAAAAAGTCCACAGCTGGTCAAAAGTATTATGAGGGGCGGCGTGATTTTCACCAGTTACAATGCTAATACAACTGGATAGGTTTTGATTGGTCAGGCGGGAATCATTGGAGATGAAGAGAAGGAAATCAGAAGAGAAGAGAGATGGAGAAGGTAAGCAGAGTAAAAGTGGAGAGATATATTGTGAACGAAACAAGTTAGGAGCGGAGGTGGGTAGCCTTCTTGGAGAGAAATTTGATCAAAGAAGCAGCAAATAGGAGTAATAAAAGGGGAGCGGTTAGGTAGGGGAGGATTATGGCAGAGTAGGCCACTAAGTGTGAAGGAAAAGGGGTCAGAAGAGGAAGTTTGGTTAGTTGTAGGGGGTTGGGGAAGTGGTTAGATGAAAGGGTGTAGAATGATAGGCGGAATGTTTTGTTAGAGAACGGGAATTTCTGTGGATGAACACCGGGACGGGTAGTCTGTCCTTGGCTCACTGTGTGATATAAAGGGAAAGGCCAGCGGCTATAACGATTGAGCTTTGTATTCTGGACGAATAAACAGTTATATCACCACTGTTTCCGTTATTCTCCAAGCGGAAACTCTTTATTTCTTCCATCAAAATGAATTCGCACATAATATTAAGTGGGTTATGTGAATTAGTAAAAAATGTATGGGACAAATTTTCCTTATTTCTGTAGGTAAATTTCCTTTTTCCGTTTTCCCTAATAATAAATTCTGTGAATTTTTTAGATGAGACTTGATAATTTGTATTATTTGGATGATTCGGACTATTTTTATTTTTTATTTTTTATTGTTATCTGCACAACGTTTCGGTCGATGTGCCTTCTTCAAGTATTTCTTGTCGGACTCGGCAACTCCTGCTTCGAACTCCGGAATCTTCTTTCCGAACTCGGGAACCTTCTAGTCGTAATCGGGAGCCTTCACGAAACTTTTAACCCAACCCTTTATTCAATCCACGGAGGTATCCTATTCTCAATCCACTAACCATGACTGGGTACAAGTGTTAAGCTGTGTTATTATTCTATGTTACTGTCGCCCTTGGCCAGGATTGAACCTGCAGCCTAGAAATAACTGTCGCCTAGAGCTATATTAACTCAACGTCTATATCCACTACGCCATGTGTCCAATAGTCCGTTTTTTTCTATTTCATTGTATTTCATAGATAAATTACATTAAATTGAACTATGAATATTATTGACACAGAGAAAACAAAAACAACATTCCCTTTTTTATTCCATTTAAAATAATAGCTAATATAATTTCTGTCTATTTAACTATCCTCTCCTAAACATTTTCTATAGTTTTCTATTTGTGTGTGTGTGTGTGTGTGTGTAGGGGGTGTGTGTTGTCTGTCATCATATCAATTGAAAAATCTATTTTTCTTACGTAATGAAACAAAACAAATTTATGTTCTGTAGTACGTGTTAGTTGTCTGTCATCTCAAGTAAACGATCAATATGAGTTGTCAAATCTACTCATTCTCACGTTATGAAACAAACAAAATAAGAAAAAAAACCTCATGTTCTGTTGAGTTAATTTGTTATAATCTCAGCCCCTCCCCCCTCCATCACAATATGTCTTTGAAATAAATCGATTCGGATTTGGTTAACATCTTCTTATATATAATGGAGGTTCAGTCTTTATTCGTCTGTAACCAAAACTACGCCACTTCTTACGTCAGAGTAATTTCAGGAATTTACTTACTTTATCAATGAGTAGTTAATTTATAGTCAACATCAATATTACATAAAATAATGACAAGCTGTATTATTTATATATGCCCTGAACGTAGTACGATAGAAAGGATGGTCTCAGTGTTTTATAAAAACAAGTCTTAATAAATACATGCATTGATTATTGATTTATATTTAGTTTGTTTTATTTTAATATATATTTAAAGTTATCTAACGTATAGATTTTTAGAAAAAAAATGCACATGAAATTGGATTATTTTTACTTTTCAACTTTTGATCTTGAAGTGAAAGTAACTAAAATGTTACTCTTCCCTAGAAAGAAACATGGTCAGGGGGGAGGGGAAAATTAACAAGTTTTAGGAAAATATTAGTTACGAAAATTGTTCTCTTACGTGTCAAAATTTTAGATAAAAGATTGCAAAACTTGATTGTTAATTAATTAACGAATGATTGGATGTTAATTTTTATTTACAAATATGAATCCTGACTCCATCAGAAAAGAAAAAAAAGCTACTGGAGTATCAAACAAAATAAAAAAGAATAACGAGATCTACAACTCCAGGAAATTAGTGGCCACCTGCCTAATATATATATATATATATATATATATATATATATATATATAGTAAACATATGTGGAAGAAAGGAACAAAACTCAGACAAGTGTATGTAGGAGATATATTTAGCTAAACATTAAGCTCGGCTTCATCAGTCGTTTATTTGATCATTAAAGCATCATACAAGTGTTTTATAGAAGAGAAAGTGGACGGGAGAGGGGTGGATTACTAACCAAACCCGATTCCCTTTACCTACCTCTTTCACCTCCCCCTCTGTTCCTATGTATCAAAATTTATTTCCATATTCCAACCTTAGAATATCAACTTAATTCCGCACCTACCATGCTTTCTCTTCCCCTTCACTTAACCACTTTCCCTACCCCCTACATTTACCAAACATCCTCTTACCCACCCCCTTTCCATGTCCTGTCCCTTTTTACGCACACCTAGTGACCAATATTGCCAAAATCTTACCCCCTGCACAATCACTCCCCTTTATACTTCTTTCCCTTTCTGCTTCATTGGATCACATTTCTCTCACTTGTATGATGCTTTAATGATTAAATAAATAACTGATGAAGCCGGGCTTAATGTTTGGCGAAATATATCTCTTACATACACTTGTTTGAATTTTGTTCCTTTGTTCCACATATCTTTACTACATTCAATCGGATTTACTCCAATCCTCCTTCCTCACACACACACACACACACACACCACACACACACACACACACACACACACACATATATATATATATATATATATGTGTGTGTGTGTGTGTGTGTGTATATAAAAAAACTAAGAAAAGAAAGAGCTTAACCATTCTGTAGACCAAATTGGAAGAACAATTCTTACATTATTTGGGATGTGTGTGGAGGTTCGTGGTGTAATGGTTATCGACGAAGGAAATGGACTCTGTAACACGAGTTCAAATCCTGGAAGAGGTTGTTTGAATTTCATCTAGAGCTAATAACTTTGGGAAAGGTATGTATACAATTATTCTCCCACCAGTTATGGTTAAATAGTAGGGCATATTGGGCTTTACTTAGGAGAAAGAAAACTCTGAATTCAAACCGTTTAAACACCGCTTAAGAAATTGACCATATGTCGAATTCTGTTCGCGTGAAAGGGTTGGTAAATAACAAAAGCAATCTGGATAGTCACCCTGTGTTATCAAAAGTAATTACCTCCCCTTAATAGAACTCTTCATTACCTATATAAAGAAATGTAACTCGAGACTTTATTTAGAGTAAGTGAAGTAAATTTGAATAAAGCTTCATAAGCAAATGTCTTCTCTGTTGTTTATTACATTGTTGATATCCATTACAAGTACACGACTCTTATGATTACAAAACACCAACAGTTACAAAACTCCAGACTGAAACTATAAATAGAAGGCCTTTTCCAAGCGGTTGAAGATCAAAAGATGCCAAAACGATCCTACCAGGCACATAATCTAAGAAACGGAACAGATTCAATGTATTGTTCATGAAAAAAACGCTGAGGAAACCTACGACTTTTTAATATCAGGCTCTTTTAAAATATTCTTAATTAAAAAAAAATCAAAATTAGTGAAATAGATCACTGAACTTATTCTAGTAGTAACCACGCTAAACGGAGTTTAACAGGTTTGAATTCAGTTTTCCTTCTAGACTGGTTGCCTAACCAAAGTTAAATAGCCCAGTCTGCCCTATTATTTACCCATACCTGGAGGGAGAATATTTGGATTTATACCTTTTCCAAGGGTATTAGCGCTATGTGAACTGTAGCTTCGTCCAGGATTTGAACTCGGGTCAACGCGACCATTTTCTACGACTCTAACCATTACACTACGCGCCCATAACTATCTACCTTGGTCCTAAATTAATTTTAAAATAGTCATGATAGGGTAAGTTTACTATGTAACTGTAGCCCAGCAAAAAGAGCACATCATAGCGTGATTTATATTAGATTAATGCACTTAGTATATTGTAACTATATAGATCCATGCCTTTATATCAATAACATGAGTGTAGTGTGAATACAGCCTTGACTAGAATTTGAACTCAGATTGTTTATTTTACAGTGTGTCCAGGAGGTTTTGACATAATTTGAGACTTAAATATCTAAGTAAATACAGGTCCTGGGAAAACGAAATTAAATAGGTTTCATGTTGAATAATAAAATTTTCATTTATCAAAATCTAAACAAGATATTAAAAGTATGTAGAGTTTATAACCGACTAGAAGCGGCTACCCGGCGTCGCCTGGGTAGATGAGTACTTTTTAAGTTAGTCCCACTGATCAACTATTACTGTATGTAGAGTTTATAACCGATGGATCGGGAGTCTCAGTGATAATGATTATGTGCTGTTGAAATGGCATACGATGTCCCTCTGATTTGATACTTAGTAATATTTTCTATTGGGCTATGTGAAATGACTGGTATATATTCCCCCTCTTCCTCAAGCGGAGAATCATTGGGGTGCTGCAGAATGTTACACCAGATATTGTACGTGTTAGGCAAGAGCTGGACTACCGATTTGACATGTGTCGTGTCACAAGAGGTGCACATATTGAACATTTGTGTGGCTTTGTGAAATCTGTTATAAATTCTATATCACTCTGAGTATCTTGTTTAAACTTTGACATATAAGTCTTGTGTGATTCAATAAGAAGTCTATTTAATTTCATTTGACTTGAACGTGTATTTATTTAGATATTTACATTTTAAATGATATTTTCTATACTAATAAACATTATGCCACCAGCAACTCGAGACTGTATTCAAATATTACAAAATCCAAAACAGTATATATTCATATATACTTTAAATTTTGAAAATTTGATTTTTTATGAAAAAAAAAAAAACGGGCGCAAATCTGTTTGTCTTTCAATAAAGCAATTTCCAGTCAATCTTGTAACTGAATAGTAATTGTGTATGGTTTGTGTTCACGTCATTTTTCCTCATTGAAATACTCCCTATAACAGAGATAACGATGGAATTCAAATTAGAATCCTTAAGAACTTCTTAAATAAAAATATTACTATCACGATCTGTAATAAGATAGGTTGATTTTAACAGCTTGTCAAATCGTCTTGGGTTATTTTATGCCTAGATGTTAGGGAATCACGCTCATTGTATGTTCATATTTAAATTTGTTGTGTAGTTCTTTCTTAATGGTGGTTTTATTTTACACAGTCCTATCGAATAAAAATAATTTCTAAACATATCTATTTGATCCCAAAAAGGTGCTACCATTTCGGGTCAGAGTTGACTTAGCAGTAATGGCAATAAAGAGATACTCTACACTTCCCAAATTATTAGAACTGGAGCCTCGGATGCAGTTTCGTGTTCAACCCGGAACACATCCCTTTTTAGGGGAGAGGGGGGTCTTACAATTTTATAGGGGATACAGACAGCGTATTCTAAGCCCCACCGACAGGGCTGTCCAAATCCTGTTCCCATTCCGCTAACTATAGCTGGGTACAAGTGTTAAGCTGTGTTAATTATTATTCTATGTTACTGTCACCCTTGGTCAGGGTTGAACATGCAGCCTATAGATTACCTGCAGCCTGTGATATAGGCATTGGGTTAAAACAGTTCTTAGTGACATCTATCTCTGGGCTGCAGGTTCAATCCTGGTCAAGGGCGACAGTAACATAGTATAATAATTAATAATTTAACACTTGTACTCAGCTATGGTTATCGGAATAAGAACAGGATACATCCATGGATTGAATAATGGGTTGGGTTCAAAGTTCCGTGATGTCTTCTGAGTTTGAAAAGGAGGCTCCCGAGTTCGACAAGAAATACCTGAAGAAGACTGGAGGACACTTCGGCAAAATTTTGTATAGATAACAATAAAGATGAGGACAATAGTTAGAATAATATAAATTATCAAGCCCCCTTTTAAAAATTCTGAGAAAAGTTTTTCTTTTCTATGTATTATCATAACGTTTTTTTTTTGTGTGTGTTAAAATTGCAATGATGCAGCATTGGATTTCTGCAGAACATCCTATTAAGGATAATATTAATAAGAAGGATAGCGCTGCTCACGCCATAACGGCACAAAACGACAGAGGAAGTTATGAAACATCGTAATGAAAAATGAAGCTGAACGAATTTGTATTTTGCAGATGAAGAAGCAGGAAAGAGATTGATCATTCAGGAATGCATTTGATAATTATTTATGATCATGAAATTAATTCACCCGATTTGCAATGCAACCGGTTAGATTTACTTGCAAATTTACAGATGAAGCAATTCTAATTGTTACATGAGGCACTCATTCAGATAAATTTGTTTTATGAAGATTAATAGGAGGAAATGGAGGTGCTAAAAGGAACCCGGATATTAATTAACAATGAACGTTTTAAACCTAGAACGAGGCAATAAATCCATTGGGACTGTTAGAAAGCATGTAATATTTAATACGTATAATACAGAATATATATATATATATATATATATATTATATATATATATGCACACACACAATATATATATTATCACACACATTTATACATATATATTAATACATACATACACATATATGCACATACACACATATCTATATATGCATATATATACACATACGTACAATATATATATGTGTTTATATATATATATATATATATATATATATATATATATGTGTGTGTGTGTGTGTGTGTGTGTGTGTGTGTGTGTGTGAAATACTTATTCATTAATGCGTGCTTACTTAAAAAGAACAGAGAAAGAATCATGTAGGAATTTCGAGGAATTTAGTCAAGGTTAGTTTTCCATGTCTCTTGTCATAAAATGAATGAAGTGAACTGGCTTTCTTCATGTTAATATACGAGTGTAGACTGTAAAAATCATAGACTGACCAAATAAGGTTTATTTTTCAATCTCTTTTTCAGTCTACACACTGCTTTCAACGGTGTTTAAGAGCTTGGGTTCCATTGGTAAAAACGTCATCAACAGCATATGTAACATCATCATATGAATTTCTCTTTGAATTGATATTCACTCCCACGGAAAAATGGAAACGGCATACTGTACTGCTTGGCATTCACTTCGGAAACTCCAATTCGAAGTTTTCGGAGTTAGAGTGTCAATCTAAGGATATTGTAGAGGAGTTGACTGTCACAAAGGTTTAGAAAAGATTCCGATGTCGTCTGGAGGCCGTGGTTGAAGCGAATGGCGATTTCTTTCAATTAATCTAACCTATGGTATTTCAAGATATTGTAATTTTGGTAAATATATCTGATAAAGTGATATGTCAGAGTTGTTCTAATGTTTGGGTAATTTAGACGACAATTTACCCATAACACACTGTATACATATGATTATATATATAATTATGCTTAAAATTTAACGCTAAATGCATTTTAATCAGCAAAATCTTTACTCAAATTAATTCAGAGCCATATTAAAATATAAACCATAGAAGAAGATAAGAATAAAAAGGATAAAGACAAAGTGAAATTTAGAGTTGTGATTTCTTACTTTATATTATTTTCAATATTAATTTTGCTCAATATTGTTTGGTATATTGTGCATATTCTGTGTATTGGGCATTTTCAATTGTCGCAGAATTCACTGACGTTTCAGTTTTTGCCCAACTGTAATATGATTCTGTTTTTATTTAATAAAACCTCTTTTGATTTGTAGTTATTCTTTGACAGGAGAATTCTAAGAGAAGATACTTTGAAATGAAGCCTTATGTTAGAAAATCAGTAATATTTCTATATTTGACACTTGTCTGCTTGGCTGTAGCTTTGTAGGCAAAGAGTGTGGCATAAGTGTCATACAAGCGTATACCACTATAATTCAACAACCTACGGGTGTTTAATACCTATCATATTACCCATCTTGTATATCACAAGTTGAATCAGTTATGTACTTAGATGTACATATAAATATACATGTATGCGTATATATATATATATATATATGTATATATGTATGCGTATATATATATATATATATATATATATATATATATATTATTATTATGTGTGTGTGTGTGTGTGTGTGTAATGTTATTCAACTCGGCAACCGAAATGCAAGAAAAAATTAAAAACTCGTTCCCATTCAAATAGTTAATGTAACAATCCCAGAAATTGTTGATTTTGGAAAAGAGTTGAGCATTCTAACATCGTAAACTAAGGCTCACAGACTTTGTTTGTTTTATACCAATTTCCTTTCCTTTGATTCACAAATATTAACTAATTTAACCCCCGTTGATTGTTTTATAAAAAGCGAAACGCTTTAGCGTCGGCTGTCTGTAAGTACATCTTTGACTTAATTTTGTTATTGTTTCAAAACATTTTACTTTATTACACTGTCGGATTTCATATCCATTTTGTTATAATATATATATATATATATATATATATATATATATAGGGTGTTCGGGATAAATTTGAAAGTTTCATAAGGAAAAAGAAAAAGTGTTTGCTAACTACAGAATTTAATGGATTGTAAGGAAATTCAACAGGCACGGCAATTACACTACTGTCAACAAGTTTCATTCAAAATAACCGTCATTAGCCTCGATCACATCCTCAAACCTGGAGCAAGCTGTTTCTCTGGGAAGGGTCTCAAAAACTACTTTAATTCTGTCGATTAACTGGGCTTTTGTGGTACTGGCACGGCGATTGGTGTCTTTCTCAACAGCTCCTCATACATAATCATCCATGGGTTTAAGATCTGGGGAGTTCGGAGGCCAAACATTGGGACTGGTGTAGTCGTAAAAATTCGCCGACAACCATTTTTGCCGTTTCCCAAAAGTGTCGCAGGGGGCCGAATACTACTGCCATTCATATGGTCTACCATTGGCTACCCTTGTTATCACTTGGGATTCACTACAGTGTTTAGCAACTCAACATAGGCATCTGAATTCAATCTGATACCCTCTCTGAAAAAATGCGGAGGCATCACATCACTCTCAAAGGACACACATCCAAAAAACCTCACAGTTTGGGGACATTTAGTCTGCATGACACGAGAAGTGTTCTTTTTGACTGTATGCAAATCATATGTTATTTTGCGTGTTGTGCTTTTGATCTTGGCAAAAGTTTTTCTCAACGGAAAAGAACCAGATTGTTTGTGGTCCGGCAGGATATTTCACTTTGCTCAGAAGTTTCTTCGCCTTTGTCAGACGATTTTCACGAACCTTTTCTGTGAGCAGTTGACCTCTGCAACGCTTGTGAGTGTAGTAGCAAAGGTCTTCATTGAGTGCAAGCTTCATGGTAGAGGCTGAAACATTCAATTCACGTGAAAAAGCTCGAATTCCAATGCCAGGATCCTCCAACACATTTTTAGTAGATTTTCGAGGTATTCTGCTGTACAAACTCAATGAGATCGTCTGTTATGTTGCTTTCTTCTCGCTACAGCCTCGTAGTCTCCATTTTTACAGTGTTCAGTGAGCATTGGGCAGCAACCATAATCTCCTTATTGTATCATCCTGATACAAGTTATTCTTTTCCATGATTCATGTGGGTTCCAGTCATCCATTATATCTGTCATCACGTATATGAATGAAGAAGGGTCCGAGCTTTTAAATGATGTGCAGTGTGCGTCAATACCTCCAACCTACGGAGAAAAATAACCAAATATAAGTATGTCAAATTTATCCCGAACACCCGGTATATATGTATGCGACTGCATTTTTTGCATGTTTTATTTTTCTTTGACGTTCTATCTCTTTCTTAACCTTTTTTATCGTTTTTTTTATTCTTTAAAATTTTTAATTTATTTTAATTTTTAGGTTTCTGATTTACGAAAATCTTTTTTGGTTTCTTTTCGTGCCCTTTTTATTTTATTTCCGCGCCTTTTTTTTATTTTGACACCTGTCAGAATCTTACTATTTGTTCTACAATGTTCATCTGTATGTATTTTCATTTACCTTTCCACATCCCATTCACTTACGTTCGTTTATTTCTCAATTTTCCTGTCTAGTGTTGTAATTAAAAGTTCATATTCCCATTAATGTGCTTGCTAATTATTCTTTACCCCTCACTCTTATCTGAAAACAATTTCATTAATACCAAACACCTGATTTCAATTAAATTATGCAATTGAGTTAATATCCAAAGCAAATTATACAAAAAATGTTTCTTTCACGGCTTCGAGCGAAAACGTTAACACCTATGCAATGTTCCCGCCACAAAAAGAAAGATGGACGACTTTTGATGTTGTCTGACGCAATAAGCTTGAGTGGTTTTGTCTCCAGAATAAATGATATAGATGTTGCCAGCAAAATATTGATTCCATTATATTCTCTCTATTCAAGTCAATAAAAAAAGTAATTCTACAGATTCAAAATGAGAGAGAGAGAGAGAGAGAGAGAGAAGAGAGAGAGAGAGAGAGAGAGAGAGAGAGAGAGAGAGAGAGAGAGAGAGAGAGAGAGAGAGAATTGTAAGAAAGACGGAGTAGATAACACAGAGATATAGTTGTTGAGAAAAGAGGGCGACTCGAATGAATCAGTGAAGTATGAGAAAGACAAAGAGTGTGTATGTATGTGTGTGTGTGCGCGTGCGCGCGCGTGTGTGTGTGTGTGTGTGTGTGAGAGAGAGAGAGAGAGAGAGACAGACAGACAGACAGACAGACAGAGGAAGGAAGTAAAGTGGGTAAAAAAGAGAAGTGAGATAGACGTGTGAGAAAGAAGAGACAGATAGAATGTGAAAGAAGAAAAGTAAGATAGGTGTATGAGAGAGAGAGAGAAGATAGTGCAGAGGGAAGGAAAGAACAAAATAAATGTGAGAAAGCGAAAGAGAGTAAATTGAGAGAAAAAGAAAGAGTACGATAGACGTGTGAGAAAGATAATAGAGTATGAGAGAGATAGAGAGAGGGGGGGGTGAACAAGAACCAAAGAAAAGAAAGAAGGAAGATAGGAGCGTGAGAAAAATTAAGGAAAGATGGATTCCATAAGATATATATATATATTATATATATATATATATATATATATATATATATATAATATAAGCAAGTTATAGGTGCCATGGTTAGTCATTTAGTTATTAAAGATGTTTAGTATATTGATGCCAGTGTCAAATGCTATTTTATTTATGCTATTTTTTAAAAAGATATTTTTGATGCAGTAAATTGTCTCCAGGATTTGTTGGCCTTTTTTATTGTTATTCGGCTAGAGGATTTTAGTATTGCCGTATATCAGGGAATATGAATTTGTCAGTGCTGTTAAATGTTGTTTTATGGCACTAGTGTCTGAAATATTGTGGGCAAAGCCGCAGGATAAGGGTGATTGTAGATTAGTCAATATATATGTATTCATTTTTAAAGTGTTTTTCGGGAGCCACTCTCGACGTTGGTTTGGTTTAGGAAGATTTCAGAGGAGTTTCTGTTATTTCTTACTATGAGGTTTGGCATTTTAGATTTAGTGTAGATAAGTTTTATTTGTTTTGGTTGTTCAATGGGGTTAATGTGTCTGTGCAAAATGTTGGTTATTCCATGTTCGTCTAATTTGTAGTTTTGTGCATTTGATTCCTGTAATATAAATTAAGTCTGTTATTGTTATTGCTATATTTGTGGATGATATGAAGATATAGTTTTATTTTCTGGTCAACTGGTTTATTGGAGTAATTATTATTAACTGAGGATTGTTTTATATTAGTGAGTTCTTTGTAAAATATTGTTTTGGATGAGGAGATGTAAAGGCTTAATGGATTAAGATTTTTATTATTAGAAAAATAGAGTGAGAGGGTTGTAGGGGTAGAGATAAGCAGAGAGAGAGAGAGAGAGAGAGAGAGAGAGAGAGAGAGAGAGAGAGAGAGAGAGAGAGAGAGAGAGAGAGAGCAGTCACACATCCCCCTCTCTCTCGTTTATTTTTTTACAGTGATTTACCCAGGAAGCTGTCGTGATGCAATATCCACATGCAATATTAGAGCTAACAAATTATCATTCAACAATATGGTTGTATCTCTGATTTAGAACAAATTAAATTAAAACATTCATCAAGTATACATTTCATGGCACATCAAAATACCGTATATACTCATGCAGAGATGCTGATAGGTACGCGTCCTGCATCACTGACGCATAAAAATAAAAAAAGGACGCCGAAAAATCGTATCCACACGTCCCATTTTTTTTTCTTCCTCCACAATTTCCAGCTAACAATAAATACATTTCAATATTTTTTGGAAACGAATTACACAGTATGGGGTACATGTTAGCGGTTAGACGGCTTTAGTTGTTCGAAGATAAACACACTACAATCTATTAAGAAACTTTAGTTGGGACCTATCAAATTTCCTAGGGACTCATTTAAATCAAATCCACGCGTTCTAGGACGCACTGAATTGAAAAGCTATTAGCATTACTACTCATGTATAAGTCGAAGTTTTAAAGCCAAGATTTTAGGCTAAAAGCGGCGTCGATTCATGTCTTCATATAAATGATAGCTATATCGGGGTGCTTAGAAAACGTCGACTATGTTCTCTGCCCAGTGGTGAGAATCCCCAAAAAGTGTCGCCGGCTATGACACTAAATGTGGTGAGGCTCTAAATTCGAAGCTCTGGGAATATCGAGTACCCCTTCATTGCTATTACTACCAATTCCACTCATACATGGGGGGGGGGGTTGTAATCGTTAGGGTCTTATCTATGGATAAGGTAGATCTGTTTTGAAAATGACTTGTATTAGATAGGAATACTTGATATGAGTAAAAAAAAGTAAAATCATCGGGGTGGCCAAAAGTCGGTATCAGCCAATCAACGAGTGAGTCTATTCCCTTTCTCACTAGACCAAAGAGATTGTTTTTGCATCTGATATGGAGCGATACATCTACCATCAGCTCCTACTTTACAGCACATACTCCTTTGCTACTCATACGCTGAGTTGGCGACTGAGCTAACATGGCCCTAATATTAATTATGCAAATAAATGTTTTATGTAAATAAAAAGAGCAACAAAGAATGCAATGGAACATTAAAATATAGTTATGATTCCAATAATTTACAAATAAATCAAAATCCTCATTAAATAACCATAAACAATTGGTATATTATTAAACAAATAAACCAAACCAAATCGAATACGCAGGTAAAAATTTAAAATATTACAACACATAATTCATTACATTTTATTTTGTTATGTTTTTAGACAATGCTGTTGCTTTTTGTTTTCTTATTTAAAAAAGAAATAAAGAAATTCTGATGTTGCTGAGATGGATTACTGGCATTTCAGTTTATTTCAATTGGGAAAATTGATTTGATATACGAGGAAATTTAGTTACGATTTGAACGAATTAAACTCGTAAGGCAAGATATAACTGTATAACGAAAAACTCCAAATGAATTGTGTTAATATGAAATTGGTGCATAACAGCATGGTTGGAATTTTCAAATTCATTATATATATATATATATATATATATATTATATATATAATATATTTGTGTGTGTGTGTGTGTGTGTGTGTGTGTGTGTGTGTGTGTGTTATTTGAATATATTGAATAATTGAATATATTAATTAAAGTGGGTCCAACTATTTCATTATGTTAACAGGTTGTCCACATAACGTTTGCTAAATTGCCAATTTAAAATTCCTATTTTAACTTTAAAAAAATAATTTAATAAATTTCATGACTGTAAAGAAAGATAATTTATTTCAACGGCATGTCAATCCGTCAAATGTTATTTTATGCCTAAAGGTTACGGAATCGTATTCATTGTATGATCATATTTACATTTTTATATAGTTATTTGTTCATTTTTTGCACAGTGTTCTATCGGATATGAATAATTTTAAAACTGATCTCCGGGTCAGAATGGACCTGACATTCTGATTGATTGATTTTAATGGCGTCTCAACCCGTCTGACATTATTTTATATTTAGGGGTCAAGGAATTGGGTAGATTGTATGTTTATATTTACTTTTTGTATATTTTTAAAATGTTTTTGCACACAGATATATGCTATGAAATATTTGTCTCTTATACAAATATTTTGCAAACAGGTCTATTTGCACCATAACTGGCACTATAACAAATGATACAACCTCGGATTAATGAATGGTTACTCTGCACTCCCGAGATCTCTAGAACAGGTGCCTCGCCATCAGATGCAGTTTAGGGTCTTACCCAGAACGCTTCTTTTTGTGGGGCTCTTATTCCTCTGTAGGGGATACTGTTAATGTATTCTTAGTCCCGCTGATAGGTCTGTCAAAATTATGAGAATAAGATTACAAGTTTTTGTTCGAATACTATTGTAAAGCAAAACAAAGTTGTTATTTACTAAGCTTAACTGCCACAATGCCACAAACAAGGGGCACTCGGTGAGAAATGAATTCACTAGTCTTTAGTAATGATTCGTGATATCACATATTTATCAAAGTCTCACACAAGAACAAGACAACCTAGCAAGCAAATTTAGTTTTAAAAATATCCCAGACGGTAATTATTAGCGAGTCATGGAATATTTCAGTTTAGATAATTGACATTTCGACATGGTGAGTTTCCCTTAATTTTTAAAATGATGAATTACAACAGCTGTAAGAAACATGTGGATATTGAAATTGTGAAAATGTCAGAAAAAAAATAATACAACAAAAATCCCCCAGACCCCCCCCCCAAAAAAAAAAAACAACAAAAAAATAAAAACAAAACAAAAAACAAAACAAAACAAAAACAAACAAACCAAAATCTAAAAACATTAACAAACAAATCCTGAAGCCAAATTCAGAAAAACGATAAAAAACTTTTTAAAAATGGTTTCTTTATATATAATATATATATATATATATATATATATATATATATATATATATATATATATATATATACCAGAAATGTAACAGGGCTGTTGGTAATAAATAGTAATATCTGTTTTGATGGAATAATACTCACTAGTCAAAAGTTTTGCGTCACTACAACTCGGCTGCTCACGTCAAGCCCTAGTACCTATATGATTGTCCAGATGCTATTGCTCTTATGACAACCTCACCAGCCTTTTTATCATATATGTGCTAGAAAGCAGTGGCTGAGGGTCTTTATGTCCTGGGTATGACGTTAAACTCTATCTGATGGTGAGGTTCCAGTTCTGAAGGTTTGGGAAATGTGGAGTAACCCTTCATCATCATTGCTCCCAGGTCCACTCTGACCCGTAGTGGTAGCACCTGTTAAAGTCTCATCTATGAGTTAAACAGAAAATTTGTTTTCAAAAAAATTGAGTTAAAAAAATTTTGTTCCATTTTGAATCGTTCAAAACTTTGCTGGTATTAAATGGCCCACCGTAGTCGATATGCCGTAAAACAAATCAAAACAAAAGTTTTGCAATATTTTGGAAATGTGAGGTTTTTGCCGAGATCAGGAAGGTGACGAACCACAGCAGACTATGCGATGCCAAGCTCACCTGATACTCTTCGAGTGGTATTTGCCGGATTTACCTCTATGACTCGGAACACGGCATCGGAATCCATGCTTAGCTGACATTGTCTGACCGTTTTGATGGTTTTTTGCAACCCAAGCAATAATTTTTGAAACATCTTATTACCGTATTGTGATCAACTTCGGCTTTAGCTTTAAAAAGTAAAGTCATCGGGGCGGCCTAATGTCGGTATCAGCCAATCAGCAAGGGAGTCTATCCCCTTTCTCACTAGCGCGAGACAAAGGAAATTGTTTTTGCATCTGAGGTGGAGCGTCACACCTACCACCAGCTCCTTACTTTACCGCACAGATCCCTGTGCTACTCATAACGCTGAGTTGGCGAGGACCGGAATCGAACTAGGAACCTTGTAGTTTCTAGCCGAACGCTCTACCGACTGAGCTAACCCGGCCCATAATATTTTTGGTTGCTTCCGTGGCGTTATGGCCCAGTTCGAACTGGTAAGGCATAACTTTAAACTACGTTGCACATACATCGGTGCGGCTTTCAAATCACACACGGTGTGAATTAAGGCACAACGTGTCTGCGCACGAACAACCACGATACTAGCAACCCCAGCGGGTACTTTTAACGGATCGAACTGTTTTGGTCACATGATACACGCACCGCAAACTTGCATGTACTAAAATATTGCAAAACCTTACCCTAGTATCAATCTGACTTTTTCACTTCTTTTCTTTTTTTAAAGAACTTTTGTTCACCTCTTCCCCCTCTCTATATATCTATCTATCTATCTATTTATCAATCTATCTATCTATATGAGTGAAGCGATGGCCAACGTTTCAACGCAACGACTACCACGATACTACCAACCACTGTGGGTACCTTTAACGGCTTGAACTGTTTCAGATATGTAATATATATAATTACCAACCCCTCTGATCAAGCATGATGCGACATATGGTCAATTTCTTTAGCGGAGTTTAACAGGGTTGACTTCAAATTTTTCTCCTCCTAGACAGGTTACCTAATCAAGGCTGAAGAGCCCAGTCTGTCCTACTATTTAGCGATAGCTGGAGGGAGTATAGGTGGATTCATACCTTTTCTATGTATATTAGCGCTATGTGAAATGCAAACAGCATTGTCCAGGATTTTAACTCTGGTCTACAAGTCCATTTCCTACGACTCTAACCCTTATGCCACTCGCCTCAGACATGTAATATACGTGCCATACACTAACACGTACTAAAATATTGCAACACTTTTGACTCACCCTAGTATATCACACCGCGTCAAAAAAGAGATTTGATTAAAAATTAATTGAAAACTCAGTAAAATAACTCTGTTGAATACAAGTGTAATATTTTGAAGGAAATTAACATTATTTCACTTAATGTTAATTTCTGTCTCGGTAAATGCAACTTCAGTCTTGATACTTTTTGAACACACCTCGTAGTGAATACATAACCGGATCTTATTAACTTCTAGCTCTTACATAAAGGACACTCCACAGAAACTGAATTTCCTGGTGGGAACAACATTATCAAATCATGGGAGATACGTTGAGCATTTAAACAGACTTAACCAAGCGAAATAAACACCAGCGCCAATGAGGAACACGCTTGTCAAGTTGAAATGGGGTTGTGGATAAATCTTTGCTCCTTTTCTCCAGTTCTCAAGTCATCCTTTTATATTATATATATATATATATATATATATATATATATATATATATATATATATATATATACTAGCAAATATATGCACCTCCGGGTGCAAGTATTTAAGTTTTAATATAATAAAATATCATATTAAATTAAAAGGCTAATGAAACTGAATAAAGAATGCAGATAAATGATTTTGAACAGAAGGGTATGATTGAAAAATAGAACAACTTCGAAACTAACTCTACCATCATTTACCATTACTCCCGTCTATCATTGGTAAATTTTCTAATTTAACTCTTAAGTTAAAATAGGAAGTAAAGAATAAATTTACAGTTATTTTTCTTGTTAATGGATTCTTTTAAGATTTATCCCAAGATTTTTGCTTATTCAATAAGATAAACCAAACAATTAGAATCAATAATACTAAGCATTATTTATTAAATCAAAATTTTAATATCAATATGCAAATAGCCTTCCGTTACGCTGTAAACCGCTATTTTGTGTATATATAATATAATTGCATGTTAATAGTTTTGTAGATATGGTCAACAGTCTTAATGATGTAAAATAATTTTATAATAATTGAAGTTTAAATTAAAAAATAAATCACGGAGAATGTGATGTAATAAAAAGGAATTGTGACTTGTTTAGTGATATAGTTTCGGTTACAGACAGACAAACCCACAATCTCCATTATAATAAGAAATATATATATATATATATATATATATATAATCTTGTTACTTTGTGATATATATATATTATATATATATATATATATATATATATATATCCAATCCCTTTGCTACTGACAGGAATATGAAGGTCAAATTTTGAGTGGAATGAAGCTGGTTTTCAGGGGTTTAATTCAAAGCAAGTTTAGCCCTACAATCTACCCATATCTCGGGTGAGAAGAGAATTGAGGTAAATCCGGCAAATAGCAACCAAAGAGTATCAGGCGAGCTTGGCATCTCATAGTTTGGTGTGGCTCGTCACTTCCTGACCTCGCAAAAAGCATCCGAGCCGCAGAATGTAACACAAGGTCAATTTTTGAATGGAGTAAAGCTGGTTTTTCAGTTTTACTTCTAGACTGTTTGCGTAACCAAAGTTAAAGAAGAAAGTCTGCCCTACAATTTACCAATATCTAGGGTGAGAGGCTCACCTTTGCCAAGGTAATTAGCGTGAAATGAAATGCAAATAACCTTCTTGTACGATTTGAATTCGACAATGAAATTTCCTACGTTGATAACCATTACGCCATGTGCAACCCCATATTTTACATTTTGCATAAAATTGAAGATTGATCGTAGCACACGTTATGTGGACAACCTGTTAACATAATGAAATAGTTGGAACCAATTAATATATTCAATAATTCAATATATTCAAATAACACACACACACACACACACACATACAACACACACACACACACACACACACACATATATATATATATATAATGTATTTAAAAATTCCAACCATACTGTTATGTATCAATTTCATATTAACACAATTCATTTGGAGTTTTTCGTTATACAGTGATATCTTTACTTACGAGTTTAATTCGTTCTGATAGTAAACCAATTTCCTCGTATATCAAATCAATTTTCCCTATTGAAATAAACTGAAATGCCAGTAATCCATCTCAGCGACATCAGAATTTTTTTTTAAATAAGAAAAAACAGCACAGCATTGTATAAAAACATAATAGAATAAAATGCAATGAATTATATGTTGTAATATTTTTAATGTTTATTTTTTTATAAATATTTTTTGGCGTAATAAATTTGGAAACTTAACTGTTGTTAGTAAACTTATTAACATAAGCGTATCTGAAGCTCACTGATACCTCAAATTTTAGCTCTCAACACAAAGCAAAGAAGTTGACCGTATGATAGCGCGTAAGTCAGAAAACTCGTAAATTGGGGCACTCGTATGTCAAGGGCCATTGAACCTATTTGTGCACTATTTACTAATTTAGTATCCCACATCAGTTAACTACCAACAACTATTTTATTGGCTGATTTTAACGGCATGTCAACCCGGGTTATTTTATGATTTGGGGGTTAGAAAATAGTATTCTTTTTTCTTTTTACTCTTTTTTCTGTAGTTGTTTCTTAAGGGGTTCATTTTTGTAGACTTTCTTTTTGTATAACGAGTATTACCAACTCAGCGCCTGTAAATAGTTGTTGGTTAGTCTTGAGCTCAACCAGTAAATCAACACCATTTTATAGACAGGAAAAGGTGGAGAATTTCCAATGATTGCAACAATCCACGTAGACATTAAATATCTTATCTATTCAGTTGTCAGTTATATTCATATATATATAAAAAAAAGATTCTGCCGGTGACCTTACCCGAAAATTGATGACAAAAATTAGGAAAACTGGAAAGAAGACATTTGTTAAAAAAACCCCGAGCCATTTTTATCTGCTGTGGATAGATTACGTTGAACAGTTATTTGCGCGTAGCTGGTAAACTCATTCTAAAAACCTTTTAAATTTTCTTCCTCGCTCAGAAAAAAAAGAAAAAAAGGAAACAATTTTTTTTCTTAGTTTTCCATTTTTTTAAAGAATTAATTTTATATAATTCTATTTGGGTTCATATCTCCCTTTCGTTCCTGAGGAAAAAATGCAGATTAACATTAATTTCCCAAAACTCCTTTTAACTTCATCAGTAAGACGAACTGAGTTAACTTCCGGTTTATTTGCATATTCGGTATGCACGTTAATAAAATACATGGATGTTTTTAAAAAGAAAATTAGATTAACTCTATCTATTCCGCATATTACACGCAAACACAAAAGCACACATATACACAACTGGTATATGCGTATATACTAGCAGTACAGGGTGTTGAAAAAAAACTGATATAATTTCAGATGTAAATATCTGAGTAACTACATAGTTTATGCAAATGAACCCAAACAAGAATAATGTGAGTTTATGCAAATGAACCCAAACAAGCATAATGTGAGTTTATGCAAATGAACCCAAACAAGCTTAATGTTGTATACTATCAGGTTTATTCATCAAAATTTGAATTAAAAATTCAAAGGTAAGTTTATTTCATGAACGATCAAAAGGGGAATGTCGAAAGTAAGTAGTTCCTACTTACTTTTGAACTAGCCATCTCATGATCTTTGGTTTGTGCCTGACTTCCTACATAAAAAGATCTTGCATTAATCCGACCTGTTGGGAGGTCAGGAAAATAAATAGATTTTATGCACAATTCCATAAGGTTTCTGTTAAAGAGTTAGTATACTGTTAGTTTGAACAACAACAACTTAGCACAACATGGCACTGCGGGCAAGATTTATAGAATAAACATCCTACTCAATATAGAAGCAATATTCTAATTACCATTCTGCAGTAAGTATGCAACAATGCGTGATCCGTATTAAGTTAGGGCTTGCTTGTTGCCTTGTCTGCCAATTCGACGGTAATTGGAATATTGCTTCTATAATATGATGTTTATTCTACAGTTTCGACCATATATTTCAATACTGCTGGTCGTCCATATCCTTTTTCTCTACACAGACAGAATTCCTCACTGAACATTTTGAGGCATGTCCAAATCCAAGATTGTTGTTGGTGCATTTTTGGCTAATTTTCGAACAAATGCACGCTGCATAATATTAGTCAACAATGTTCGAGTATATTCTCACAAACAAAACGACTTTTCCTTTCCAGTGACTGACATACCCGAAAAGAAAGGAACATTAAACGTAGTTTTGAGTTGTTAGCTCAGTCGGTAGAACGTTTGACAAGGAACCACAAGGTTCCGGGTTCGATACTGGCCTTTGCCAACTCAGCGTATGAGTAGCACAGGGATCAGTGCGGTAAAGTGGGGAGTTGATGTTAGATGTGGCGTCCCGTGTCAGATGCCCAAAACAATCTCCCTGGTCTAGCACTAGTGAAAAGGAGATAGACTCCCTCGCTGTCTGGCTGATACCGACTTTATGCCACCCCGACGATTTACTTACTTTACACTATTTATGCTGTTAAAATTTAAGATCATTTAATGAGAATTGGTCAAGGTGTTGGATTACAAAATGATATCAATGTTTCGAAAACATTCTGCACAGGAACAGGTAGGGTATTCAAAAGCCAATAAGAATGTACGGAATTGCCTGTGTTACACGGGTTGCTGGGAATAGCATCGTTCGTGAGGCTCGTGTTGTTGAGAGTGAGCTAAGCAGATCGTTATATTATCCATATTTCTTTGCAAATGGCATGTGTAGTACATCCTCTGTACAGCTATTTCAACTGATTTAGTTCTTTCAGAAAAAAGATTCCACCAACTGATAACTACTCTCATTTATCTCGCAATCTTTTATGTTACGCAAGAAAATTATCTGTTAAATATTCTGGTGACAGTATATTGTATTTTTGAATTTTTTAGTTCACTAGACGTCTTGCATGGTGTATGTATTTACCCAACCGCTCCTCAGGATTTGACACAAGATCAAGTTCAGCTGGTTTGAATTCAGCTTCTTATCCTAAACTGGTTGTTTTACCAAGACTAGAGAAATAAGTTTGCCCTGCTATTTAACTCTAGTTTCCTCCACAGTAGACAAAACCGAAACAAATAAAATCCATGCGCGAAATCAATAATTTAAAATGGGGATAATTGACCCATCGTACCCTGTATCTCATTTTCACAATTGTTTGGAAAGAGATAACTTATTAAGTAAATTAGCAACTTTTCCCCTGAAAATATTTATGGTCGATACAATTGGTGAACGTGCTAACGAGATGACCGCGTTATCTTTTCAAATCGTCTGCCTCAGTTACTTTACACGAGAAAATATCTTACAAAGGAAAAAGAAAACAATAAGTTTCTTTGTTCTCGATAAACATTTTCAACAATTTGCACTCGTTTATTTTTATTTTTTTACGTCTAATAAAAGAAATTAATATTTTAAAGTTCACGAATATATTATTGAAAGTCAACGTGTACATATGTTCTTCATACAAATAACAGTTTATATATTCTATTTTTATTTTTTAAACTTATTTCAACTTATTTCAATATCTTTTAGATGAAACTTTATTATTTTTACTCTCTGAGTTTTCTTTATACTAGTTTTAAATGTTGTGTTTTCCACTGAAGTCTGAGTAGCACAAGTCTTCTCAGCTCTCCAGATTCTTCTAAGAGCTGATTTTAACAGTGCTGTGGTCTTGTTTATTCCTCTGATCTCCACCCTATTTTCCAATACTTTGCGTACAGTTTCAAGGGCATCAATAAATGGTATCACATTCACCTTAATGTTTGTTGCACAGTTTTTTTAGCTCTCCAGCATGATCTAGGTATTTGTGCATCTAAATATTCTAGCAGACCTTGACAGTATTGCAGTCTGGGTGGTCTTGACTCTTCCTCTGATTACCAATTTCTCCAGTCTTTTCCAAAAACTTAGGGACGGTTCCAAATGCTCTAACAATAATTGGTATCACCGTCACTATCAAGTTCCACAGCTGCTATTATTATTTTTTCTCAGCGGTTTTAATTGGTGTTTTCACTGATTTTCTGAATGACAGTAAGTCTCCTCAAGTCTCCAGGATTCTTTAAAGTATTTTAGCTGATTTTAACAATACTGTAGTCAGAATGGTCTTGATTCTTCCTCTGATCTCTTGTTCTCGCAGTCTATTTTCTAGACCTCTGGAGACCATTCCAAGGGCTCCAGCCACGATTGCTCTCTGTCACTTTCATGTTCCACAGTTAATTTTTAGCTTTATGTCAAGGTGCAGGTATTTGTCCATTTTTCCGCCATCCGTCCCTTCACCTCTGTAATCTGCTCACACAGCAGCATCCACTATATGACAAGTCTTTTTCTTCTTAACCAAAACTAGGTTTGGTCTTCTGGTCTGGATTCCGTGTGTATCTCAAAGTCCCAGAGAATATTAAGCTTTTTATTTTCAATGACAGCTTAAGGGTTGTGTATATACCCATTTTAGTATAGGTTAATTTCAGTTTCTTACAAAATTCCCAGTCGATCTCCTTACCTACCCAGTTGTGCCAGTTCTTATATTTTTTTCGTGATAGTTTGCAGCATTCCTTTATGTAATTAATTATTTCATTTTTATCACCAATATACTCTTCTGTATTATCAATGTTTGTTTATATATGATTAGTACTTTTGGCATTATTTTGTGCTGCTATTATTTAAGGGACCGGGTTAGCTCAGTCGGTAGAGCGTTCGGCTAGAAACCACAAGGTTCCTAGTTCGATACAGGTCCTCGCCAACTCATCGTATGACTAGCACAGGGATCTGTGCGGTAAATTAAGGAGCTGATGGTAGATGTGTCGCTCCACCTCAGACGCAAAAACAATCTCCTTGGTCTAGCGCTATTGAAAAGGAGATAGACTCCCTCGCTGAATGGCTGATACCAACTTTAGGCCACCCGACGACTTTACTTTTTTATTATTAGATATTCAGTTTCTCTTAAGCACCCTCTTTGCAACCATTTTCAGGTTCAAGTCATCTTATGAGCAATGTCCTTAGGTTGCATTATATGGCATGTCAACCCTGTTAGGTTATTCAATACTAAAGACAGTCTTTTATCTTTAAGCAATTATGACTTCCTGTGGCTAATGATCATTTTGTATTATTGTAACTCAAGTATAAGTATAACAGAAATAATAGGAAGAAACACAACAACGAGTATTAAGGATAGGAAAAGCTTACTAAGCAAAGATATAAGGTTAACAGAGTAATTACCAATTGCTAGGTTATATATTTGTTTAAGCCTTATGACATTATTTTGTGGTGCTATAATTAGAGATTCAGTTTCTATTTTTAAGTTCCTCCTTCATAAACATTTCCAAGTCCAAGGCATCTAATTTTTATCATCACTATTACTGACTGTTGTAATCAATCTCTTTCATCTTGTTTATATATTCTGCGAGTTCTTGTATTGCACCATCGACGCAATGCTTGCGCGTCCTCTTCCCCATTCTTTCCTGGTCCACAGATGCAATCTTTTATATGTAAAGCCTTGATGATGATGATGATGATGATGATGATATCTCTTTATAGTTTTCTTTTGACATCAGTAATAATTAGCTTCACTGATATATGAGTAGCATCAAGTCTCCATGACTTTCCAAGACTCATTTAAGCTGATTTCAGTAGTGCTGTAGTCTATACAGTCTCAATTCTTCCTCTGATGTCCAGTTTTTGCACATTCTTTACCATATTCTTCCGGGCTGTTTCATCTGGTAATATTGTCATTTTCATATCCATTAACTTTTTCAGGCACTGTAATTCTCGATAGTGCTGTTATTTACTTGATTGGTTGATTTTACGGCATCTTAACATTTGTGTTATTTGATATCAAAGTCTGTTTAACAATTAGGTTGACTGATTGATTGATTTTACCAACATGCCAAACCATCTAGGGTTATTTTATGCTTAGAGGTTAAGTAATCGCATTTATTGTATGTTCTTATTTATTTGTGTTGTTTCTTAAGGAAATTGTTTGCACGCGGTCTATCAGGAGTTTCACCATCGGATACAGCTTAGTATCATGCCCAGGACACGAAATTCGGCTGGTTGGTTGGCTGGTCTTTTTTATAAGGCATATCAACCCTGTTAGGTTATTTATGCTAAAGTCAGTCTTTTATCTTTAAGCAATTATAGGATTTCAAGTTGTTAATGATCATTATGTGATTTAATAGAGTTAACAGAGAAACAATAGCGAGAAACACAACGAGTATTACAGGTGAGAAAAAAAAGGTTCACTAAACAAATATAGAAGGTGAACAGGGTAATTAGCAATTGCCAGGTTAAATAAACAAGTCCCGTGAGATCTCATTGGTTTTGTCAGACATTATTAATAGGTAAAACAGATAATTCTATTCTCATTATATATTGCTGTCCGTTAACCCACTATGAGGTACCCAGTTCCTGGCAGTTAGATATAATTATTTTTGCATTTTTTAATGCGTATAGCACAAATCATTTTTACTATTGTTAATTGACATCACCATGACAACATTCGACTAAATGTTATTTGCTGCAGTTTTATAGTTAAAGATTAAAATCTTATCCGGTTATTTTTTTTTCTTGTTTTTGTTCAAATTTTCTTTTTTTTAAAACATTTTTTTGTTTTGTTTGTTTTTGACTGCGCTCAAACATAAAAAAATAAGCGTATGTCGATACTATTGACCTATTTAGTAGGATCCCACAAAATGCCATATTAGTTTTATACATAAGTTCGCATCCAAAACTATTACGCAAAAGATGCAAGTTATGATAAACTTTATGAGAATAAGGAAAAGTCGCGGTTAAACAAGGTAAACCTCTTTTTTATATAGATTGATTGAAAGGAAAGCGCGTGGTATAATTGAGGAGGCGCAGGATTGTTGGAAATGAACGTGGTTGTTTGAATTTCACATAGTAATAATACCCTTGGGAAAGATATGAACCTAAGTATTCTTCCTTCAGCTATGGACAAATGAAAGGGCGGACTGGGCACTTTAACCTTGATTAGGTAACCAGTCTAGAAGAAGGAAAACTTTTAAACTCCATAATTGACCATGTGTCACATCCAACTCGTGACGTGAGGTTGTTATATATATATATATATATATATATATATATATAGGGGTTGGAAAAAATGAAAAAAGTATTTTTTCCATTATTTTTCCTATGCAATATATATACAGGGGTTAGACAAAATAATAAAAACTGTATTCTTCTATTATTTAGTCCAATCCAATATATATATATATATATATATATATATATATATATATATATATATTAATGGTATGTCATTCCGTCTAGGGTTATTTTATTCCCAAAGATTAATGAATCGCGTTCATTGGACTTTAATATTTTAATTTTTGTGCAACTATTTTGGATCTGTAAGTAATGTAAGTAATGGCACTCCCCAGAGCTCCAGAACTTGAGCCTCAGATGCACTTTAGTGTTATACCGAGGACACCCCTTTTTAGGGGGTGGTCTTATTTCTCTGTTGGAAATATGTGTCAGTTATTCTAAGCCCCACTGACAGGATACAATTTTCTTATAGAGATTTGGTTTGGCTTAATTACTAAATTTGATTAATTTCTAAATGTTTGATTGAAATCATAAATATATTTGAAATTTTATTTTATATATTAAATCTTTTTTTTTAATTGCACTTTTATCAATTATCATGTTTTGCACACAGTTGTTTACTTTCAAGTATTCCTATCAATTTATAAGCAGTTTTAAGGTTTCAAGTAACTGATAATAATCTTTAATAAATAATTATAGCTTTAAGTGACTATTCTTAATAGGAATTTGAATGCAATTAAATGGTATTCCTATTTAATAATTATTTTTTGATAAATCATTTGCTTGTAGTTCCACGTCATTATATAATACGAATAATTTTAGCCCATAAATGGCACCTTAAAAAGTACTACGACTCTGTGTCAGACTGGACCTAGGGGTAATGGAAACGAAAGGGTGACTCCACATTCCCCAGAGTTCCAGAATCTGCAACCTCAATACCGAATAGAGTTTAATGTCAGAACACTCCTTTATAGGTGTACTAGAACCGGCTACCAGGAAAGTCCGGGTAGAGAAAAAATAGAATAAACATGGTGTAATGGTGAGCGACTGAATTAGAAAGTTCGATCCTCCCAGGATGCCCTATAAAAATCCCCACATAAAAAAACTGTTATAATCCGGCCTGGTCTTTATTTTTTGTTTTCGTCAGGGTAGAACACACTGACATAACATATAACGATATAGTAAGAAATTTTAATTCAATAATTAACAATATTTTTGAAAAATAAGATATAAATGAAGCGATTTGTTAAACCGATATTTAAAAAAAAATTAGATGGATCAAATCTTCATTATTTTTGCTCGAAAACAAAACCCTGGTGATATTTAATGTGTATATATATTCACTTTGTCGTTAATTGTTTTATTTTCGAAGTTTCCTCCGGACATACAGATTCACACAACTGCCCTTTACATATGTATAAATTACTTCTATTTCATTGAGAAAGCTCTATCAATCATTATCATTAATAATTTTAACTAGTACAGGGTCCAGCAGAATCATCCACTAGATTTAAAATCGCCACCAAGTAGGCGCTAGAGGTGGTGAGCTGGTGGGATGTATGTCTTTGAAGAGCAGAATTCGTGTCGTTTCAATTGCCATCATGGCGTGGAATAGTGAATTTGTGTATTAAACTAATCCGACTGCATGGCGACATCTTGTGGTTGCCTCTCTCACCAGATCTATTCCCCATCGATTACTTCCTCTGGCGATACCACAAGGCTCAAGTCTTTAAACATAGGCCGCAGACAATTGACGAACTGAAAGATCTTATTCGTCATGAAATCGCAGTAGTATTAGAAGCGAGCGCTGGAGAACTTCAGAGTGAGGCTTTGTGTGGGAAAGCATTTGGATGATATTATCTTTAAAAGAAAATGATGACAATATGAAAACTAAATGGTAAATATTGTTATTTCTTATCTGTAAAATTACATTTTTAGTGTGGTCTATACTGCCTTTTTATTTACATTCTTAACTACGGTTAATCAAACTGCCGGACAGTGTATCATGCTCATATTAATTCTATTCGCTTTTTATCACAACTTACCAGGTTGTTATTTCGTATAATGGGATATCAACCTCTTTTGGGTTATTTAATGCCGGGATTTGATATGAATATTTTACACAGAATTATATGGTTTATAAGTATTCCTATCTAATAATAATAATTTATACACAATCATATAGTTTCAAGTGACTATTCCTATTTGGTTATAGAATATCTATATTTGCTTTCTTTTTCCTCTGGCGTGTAGCACGTTCTTTTTGTCTCCTTTCTTTTTGAAAATTGCGATATGGTCTATTATATCTGAGGTGATGACAGTGCATAACATTTAAACACATGAGTCTTATGAATCAAAACGTAATAGTCTATTATTTATGTGAGGTGATGACGGGCGGGACTCACATAGGTAGGCACTAGCGTAGTGATGTATAGATTGAACATAGTTATAGGATATCAAATATTCCTATTTAATACGAATACTTCGCACACAGTTATATAGTTACTATTATTCCAGTTTTCAAAGAGGTCTATTTGATCAATAGATGTGACCATAACCGCTACGCCCATAGCGGCCAGAATGAACATGGTAGTAATTTTGAAGGGGATATTAGCGTAACTGTTACTGTCGTAGGAAATGGAATCGGTGATTAGAGTTCAAATCCTGGACGAGGCTGTTTGCGTTTGACTTTGCGCTTTGGGAAAGACATGAATCCCTATCTTCTGTTCTCCGTCCATGAGTAAATAGTAGAGAAGACTGTTTTTTAGCCTTTGTTTGACAACCAGTCTCGGAGAATGAAAACTCTGAATTTAAACCAGATTTACTCCACTTCAAAATTGGCTATCCTATTCGGGACGGAGTAGTTATGTGAAGACACATATTTCCCAACTGGATCTTCATCATTACAGGCAATTTAATGTCAAACTCAGAACACCATTTTTCTGTTGAGAATATGCAAGGGATACAACCGGCGTATTCTAAGCCCCGCCAACAGAGCTGTCATACATTTTTTGACACTTGAGTTCAAGTCCGACATATAAATCTAATCTTATTAATTCTTGTGCAAATATTTATATAATCATAGTCAGTACTTTTAGGTAATTTAATAATTCAATATATTTTCGAAAAATAAAACATTAAACATTAATTCATTTAACGAGACTTGAATTTGTTTTGATTTCGAAAAAAAAAAAAAAACTGTGTGAAAATTAATTATTTACTGAAAGTGACAGAATTCTTTAAATTTTGATTTGGAAATCAGAATCTCATTTTTTTTTTTTTTAGCAATTATTAAAGATTTTAATCAGTGTTAATATATTTACGTCTTTCCAAAAGAACAGATGTAATTCTGAACAAATTTTCTTCCTAAAAAGTAGATATAATTCAAGGTAAAAATTTTAATTCTCACAAATGTTCACAGAATCACCAGAAATTGATAATACGTGCGGGAACCATGGATATACAACGGTATAATAATTTGACTATTTCAACGTTTGATTAGTGTAAGAGCTATTGAAAATACTTCAATATGTAAAAAGCATAATAATCTGACAAAAATGATTACTTTCGTTTTCCCTTTTTTTCAACTTTCTTTTTCTTTCTTTTTCTATTTTGTTGAAACAGACGCTTCCTATCTCTCAACTTTCTTTCTATATTTGATTTCTTTTTTCCTCTGATGTGTAGCACGTTTCTTTTCTTTCTTTTTTCCTCTCAATTACAACGATATCATCCATTATTTATCTGAGGGGATGACAGGACATAACATTTAAACACATGCATTAATATCTTATGAATCAAAGAGGAATAGTCCATTATTTATCCATTATTAACGGTGATGACAGAATGTGAAACACGTAGGTAGGAACTACTGTGTACTAATATAGATTAGTATCATTTGTAATTGTGAGATTCTAATCAAGTTTTCAAAAGTTCTAAACCTTTTGAAAACTTGGAAAAATTGAGTACGTCACAATTTGAGAAGTGCACGTCCAACGCTACACTTTTTGCTATGTACTTATGATTATTTAAAAAAATGTGTACAAACACTTAAAACTAAAAAAAAAAAACAACATTTGAATTGTTGTTTATAGGAAACCTATATAAGGACAAACTATATTGATAAGTCAAAATCTGATGGAAACATGTTACATGAAAGGTAAGCGGCGGTAAGTAAAGTCAGAGTCGGGGAGTCTATCCTTTCACTTGCGTTACCAAAGATTATTTTAGATTTTATTTATCAATTTCATACATCATATCATCTAAAATTGTCAACCAAGTGACTTTAAAGTTTATTCTTAGGTAACAAAACATTATCGAGAATACATCCATATTCGCTTTGCAGTGAGAACCAGTAAGATTCTAATGTCATTTAAAAATGTTTTCGTTGTCGTATACGTCGTAGTTTGTCTTTTTCTTTTTCCTGAAATATATCTTCCTATTACCTGATGTCTTGGACGTGTACTGAATTTATCTAAGAAATTGAAAATTTCCGAGTTTTGTGCTGTAGTTTCGCTGTCTCTCCTCTCCTCTCCTCCTCTCTCTCTCTCTCACTGCAGCACTACTTAAATATATTGGGTTTCAGGCAAGTTCAGGAAGCCTATTCACAGAGCATGCGCATTTAGATAAAATATCTTCAAAATGGAAGAAAGAAGACGACCCTTTAATATATAAAAAAAATAAGAAAGTGGTCTGTTTAATTTATCACGGAATTTACGTACGCGGCTGATAGAACCATCCGTGAATTTAGATTTATCTCATCATTATTCTCATGGACTCACGTATAAGTTACACATTAAGGAAATTGTCAGTATTTTTTTTTTAGTCTTTTATTAGATTTTCCATGAATCAAATAGTCTTTAATGGAGCTGATGTTCGCACGCACTTTACAGAAAACGAACGCAAAATGTCAACAGTAAAACAACTTAATTCTTATCAAAAGTAGATGTTAAATCTTGATAATGAAGAAAAGAAAAGAAAAACGAATGAAAAAGTATCAAATGTATAATCAAATAGTTCTCCATAAAAAGGAGGGATAAATAGCCAAGATTTTAAGTTAGCTACTTCATCTGCATTCTGTATCCGTTTCGCCTAAAATATGGCTTCAAATAGAAAAATATACGGAACTGCTTATCAGGGTTTGAACTAAGATACAATCTGTTTCTAATCAATTAGTTTACACGTTTCTTGTATTGATAATTTTTGCCAATGAAGCATTAATTCAATAATTTAATACTTTGAAGATGACACATCATTAAACTAAACATAAAGGAGAATAATATTTCCATGAAATTCTAGTGTACAAAATCTCAATAATGAATCATTAATTCAATGATATCAATTTGAATTATGGAAAAATGACTGATTATTAAATGAATTATAAATAATTCTAATATAATTTGCATTATTATAGACACTTCTTTAAAATAAATGATTTTTAAATTCAAGATGATTTGTTTTGGTGGTTTTTATCAGAAGTACAAAAAAGTACATAAAGGTGGCGGAATAGCCTATTGTCAGTATCAGCCTTACAGCTAGGGAGTCTATACGCTTTTCACTAGCGCTAAACAGGGGAGATATTTTTTTGGCTGAAGCACCTTCCCTAACATCAGTTCCCTACTTTAAGTAAATCAAAAAAAATCAATTCTACCTCTGTTAGCAAGTATACATATATTCTTTTCTTTTAGCAATGCTTGCTTTAAATCCTAATCATTAACAATTCTTTTCTCATTGTCAAACCTTTTCTATTGTAAACAAATGCATATTGCATTTATATAGTAAAATCTCCGACGATGAATTTACGTTGTCTATAAGACTAGCAGAATTATCTATCTACACCCAACAAGAAGTCAAGATTTGTGTCGTAGTTGTTTATCTTACAATCTTCGTTTAATCTTCAATTAATAAAACCTTTTCACCTATCGGTCACAAACGGTAATTATTACAATAAAAGAAATCCTCAAAACAGAAAAGACATTTACCAATTATTTTGTTATATTATCCTACGAGGTTCGTTTGTTTCGCGAAAGATTTTACCCAGTCTTGAAGATGGATATTTTAAAATCAATGTGAGTAGCACGTAAAGGATTAATCGACTTAGAAAATGTTTGTTTCTTGTCCGGATTAATAGCCATAAAAACAACAATACTGTGTGATTATTTTAAAACTTCAACGTGAAGAACTAACTATACAGCTAATTATTGTAGACTCTTTTAATTTCCCGACATAAAAAGATAAATTATCAGAATATTCTTCTTCTTCTTCTTCTTCTTCTTCTTCTTCTTCTTCTTCTTCTTCTTCTTCTTATTATTATTATTATTATTATTATTATTATAGAGTTTTTCACAACCGCCCTAGCCGGTGGTTCGCTGGAGTGGCAGCAAGTCTCCTCAGGTCTCCAGGTCTTTTCTGAGTGTTCTAACCGATTTTAACAATGCCGTAATTTGGATGGTCTCGATTCTTCCTCTAATATCCAATTCACCCAGACTCTTTTACAGACCCTGGGGACCGTTCCAAGAGCACCAATTATAATTGGTACGAATTTTACTTCATGTTCTTCTCTGGCAAGGTCTAAGTATTTGTTTATCTTTTCGTTTTCCTCTACTTACACTCGGTGGTCGCCAAAACGGCAAAATCCACGATATGGCAAGTTTTTTCTTGTTAATTAATACTAGGTCTAGTCTCTTGCTCGGAATTTGATGTTCCCTCTCTGTCTCAAAGTCCCAGAGAATCTAATGCGTTTCATTCTCCAGGACAGATTCAGGTTTGTCCATAAACCATTTAGTTGCATGGTGAAAATTTAATTTCTTGCACAGTTTCCAGTAGATCACCTTTACCACCCACTCGAGTCTAGTCTTGTACTCTCTTTGTGCTAGTTTGCTGCATCGTTTATTATATGATTAATTGTTTCCTATTTTTCTCCGCACATTCTATACTTGCTATTCAGTTGCGTCTTATCTATTTTTGCTTTTATATAATTTGTTCTTATGGCATTGTCTTGTGCTGCAATTATAAGAGATTCAGTTTCTTTCTTGAGGTTTTCCTTTCTTAGCCATATCCATATCTTTTGATGTGCTATATCAAATTTGTTGCTTGAAGTACCCATATAATTGTTTTTTCTCTTCCTATCTCTGTTTTCTTATTTTTGCTGTATTTGTGCTAGTCCACATGTTATAATTGTTTCTTCTGGCTGCTGCAATTAGTTTTTCTTTGCTCTTTTTAGTGTATATTTCGAATTGTCGCATCGACACAGTCTTCAATGCAAGGCGAGACCTCTTCCTACTTCTTTTCTTGCTACATATAGTCTGTCTATGTCGTCTCTCGGGTGTAATGTCTTGTGCAGTGTCATAAGTTTCCTTGTACTTTAGTCCATCTATCGGATTTAGTTGTTGTGTGTTGTTATTATTATTATTATCATTATTATATTATTATTATTATTTTGGGCTGTTATTATAAGATTTTCATTTTCTCTCTTGATGTTTTCCTTTCTTAGCCATATCCATATCTTCTCGTGCAATTTCCCCAGTTTATAGTTGGAATTATTATTATTATTATTATTATTATTATTATTATTATTATTATTATTATTATTATTATTAGTAGTAGTAGTATACTCTTTATGAGTTTAAATGTAAACACATTATCATTTTTAAGGGCTGGTTTTTTGGTGACTGAGAAAAAATATTAGAAAAAAGGTTATGGGGAAAATGTCATAACCGATTTTTGTTTAAGAAATTTTAAAGTAGACACCTTCTTCTTCTTCTTCTTCTTCTTCTTCTTCTTCTTCTTCTTCTTCTTCTTCTTCTTCTTTTCAACTACGCTTGACATACAACTAATATTTCTTTCTTTTCGTTTTTTTTTTAAATTTTAATGTGTAACTTTAGAGCATACTTTTAATGTTTCTACTTGTTTTAATTCATATAACTTTAAATAACTCACTCAATCAAGAAATCGCTCTTTCCTTAACTCTCTCTCGCTAACCTATTCTTTCAAACACTCGTACACTTAGTCTTTCTTTTAATAGAAATTATTTTTAACGCGGGATATTTTAGTCTATTCTTTATTGCTCTCCACCCTGTTTTTCCTTATCTCTTTTAACGTATCCGTTATACTATTATAACAATTATATTACCACAAAAGTCTGAATAGCAACATAGCACCAATCATATACGAAGGTGAGCTGAAAATTTCATTTGATAACGTCATATCTGCTGTTAATGACCCTTTTTATCAATGGAATCCAAGTATTGTAACACCGATGAAAGAAGTATTTTCCCGAAATGGAGACTATTGTTAAAGATCAGCGTATGGTGGCAAATGAAACATGGATGTTTTTAAAAGGATTCAAATTCTTAACTTGAACTCGACTCATACGTATGACACCCTTTTTACATGCATACATAAAGATACGGGGTCGAGAATAGAGAAGAGGAAAGGGTAAATGACAAAGGAAGACAAATAAGAGATCATTAACACAAGGAAGATATATTCGCGTATAATATCGCGAAATGAAAGTGTACAGAGTGATAGTCTGTTGATAATATGAAAGAGGGTTCGTTGAATGAGAGTTTTGTTAGTGTATGTAGACAGTGTTGGTGGTGTGGATGAAATGTGGATAGTGGGCTGTTATCGCAATTTGTAAGTTCTGGGGTAAAAGAGATATTGGGCGTTTGTTCATTCGCAGGTTCGGGGAAATTTTAAGTTGATGATAGTCACGTGGGAAAGGTATATGGCTGTGTTAGTCCGCTTCTCTTCGCTGCATGTGATAGTTATATGGAAGAAATAATTACGGGATTCGATCGCCGGCATGAGCGTATGCGGGTTGGTCGTTTTCTTCGATGCACGATGGTAATTACATGGGAGAGATATAGTTCTCTTCGCTGCACATTTGTGATGTGGGAAAGAGATAAATTTAGGATTTCGTCGGGGGATATTTTTCTCTTTCAAGGCATAAACGTTGAGAATGGCTGAAGTCTGGAATTAGGCTGTAGTAGACATGATAATGTTCTATCACGTATGTTATTTGTAAGGAAAATAGGGAGAAAAGAGTACATTGCTGTGAACGCCGACCAAAATAACTGGCTGGGAACGCGCCTAAACGCTTTTGCCTTAGCCAACGGCCAGGGAAGAAAGAGGTCAAGAGAAGCCTTTGACCGGTGTAATTGGATCCACAGGGATGTCGTCGGTGACCTCTTCCTATTGTTCAAGGAGAGTCACGTGAAATTTTTCCCACCTGGTTCCGTAGGAATAGCAGCTAACCGGTGTTTGTTAGGCATGTGTACTGTCCCATTTTTTGGCCCCCAATCAGGAGTTATTAAACATGGCGAAATTTAATTTGGAATATAACTATGTAGAAAAATAAAACTCATATCATGAGTATCGTGGTCAACTATAAACCTTTAGTGAGGCAACCATTCTATAATTCTGAGGAGTGTGGAGTACTTTCCAAGTCCTCGCTGACCGGAAGTCGTAGTTACGGTTAAGGTACCATCAATGGGTCAAAGAAACATATTTAAAATTGACTTCTCTTCGTTAGAACAGTGGGCAAAAAATCCTTTAAAGAAAAGAAATATACAAAGAATGTAAATATGAACGTACAATGAATACAATTCTCTAATATCTAAGCATAAAATGACCCTGGACGTATTGACATGCCGTTAAAATCAACACATCAATCAAGAGTTTGACTACTGATATTCAAGTCAGACAAAATAATCAATTGTTTAAAAAGCGTTTGATAAATCAAAAAGTGATCAAATACTGGCCAACAGAGCACGAAGTTATATATGTAAAATTACTCAATACGCTAAGTAGAGCATGAAGAACCATTTGGGTGAAACCTTGGTAAATAGTGTCTGACTCATGTATGTCCTTATATATATATGTATGTGTATGTGTGTGTATGTGTGTGTGTGTGTGTGTATGTATGTATATATATATGTATATGTATGTATATATATATGTATATATATATGTATGTATGTATATATGTATGTATATATATATGTATATATGTATGTATATATATATGAATATATGTATGTATATATATGTGTATATATATGTGTTTATATATATATATATATATATATATATATATATATATATATGAGTGTGTGTGTGTGTGTGTGTGTGTGTGAAGAAACAATTTTGGAAAAGTCCGACAAAATGTAAAAAATATAAAGGGAAAAGTAAATAACGAAATAAACAATTTATTTCGTCTTTATTTATTAAGATGCTTAATTGTATTTTAGTGAACAGCACCGAATGTTGAAGATTTAGCAAACGTCTTACATTAGCTATCAAGCCAACTAATAGTGTACAAATACCGTAAAACTTATTTCTTTTGTTATCTAACCGAGAAAGTTTGGTGAAACTCTCGTCCCTCTTTCACAATCTGATTCCTTCAACGATCTTCATATCTTTACTCTCCCTTACAAAGGCCCGTTTTGTGTATATTAACCAAATGTCACTCTCGTTCTGGTTCTCTTCGCATTTCTCATCTCAAGACTGCGCTGGCTCTGGAGAATACGCCGACTGTAAGACTCCCTCAATGAAGTCACCTGTTGGCGACTCGTGATAGAGTACTGAATCCTAGTGTCTGAGCAGTCCACGACATCAGTACTCCACTTTGGTCTTGGGCAGGGTGAGTGGTTGAAGAGAACCCTTCCAATCAATCGGCTGCCCACGTCAAGACGTATCACCTATATGATTGTCCTGACAGTATTGCTCTGATGGCAAACCCCAACCCCTTTATCATAGATGTATTAAAAGGTAGTGGCTGAGGATGTTAGTCCTGGGTATTACATTAAAATATATTTAGTGGTGAAGTTTCAATTCAAGAACTCTCTATTTAGTATTACCAGTTAGGGTCCTATCTATGGGTTAAATAGATAAAAATGAGTTAACATTTTTTGAATACACAAAAGAAGGAATAAAACAAACGTCTTCAGCATAAAACAAACCAGGGGTTGACATGCCTTAAAATCTAACCGACCATACAACCATCAACCAACCAACCAACCAACCAGCCTCAAGAGTGCTATCTGCCGCTTATGTACACACTAAATTATGAATATGCATAAGCGTCAATATTACAGACTCGCACGCACACCTGTCACTTTCAAATGACCGCCTACACAATACTTACCTGGTGTTAGCACCGAGTGGTGAAGTAAGATTATAGGTTTGGTTACTGGGTCTTTCTCTCAGGCAGCACCTTCTTTCGTCAAAAAGAGGTAAGTGCTGGGTCCATTGACCGGCGCCTAAGGGCCCCTGAATGGAAATCTCGACAGAATACAACAATGTTTTGAAATCGCAACATCAAGTGTTATCTTTAATGCAATGAACAATATGCAAATTTATCAAATATGCAAATTTATAGGTGTCATTCCCCTTAGTCGATTTTCCCTTACTTTCTCATACCACAGCCGGTAATTTGGTCTTAAGGGACACCATATATGAATACCTACCACTTGATTCCTCGAAAAATTCTACTGGTACATAATTTATGAACAGTATATAAATTATGAACGTACCTGTAGTTAGAATTTTGAATAATGACGGGGTCCGTGGAAAGTTACTGGTGCCAATGAGTGACAACGGTGACATTCCAACTGACCTTCCGGTATACAGGCGTGAGAATAAGTTTTAGTTTATTTAGTTAGAAGCGAACCGGCACCTTATCAGAGAGGATGTCTCTTAGGGTTTGCAACTCACCTACAACGCAATCAAATGGGCAGGGTTGAAAATAAAAGCTTGATAAAGAAACAAACAAGTCTGTTTGTGTTAATTAAATGTTAAAACAATTAATGTCCAGCCCTGCACAAAGAAGAATCAACGAAGAAGAGCCAACCCACTAGACGGAAGAAAATGGCAGCCGAGGTAGAACCAACAAGTAGAAGTGTAACAAGTAAGACCATCATCATATCAACTATCATCTACCCTCTCTAATCTATCTCTCTGTCTCTCTCTCTATTATATACCCGAGAAAAGTTTTGGTTGATTTTTGTAAAATGCTAGGGCTTTCTTTTTAATTCCATTCCCAGACAGACAGACAGACAGAGATAGACAAACATTATCTTATAGTATGAAATAATATTCCAATCCAGCCGAATTAATCCAGGGGAATCGTAAAAAAAACTTCTCAGGAATCCGAATTCACTTTGCGCTAAACAATGAGTTAAAATACTATAGGTGACGTTTTTACAGGACTATTTACGACAAATGCCCATTGACATGGAAGACGAGTCACAAAAAAAAAGGGAAGAAAATTATCTTTCTGCAACAATGAATGGATAATCAGTGTCAATTTCGTTGAACTTGGTTCATCAGGCAGAAAACTTTACCCTTTGAAAACTGATCCAGGCTAATCGTATAGGGAAATTAAGTGATCGACAATAATTGATTAATATGATCGACATTGGAAGGTTATATGTCCCTTAAGTCATCAACGAGAAATTATATAAAAAAAAACAAAACAACCGGGTTCTACCGATTACAGTGTTCGTAGGAAAAATGGAAAGGATATGAGGACACAGTGAAGAAGGAGAGAGAGAGAGAGAGAGAGAGAGAGAGAGAGAGAGAGAGAGAGAGAGAGAGAGAGAGAGAGAGAGAGAGAGAGGGGGAATAAAGGTGAAAGATAAAGAGAGAAGCGGTGAGGAAAATAAAGATAATATAGGATGCAAAAATGAAGAAAGAAAAATAAGGGTATTGGACGTGGAAATATGTGGAAGAAAAAAGGTTTAAAAGTAAAGGGGAAGAGTTTGAGAGTGAGAGAGTCCGAGATAGATAGAGACGGAAGGAAGAAGCATGGAGTAGAAAAAGATATAGTGATATGAATAGAAGTGATATATTGAGAGAGAGAGAGAGAGAGAGAGAGAGAGAGAGAGAGACAGACAGACAAACAGGGACAGAGACAGAAAGAGAACGAAGTAGAAAATATATAGTGATATGAATAGAAGTGATATATTTGAGAGAGAGAGAGAGAGAGAGAGAGAGAGAGAGAGAGAGAGAGAGAGAGAGAGAGAGAGAGAGAGAGAGAGAGAGAGCACGAAGTAGAAAATATATAGTTATATGTCTAATAGAGGTGAGTAATATAATGGCATACTATTAATCTCTATTTACAGTGTGCCACACTCGGGCTAGGTAAATATCATGATTAATAAAGTGTAGAGGGTAAAAAGAAAAGGATAAAGAGTAGAACGTAATGGAAAGGGGGTTAAATCGAAAAGTAAAGAGAACATTCTGAGAGGGGGGGAGAGAGAGAGAGAGGGGTTTCTGGAGATGTGAACGTAATTATATAATGGTCAAACATAGCCAATGACACTTGATCTTCGATCAGTCGGGATACTTTAAACGTGGCACAGAAGCGGACCGTTGATCAAGAGACAGAGAGAGAGGAAGCGCTAATGATGCATGAAAAAAGACAAAAGTGTTCAAGCGGGAATCCGATGGCGGACAATGGGAGATTGTTTGAAAGGACGACCAGAAAAGGTAAAAGTTAATTCTTATGTTACAAAGCTGAATGCTCATGTATTTGTTGCCCCTTTGTCCTACCATAGATAATTATCTTATTGTTTCATTGTTTACGTTGATGGGAAG
>CM042138.1:105714887-105747387 GCA_023376005.1 Doryteuthis pealeii | reverse complement strand
AGTGTAGTATAATTACTTTCTTCAGTGGCGAACTCATTTGATATTTTCGAAGTTTGTCGAGGTGGCGAAGATACTAAATGATCAGGAGAGTGAGCCAAATCTCTGACTCAGTTGATTGTCTTGATGCTGGCAAAGGTCGGATTGCTATCAACCAGTTCAACTTTATCAACTAAAAGTTCGCTCATGCTAGTACAAAACAAATCGTCTAAATAGTACAGGGCCAGATTTCATTAATAACGATAGCACTATATTTAAATAGAATGGAAGCGCGTGGTGTAATGGTTACAGTCATGGGAAATGGACTCGTAGCCCCGGGTTCAAATCCTGGTAATTACATTTCACTTAGCGCTAATACCCTTGGGAAAGGTATGAATCATACTCTCCCTCCAGCTATGGGTAAATATTAGGGCAGACTGGTCTCTTTAACCGAGCGTACCTGAGCCCTTAACCTGTTAAGTTTTTAAATGCCCAGGAGAAGGAAAACTCTGAATTCAAACCTGTTAAACTCCGCTTAAGAAATTGACCTTGTGTCGCATCCTGCTTGTGTGGAGGGGTTGGTAAATATATATATATTTAAATAGAATGAGTTCTGACGTGAATAGATAGTGAACTTTGAAATATACAGATAAAAAATACCAAGAAAATTTGGTACAGCTATGGGGGAGGGGAACTTTGTAGGCAACGAGTTAAAGGGCTGATTTATATATTTACCCAACCCCTGATGGGAGTGAATTCCCAAGAGAAATACGCTTTTGAAACTAGGAAAAACGCAGAAGAAATCTAATGAAATGAAAAGATTTGAGCAAAACTTGTTTTCAGAGTTTTTCTATAAGTGTTGAGATTTTTGTGATATAAGGCGTGTGTTAAAAGCCCACTTTTATTTAAAGACTCGCCGAGAACCATGTGATCAACCTCTTGGCCTATCACTGGCAGTACTCTGCTGCTGAAACAATACTTAAACTGAGCATACTGAGCATACTGGCCATACTTACTTTGAACCTTCGTGGACGACGGACATAGGAGTAAATAACTGGACCTTTAACACTACGCAGGATAGGACTTATTCACTTACCAAAGGATTCCATAACTCAGGACTTACTTACTTTAAGCCCTTTTCAATTGGCCAAGGATGGCATTTAAAAACTTAACAGGTTACGGGCTCAGGTACGCTCGGATCTTCTTCAATGGCCAAGGATAGCATTTAAAAACTTAACAGGTTACGGGCCCAGGTACGCTCGGACCTTCTTCAATGGCCAAGGATGGCATTTAAAAACTTAACAATAAGTTGTCGAAACTTAAGAGTCAAACGAGTTTTCTCGAAAATATTTTTCAAAATCTGACCAAATCAACATTTTAACCAAAACAATTGACCAAACATTACCAAATAATACCATACAACCCGACACTCTAAAGCCCGTAACCCATTTGGAAGACAAAACTAATCTAAACCTTTTTGGCATTAAATGATCCAAAAAGGTTGATATGCCGTTAAAAAAACTCAAGCAAATAGATTTCATAATACCGTCAATGTATCGTTCTACCTGACCATTTCACTGGGATGATATGGCGTCTAATTACCAGTATCACTATTTTTACTCAGTAAATACTCATTCAATCCTCGTGATATGAAAGAACCGTATCTGAGTGAATATAACTCTGCATTACACACATACTAAATAAAGTTTCTAGACAGTTAATAACAGTCGAAGTGTACATATTCGGACTTGGAAATACTCATGGGTAGCGAGAATATTCGTCAACAATTAATAACAAGTACAGATTTCGACGAGCCGTTGGGAGAAGCCCCTTAAAAGCAATATTAATACATTCCAGCCTTTGTAGATAGAGAGGGCTCATTATATTTGGGGAGTCAATAAATCACTGTGATTATTAATAATTTGTTTTCTTCTGTTTTTTTAAAAAAATACTATCTCCAGTTTCTCCATTTGTCACTGCAGAATCATACACACGGTAGAAGAATTCAAATTACCGTCGAATTGGCAGACAAGGCAACAAGGAAGCCGTAACCCAATATGGATCTTACCTTGTTGCAAGCCTACAGCAAAATGACAGATTATTTATAAATAATCTGTCATGTTGTAGTAGGATTGCAACAAGGTAAGATCCGTATTGGGCTACGGCTTCCTTGTTGCCTTGTCTGTCAATTCGACGGTAATGGGAATTCTTCTACTGTGAATATGATATTTATTCTACAGTAACCATTTTAATCAAATGATATTTTGTCTGTGACTTTTAATCGTTACCGTAATTTTACTTTAAAAGTATCTGTTGAAAGGGCCCTAAAATTTCCTTTTTTTACAACAATAAAATATGATTCCCCCTATGAAAATAATTATCCCTATCTTCTATACTAAACTCTCTCTCTCTCTCTCTCTCTCTCTCTCTCTCTCTCTATATATATATATATATATATATATATATATATAATAATAAATTTTTGAAGGCGTAATAATGCACATTTATGTTTAAAAAACATATTTATTTCTTTTTTTTCTTTTTTTTTTCATATTAAGGGTCCAAATATTTTCAAGCAAAGCTCATCATCAGGGAATGAATTATTTTCTCATAATTTTCATCTGTATTTAATAAATTCAATCGTGGTGTTGTTCATTGAATGTTTGGTGGTAACTGTGAAAAATTTTTTTTTTTTTTTTTTTTTTCCGGCGAAGATATAGTTACGCTCGGTAAATTCCGTAATAAATCGGTGCGGTGATCGTGTTCCGCGGGATTTTTTGAAAATTATTTCATATATAAATTCTTTTTCTTTTTTTTATAATACTATAAAATAATGAAGTCCTGCTCAGGGACACTGGAAAAAATTTTTTTTGTCATTTTTTCATAGTGAGTTCGAAGCATTAATTAAAATGTAATATAAATTTTTGAAGGCGTAATAATGCACATTTATGTTTAAAAAACATATTTATTTCTTTTTTTTCTTTTTTTTTTCATATTAAGGGTCCAAATATTTTCAAGCAAAGCTCATCATCAGGGAATGAATTATTTTCTCATAATTTTCATCAAAAAAAATCTTTATTCCAGTGTCCCTGAGCAGGACTTCATTATTTTATAGTATTATAAAAAAAAGAAAAAAGAATTTATATATGAAATAATTTTCAAAAAATCCCGCGGAACACGATCACCGCACCGATTTATTACGGAATTTACCGAGCGTAACTATATCTTCGCCGGAAAAAAAAAAAAAAAAAAAAAAAAAATTTTTCACAGTTACCACCAAACATTCAATGAACAACAACACGATTGAATTTATTAAATACAGATGAAAATTATGAGAAAATAATTCATTCCCTGATGATGAGCTTTGCTTGAAAATATTTGGACCCTTAATATGAAAAAAAAAAGAAAAAAAAGAAATAAATATGTTTTTTAAAACATAAATGTGCATTATTACGCCTTCAAAAATTTATTATTACATTTTAATTAATGCTTCGAACTCACTATGAAAATAATGACAAAAAAATCTATATATATATATATATATATATATATATATATAAAGGTGTGTAAAAAAAGTATTGAGACTTTTTTTACTTTTTGACATACCTTGTATTCTGAAAAAGAAATAACGTTCCATTCATTGTTCATTTCCAGCTTGGTAAATACAGCTTCAATCTCGTTACTTTTATGACATACCTTGTATGTTTACAGCAGTCTAGACAATACAGTGCCAACTATAGATACTTTTCGATCATCAGATTTTAAGGGCACTAAGGGCATTAAAAGAAAATTGACGACAGTGCTTCGAAAATCAAAAGCAGGGTTACAGAGGTGCTTATATCAATGAAAAACTCGTGTGTTGAATTCCAAGGGAGACTATTTTTCAGGAAAATTAACGTTTCATTATTCGTTTGGTTTTGTCTTAATAAATGCAGCTTCAGTCGTGATACTTTAATAAAACTCGTGTATACGAACTTCTAAGTTCTGCTAAGATATAATTTTGCCATTAACTTCGTTGATATAATCACTGCAAAATAGACAGGCTTCTCTACTGTCTCTTCTCATTTCTTTTAGATTCGTACCTCCCCTTTCTTTTAGCCTCAGATTTTCCTCCTCTTCCCATATTCGCCTCACTTTCCATGTCCATAACATGGCTGCTTATTCTGAGAGAGAGAGAGAGAGAGAGAGAGAGAGAGAGAGAGAGAGAGAGAGAGAGAGAGAGAGAGAGAGAGAGAGAGAGAGAGATTACAGGCGACGCTGAAAACAGATGATGTTTTATCACGACAACAGTTGTGCTACCATTTGCCTCAGGTGGATGGAAGATGGTAGGTTGATGGTAAAATTTATAGGAAGCCCATTGTACGCATAGAGCGTGTGTCTTTAGAAAATCAAGACACACCTTCGTGTTTCTATTCGCATGCGTACAGATTAAGTGAACGGGAGAGATGCGCTTGTATATTAACTTAAAGTGTCTTGCATTTAGTAATAATAATAAAGCGAAATATAGATTACACGCGACATAATAGCAAGTGTAGGATGCGTGGAGAAACAGACGAAACGGTTAATCAGATTATAAGTGAATGCAGCAAACTAGCACAAAGTGAGTACGGCACTAGGAACAACTGGGTGGGAAAGGTGATCAACTGGGAATTTTGCAAAGGGGCCGGGTTAGCTCAGTCGGTAGAGCGTTCGGCTAGAAGCCACAAGGTTCCTAGTTCGATACCGGTCTCCGCCAACTCAGCGTATGAGTAGCACAGGGATCTGTGCGGTAAAGTAAGGAGCTGATGGTAGGTGCGGCGCTCCACCTCAGATGCTAAAAAACAATCTCCTTGGTCTAGCGCTATTGAAAAGGGGATAGACTCCCTCGCTGACTGGCTGATACCGACTTTAGGCCGCCCCGTCGACTTTACTTACTTATATGCACAAACCAAAATTTGCCCGAGAGAATGAGACGCATAAAGTTTTTTAGGATTTTCAGACGCACACGGATCACCTAATCCCTAACTGAAGACAAAACCAAGTGTTAACAAGATAAAAGAAGTTGTCATCTAAGGTTTTTGCTGTTCAGGCGGGACATAGAATAAAAATGAAAGAAAACAAAACGGTAGACAAATACCTGGACCTTGCCAGAGAACTGAAAAAACTGTGGTGAATGTGATAGGAATTGTAGTTGGTGCACCTGGAACCGTCCCTAAGCGTTTGGAAAATAGACAAGGGGAACTGAAAATAACAGGAAGACAATAGTATAATTGCTCAGCTTTGCACACGTCTTTATTCAAGTTTGAATTAAACAAACCAACAAAAAAACAAAAGAAATTCAATCCTGATACATTTTCATCCCACCTCATATATATATGGAAGCGCGTGGTGCGATGGTTAAAGTCATGGGAAATGGACTCGTAGCCCCGAGTTCAAATCCTGGTCGTGGTAATTTCATTTCACTTAGCACTAATACCCTTGGGAAAGCTATGAATTCTACTCTCCCTCCAGCTATGGATAAATAGTAGGGCAGGCTGGGCTCTTTAACCTTGGTTGGGCAACCGGTCTAGGAGAAGGAAAACTCTGAATTCAAACCTGTTGAACTCCGCTTAAGAAATTGACCTTGTGTCACATCCTGCTCGTGCGGAGGGGTTGGTAAATATATATATATATATATGGAATCAATTGATTGGTTGACAGATTGATCGATTGATCTTAATAGAATTTCAACCCGTTATGTGTAATTTTATGCCTAAAGATTAGAGAATGAATTTCATTGTCACTTCATATTTGTATTTTTGTGTAATTGTTTCTTAAGATATTCTTTATTTGCACACGGTCTTATCGGGTGTTATCATAATGGAGATTCGGTATCTGTCTGTCTGTCTGTCTGTAACTAAAACAATGTTGCTGCTTACATCACAAAATCACCAGAAAGTTTATTAATACGTATTTAATTTATAGTCAAAATCATTAATACATAGAATAAATCTTATTTATTAACTATGCTTATATGAAAATCTGAGTTAGATTTGTCTCAAACCAACCCATGTTATTGGTGCGTTTAAAATTCTGCAATGTGTCTCATATATCACTAACAACAGAATTGTTAACATGGGCTAGAATACTGAGAAGAGTCTCGGAGATCCAAAGAGATTTGTTATCTCTTAGTCACCAGTGAAAAACTTGCAATGAGTGACATAAAAATAGAAATGCGCAGGAGAAAGTGTACGTTATGTAATGAAAAATTAATCATATACTAATTCAGTTTGCTTGTCGTTATTTTTCTAGGTTTTAATTTTTGGGACTCGTTTTCTGATATACATACGCGTGGGCCTTATCTTGATTTTACATCTAATTTTTACACATACATATACGCATATGAGGTAGGTAAAAGGATAGTGAACAAGAAATGATAACTCAAAACAAATCTAAGAGTTGAAATATTTCGTCCGATTTATACGGACATCGTCAGCCAAAGATTTTTATTGAAAGAAAAATTACGTACATGTGATTTGGTTAGGGGGTGAGTTAGTAGCGGAAGTGAAGGAGGGAGGATAGGGGCTGACATGAATGAAGTGTGGGGATAGTTTACAGGAAGTAGAGAGAGGTTGGGAGAAGATGGGCACAGGGGTAGGTCAAGGAGGAGGGTAAAGTTCTTGGTAGTGGTGTGTTTGATGTCAGGGGAAGATAAGGAGAAGGGGAGAGTTGAGTTATATTAGGTCACTGGGTCAGTTTAGTGGAAGGAGGGGGGAGAATATATACGCATATACACTATTCTATTTTCTGCATATACACTCGCATCATTGTGTCACATATGTTCATATGAATGTTTTGTGTAGTTGTTTCTTAAGAGTATTTTAATCAAATAGACTTAATTTTAAAACAGATCTATTTCACCAATATTTGGGTCGCTAACACGTACTACCACTCCATCTCAGAGTGGACCTGACAATACTGGCAATGAGGGGGTACTCCACACTCAAGATCTTTAGAATTGGAGCCTCGCCATCAGATACAATTTAGTATTATATCCAAGACACCCGCTTATTTTTTTTTGGGGGGGGGTCTTTTCCCACTTCAGGGGATACGGTCAGCTTATTCTACGCCCTGCCAACAGGGTGCAAGAGGAAATAACATTAAGGTGAGAGAAAGAATTGATAAATAGAAAAATGAGATGAAACCTGTTTATTGGTTTGTTTGGTTTGTTTTGTTTTACGGCAGATCAACCTCAGTGGGTCATTTAATGCCAATAAAGTTTTGAAATAAATCAATTCTTAATGGATAATACAATTTTTTTATAAATACATTTTTCTATTTAACCCATAGATGGGACCCTAACAGGTACTACCACTCTGGGTCAGAGTGGACCAGGGAGCAATGGTGATGAAGGGGTGCTCCACATTCCCCAAACCTCAAAAACTGGAACCTCTCCATCAGATAGAGTTTAACGTCATTCCCAGGACATGTAGACCCGCAGCAACCGCCTTCTAGCACCCATATGATAAAAAGGGATTGGGGCTTACCATAAGGGCAATAGGGTTGGGAAAATCATACAGGTGCTAGGGTTTGACGTGACCAGCCGATTGATCGGAGGGGGCCTCTCCGACCGCCCGTCTAGCCCAAGATAGGGCCAAAGTGGAGTATTGCATGTCATGAACTGCTCATCCACCTGGGCTCTATCCTTAAGCATCACGGGTCGCCACCCACGGCCAACAGGTGGCCCCATTGGGGGAGTTTTACCCCTCTGCGGAGGTGCAGTCGGTGCATTCTAACGCCCCAGCCGACAGGGCGGGAAACCTGTTTAGTATCAGTGTAAGACATATTTGGTGGAAAGGAAGAGTGTAAGTTGATTGAGGAGGTAGGGTTAACATTCTATAGATAGCGTGAGTAAAAGCATAAAACATCTTTTTAAAAAATGAATGTCGACTGCTGATATGACATTTCTTTAACATGGCGGACAAACAGAATGTAATTATATTGAAGATGAAGACGAAGCATTATGTCGTCATAAGACTGAAGTACGCGTACAGCAAGGATAAGGAAAGGAAGCTATAAGAATGCTGGCTGATCAACAGGGAGACAATAAAAGAGAGATACATAAGAAGAGCAAGACGAGAGAGAGAGAGAGAGAGAGAGAGAGAGAGAGAGAGAGAGAGAGAGAGAGAGAGAGAGAGAGGTTTAAAGGAACGAAATAAGGAGAGATGTTAGCGTGAGATATTTACAGGAGTGAGTCAAAATTTTCGTAATATTTTGGTACGTACTAGTTTGCAGCGTGTATATCACGTGATCGAAGCACTCACAAAACTGTGGTAGGTACCAGCTATGTATATAACGATAAAGATGAGGACAACAGTCCAAAAAACCTAGATAATACAAATCACCAAGCGTTATCTCTAAAAATCCAGACAAAATGGAAAACTAGCAGCAATATGTGTTAAATACCAACGAGACTATTCTGAAAAGAAAAGAAAAATCCTTGTAAATTTTCAAACAATATTTCCGCTCTGTTAGTGGAGCTTAGAGAACTCTGATCATATCCCCTGCAAAGGACTAAGAACCTCCTTCCAAAAAAGAGAGTGTCCTGAGTATGACACTAAACTGCATATGATGTTATGGCTCAAATTCTGGAGATCTGACCGCCCTGTCGCTGTGGCTGTATAACATATCATGCCACTCTGTAGAGGGATAAAATCCCCCCAATAGAGCAACATCTTGGCCGTGAGTAGCGAATCTTGATGTTTAAGGACGGAATCCTAGTAGCTGAGCAACAGTCTACTTTGGCGCTTACTTAGGCTAAACGGACCGTCGGAGAGTCCCCCTCTAATCAAACAACTGGGCACGTCAAGCCCTAGCAGTTATATGATTGTCTCGACCCTATGGCACTTATAAAAAAAACCCTTTCTATCATATATTTGCCAGAAGGTGGTAGCTGCGGGTTTTGTGTCCTGGGCATGTCGGTAAACTTAATCTAGTAGTGAAGTTCCAATTCTGGGACTCTGGGGAGTGTGGAGTACCCATTCATTGCCATTACCTCCATGTCCACTCTGACCCGGAGTGGAAATTTATGTTAGGTCTCATCTATGTGTTAAGTAGATAAAATGAGTTTAAAAAATTGGATTTGAAAAAAGAACAAATAAAATAAAATGTCTTAGGTATAGAATAACCCAACAAGGGTTGACATGCCGTAAAATCCAACTATCCATCCATTCTGGATATCCGGGGAGTATAGACAATCCCCGTTATTTCCATTACTCTCAGATCCACTCAAATATGGTGTGGTAGGATCTGTTGGGGTCCCATATATAGATCAAATAGATCTGTTTAAAAATTATTCGTATTCAATAGAACTGTATACAAAAAAAATCAGTAACAATTACAAAAAATTAAATATGACTCGATTCTCTAACTTTTAGGCATAGAATAATCACAGACGGGTTGAAATGCCGTTAAGTTTAATCAATCAATCAACCTATTCTTCTTTCATAGGGAAGAGACAATTCTATGCATCTTCTATGGAAAATATCAAAACGCCTAAAATTTTAATTGAAAAAATATAATATACTCTATACTATTCTGGACTATTTGTTGATTTTTGCAGCGAGAAATTGTAGGCGCATCAGTTGGCCTAAGCCTAGCCTTGGCCACCTATTTTACCCATATAAAGTTTGTATCATGTATTGAACAACCCCCTAACACGAGGCTAAAATTTAGGTCTGAAAAAGTCATATGATAATGCGAGTGTATACGGCAATTACTGTGCAGATGTAAATACAGCCTCAATCTCGGTTAATTTTTAACACGGCTCGTAGACATGCAAGCATATCTGTTAATAGGATTGGAAATATGTGAAAAAGTGTTAAGATAGGCAGACAAAAATAAGTGAAGTGTAAAATTGAGTTGGATCAACTCTTTGAAACTTGATTTGTATTAAACCAATCAATGAAAAATCGATTTTTCTAGGTTTATTTTTCATTGCAAAAAGCACAAAATAATTCGTCGAAGAAAAATAGAAACGATGTAATAATAATGTTACAATTTATGGGTGTCATTAATTGTTAGCAGACCCTGTAAGCTAGAAATTAAAAACAGGTCTCTCATATTTAAAATCTAGGGAGCCAGTGGAAATTTAACACTGACTGTTAATAATCCTTGACCCCTAGAGGCGCGAATCTCATGCGCCATGAGAAACACGCGTCTTAGTTTTGAGATTAGATTCGACCTGACTTTGAAGCAGAGCAGAGTTGCTGAGGTCGATCTCTTCCGCGTGGAAAATCATGGGCTAAATAAAAAAGCTTGATCAAGCAACAAAAAAGTCTTCTTAGTTCATTTAATTACAATGACTAAAATCAAGCCAGAAGAAAAGAAGCCCTTAGATAGAAGAAGACACAGTTTGAAGATTCAACAAATAACCAGGGAAATGAACATTAATATCATCTCCAAGTAGTTCTCTAATCTGTCTGTCTGTCTGTCTAAAATCGAACTCTCTCACTCTCGTTTATACACCCGGTGTTTGATGTCGACGGGGTATATAACAATAAGTAAAAAAAAAGTAAAGTAGTCGGGGCGACCTAAAGTCGGTATCAGCCAGTCAGCGAGGGAGTCTATCCCCTTTTCAATAGCGCTAGACCAAGGAGATTGTTTTTAGCATCTGAGATGGTGCGCCACACCTACCATCAGCTCCTTACTTTACCGCACAGATCCCTGTGCTACTCATACGCTGAGTTGGCGGGGACCGGTATCGAACTAGGAACCTTGTGGTTTCTAGCCGAACGCTCTCCAAATGTTCGTCCACCTATACAACTTGGACTGCGCCATTTGTGACCAGATTCCAACCAAAATTCCTGGGAATGTTAGTTATGCCTGCAAATATTTTAAACGAGGGAACTGTTTTTTTGTGGAATCTGTATCTCCAAGTCTTACTCTCTCCTTGCTTTAAAACAGTGTCAGTCTCATAGAGCTTACTAACTCTCTTGATAATCGTCACAAGAAATAGAGGGTTCTCTCTATGTATATGGGATAAAACCTATTCTGTCACTAGGTCAGCTGGAAAAGGGAGTCTTTTGAAAGATCTAAAAACCCTGATGAACCCAGCAACGTCACTGATAATACGTTCCAATGCATCTATAAGATGTGTCTAGTATCTAAAAAATCACCCCCTAAATATCGGCATTGAGAGAGACTGAGAAACGGGAGAAGGGATAAGTTTATAGGTTTAATTTGAACTTATGTTCACTGGTCGTTCTTTGGTAAATAGCTGGTTAAAAAGGGTATGTGAGTTCGAGTTTTGCTGAAAACATTGTTTATTATAATTTCCTCGTCCTCTGGCACAAAAAGGCGTCCTGGGTATGATTCTAATCTTATAGTGAGGCTTCAGTTATGGAGGTCTGGGGAGAGTGGAGCACTCCTTAATTGCCATTACTCCCAGGTCTACTTTGACCCGTAGTAACTGTTTTGGTTTTATCTGTGGGTCAAATATATGTGTTTAAAATGTATTCCTGTCCGATAAAAAAAACCCTGTTAACTAATAACTACTCATAGATGTAAATATGAACATACGATGAACACAATTCTCTAACCTGCAGACATAAACAACTCTAGACGTGTTGCCATGCCATTAAAATCAATCAACATTTACCAGCATTTTTCTCTCGTGCTGTCATACATTGACAACCTGACTGTGCTATGATAATAATAATAATAATAATAATAATAATAATAATAATAAATAATAATAATAATAATAATCACAGAGTGAAAATAAAAGAGAGGGAAAAGGTCGACAAATACTTGGACCTTGCCAGAGAACTGAAAAAACTGTGGAACATGAGGGTGAAGGTCGTACCAATTGTAATTGGGGCCCTTAGAACAATCCCGAGGTGGTTGGAAAAGAGCCTGGATGAACAGGAAATAAGAGGAAGGATCAAGACCATCCCGACTACAACATTATTGAGATCGGTTGGAATGCTCAGAAGAGTCCTGGAGACCTGAGAAGACTTGCTGTCACTCAGCCCCCAGTGAACTACCGGCTACGGCAGGTGTGAAAAACTCGAATGGAGTGAAATAATAATAATAATAATAATAATAATAATAATAATAATAATATTCTGGTTTTCTTTCATATCACTGATAATCCTATTATCTAATCACTAACGTTGCTTCCCCCCCCCAGCCCTTTAGAACCAAAATAACCTGAAAGCGTATGAAAGAAACTTCTTTAGAGATCACAATCGTTTTTTTTTTTTTACAAATCTTTACACATTTTTCTTATAAGCACGTATTTTAGTGCGTAGTATTCAATTTAAAGTATATTCTTTTCTATTTTCTATATATACATAAAAACAAAAAACAAATTTAAAAATGTTAGCTATTTTAGAAAAGAATAAAATTGATTTTCCGCCTGAGTTATCCTTTAGTAAGAAGTAATTTTGGTGAATTTGGTTTTCGAATCATCGTCACTGAAAAGAGCCAACAGGGAAATAAATCCATAAATAAATGGTTGAGACGTTCGTATATACATATATATATATATATATATATATATATATATGTGTGTGTGTGTGTGTGTGTGTGTGTGTGTGTGTGTGTATAGTTTATTTTAGGTTTGATACTGCTCTGTCGGCCGGTATTGAGCACCACTTTTTGATTTTTTAAAATAACCTTTTAAAAAACTTGTTCATTCTCTTTCTCTTTCTCTCTCTCTCTCTCTCTCTCTCGCACACACACACACACACACACACACACACACACACACACACACACACACACACATATATATATATATATATATATATATATATCAAAAGTGATAAGACAAATACGAATAGATATTTTGTATTTTTTTTTATTGTTCTTAACTACTTTTGAGTCCCATCTATGGGTTAAATAGAAAAATGTATTTATAAAAAAATTGTATTATCCTTGAATTGATTTATTTCAAAACTTTATCGGCATTAAATGACCCACTGAGGTTGATATGCCGTAAAACAAAACAAACAAACAAACAAACTACTTTTGACTTTAGGTCATCGTCTAGGGAAATTTCTTTTTGTGGAAAAATTTTTTTTTCAAGTTTGAAATATGAGTTATGTTATTTTTGTTGAATGAAAATTATTTTCTGGTATCTGTCTTTAATTGGCCTTTTGTAAGGACACCTGGTAAATTTGTGAGGTATATGCTAAGTAAAAGAAAGGGTATATTTCAAATTAACCGTGTCTGTTTGCTTTGTTTATTTATTTATTTCGCTGTCTATTGTATTTCAAAGCGGCGCCATTTTTATACACTGAGGCTGTATTTCCTAAGATAGAAAGGAACAATGAATGAATCGTTATTTTTCTTCAAAACAAACCCCTTAGCATTCAACACAATTATTCCAGCGATTTTTCCATTAGTCAAAAGCACCTGTGAAATCCCCCTTTTTTTTTAGTACGATACTGCGCCACCATATTTTTTTAGTATATCCCGAGCGTCGTCAAATCTTAATCATTAGAATTAGTTTAGTAAGCTAGAGAAAGTCGCACATCACTTTGTCGTTAAAGTGGTGTACTTGCATAATCTTATGTTTTGCAGCCCTGTCAGCTGGAGTTTGTAGAATACGCCAACTACACCTCTGAAAAGGGGCAAGACCCTCCCAATGGGACCACCTGTGACTGATTAGTACATGACATGCAACATTCTACTTTGGTCCTTACTTGGGCTAGGCAGTCGGTCGGTCGGTCGGTCGGAAAGACTTCCTTCGATCAATCGGCTAAACATGTCAATCCCTAGCACTGATATGTCCGTATTGCTTTTATGGCAAACCCCGAACCTTTTTATTATGTGTGCTAGTGTTACATAATTATTAGATCCCTAATGCTTTTATAAGGTATTGTAGAAATCATAATGGCGATTAGTACAGCTGATGGCCTTGAGAGTGAGTGACAGCGCTTGACCTCACTCTGACCTTGCTTTCCGAGGATAAACTGTGAGAACCGGAACCCTGATAGAAGGCCCATCCGGTTTAAGGATATAGTAAGTAACTCAGTCAGTTAGAACTTAGAAGCCGAGCTAGCAACATGTAAGCCTCATCTGCGCAGATTGTCTGGGTTGGGGATTTGGAATAAAGTAACATCAACGTAAATCGAAGTCTTGTGTTTATTACCTAAAAACTAACAATGACACAGGGCTTCTGATAAGGAGTGATCCCCAACAGAAACCAGACCCGGAATCCTCAATAGAAGACCAGACGAGACCTTAGAAAATATACCACACCAAGATAGATGATAGACGACCAGAAGCAAAGCCGGCCAGAGGAGAAGACGACTAGAGTAAGAAGTAAGAAAGGTATATAACGTTATATAGATTTGGTACGGTGAAAAGATCAGTATATAACACTAGAAGACAGTAACTGAGGGCCTTACTGTTCTGAGTATAACCTTAAACTGCATCTAGTGTTGAGGTTCCAATTCTGGAGCTCTGTGGAGTGTAGAGTACCCTTTCATTGTCATTACTCTTATGTGGACTCTGACCCGTTGTGACAGTATCTGGTAAGGTCCCATCTATGGGTTAAACAGATACAAAAATGTGTTTAAAAAGAATGGTATAAAAAAATAAAATACCCAATAAGAATGAATAAAACAAACTTCTTCGGTATAAAATAACCCAGTGGTTGACATGCCGTAAAATTCAAGAAACCAATCTAAGTATTGACACCTAGACAGCATTCCGGGCATCAATTCATCATCACTTTATAAGGTAAATCGCTCTGCTGTGCAAACATCATTTAAATTTTAGAAATTAGTTATTTTTCGATCCCCCTCATATATCATCATAGTCATGATGATCATCGGTGTTGACAATTCGGATTCCTTTGATTCGATCTCATCATCCGTCACCATCGGCCATCACTCTTGGTAAGTCCTCTAGACCGCACCCTATGTCCGCATAGACCTGACGAATGTAAGGTTTTGCTGGTTGGCTGTAGGAGTCCGTTGGAGAACCTTGCTTATGAGTCCGTCCTTACTTCAACAGCCGTGCCAAGAATGTCTTGTTTGCATTTAGTCGATACTTAGTGAGATATGAGGTAAATGGCGATACAAATACTGTTTTGTAGGCTGCAGCTTCAAGAATTTGTTCAAAATAGCACGCATCATACTTTTATAAATCCCATGTAACCTTTTTTCAAGCGTTTTGTTACAATCCAAGTGGTGCAATCATGCAGTAGTACTGACACGTCTACAGCTTTGACATTTCGAAAACATTTATTATTCAATGGTTTCCAGGAGACGCTAAAATGCATAATATAGGCGGGCAGCTTCCCATTTGAACTATTGGCGCAATACAATCTTATTTCAGCCCTGTGTCGCATTATTTTAAGCCTGCTTAATACTATGAGTAAGCTATTAACATGTGTTTAAGGGAATGGAACATTGACAAAAAAAATTAACAAGAAAAGAGAATAGAATAATGTTACATGAAGCCAGAAAAAGATTTGGAAGGAAAGAAAAAAAGTAAACGTATGTTTGTATATAAGAATTCTGGTAATTCCTAAATAAATATTCCGAAAAGCAAAAGGGTTTAGAGTTAGGCATTGATGGGAGAAGAAATTCAGTTAATGGAAAGGAGCAAGAAAGAGTAATTGAAAAACAAAAGAAATTTAATGTAAATTGTGACTACGTAGAAAAGCGAACAAAACACAAAATATCTGTGATGGTAAAAAAAGAAAAGAAAAACATAAACAGACAAGTTTATGCAGTTAAGTAAATAAAAAAATGGGAATGAAACTACGAAAAGCAGAGGAGGAGGAGGGACAAAGAATAATGAAAGGCAAACAATAAATGAAAAATGATTAAAAACGAAGAAAAACAAGAAAAGAAGAATGATGAAAAATGAATAATGAGAAGAAAATCCAGAAGTTAAAAATGAAGAATTATAGTGAATGAGAAGAGGTAAAAGAAAATCGAATGTAGAATAAGTAAAAATGAAAAAGAGTGAAGTTTAATGTGAAGATAAAGAAATGAAAATATTTTTCTTATCAAATACTCGAATAACAAATAAGAATTAAAAAAGCTACCATAAAGAAAACGTGAGGCGGAAATAGACAAGTTTGGTTTTGTTTGTTTGTTTATGGTTGATTGGTTTGTTTTGTTTTACGGCATATCAACCTCAGTGGGTCATTTAATGTCGATAAAGTTTTGACATAAATCAATTCTTAATGGATAATACAATTTTTTTTATAAATACTTTTTCTATTCAAGCCATAGATGGGACCCTAACAGGTACAACCACTTCGGATCAGAGTGGACCAGGGGGAAATGGTGATGAAGGGGTGCTCCACATTCCCCAAACCTCCAAAACTGGAACCTCACCATCAGATAGAGTTTAACGTCATTCCCAGGACATGTAGACCCGCAGCCACCGCCTTCTAGCACCCATATGATAAAAAGGGCTTGGGGCTTACCATAAGGGCAATAGGGTTGGGAAAATCATCTAGGTGCTAGGGCTTGACGTGACCAGCCGATTGATCGGAGGGGGCCTCTCCGACCGCCCGTCTAGCCCAAGATAGGGCCAAAGTGGAGTATTGCATATCATGAACTGCTCATCCACCTGGGCTCTATCCTTAAGCATCACGGTTCGCCACCCACGGCCAACAGGTGGCCCCATTGGGGGAGTCTTACCCCTCTGCAGAGGTGCAGTCGGTGCATTCTGTTTGTTTGTTTAATGGCAAAAGTTATCTATATGTAGAAGAACAATAGTGGTAATATTCACTCCATAGCTGGTGGGAGAGATGAGGGGGTTCATACCTTTCCCAAGGGTATTAGTCCAAAAGTGAACTTAATAGCGTGACTGGAGTTCAAACTCGATTATTACGATGTCACAGTCCAGCACATTAGCCAGTACACCACAGGGACTCCCCCACCCCCATTAGTGTGGTAGGTGCACTTGAAATTATAGACAGCACACAGAAATCTTCCATTCATTTTCCGTCTTTTCTACCTTTTTTCTTTTTCTTTTTTTCTTTCATTTTACGTCTTCTTCGCCATTTGAGTGTAAATTTATTTAAAAAATGAAAAAAGTAAAAAAAATTAAATCAAGACTGAAAACACAGAAATAAAACATTTTCTTAGTTTTCTTTTTCTTTAATTAAAATGAAAAAAATATCTAAAAAATGGAAACTTATGCCCATGCCTAAAGTTTCTCACGCTCTGTCGGTGGGGCTTAGAATACGGTGACTATATTCCCTGAAGCGGGTTAAGAATCGCCTAAAAAGGTGTCCAAGATATGAGATTAAACTGCATCTGATGGTGATACTTCTGGAGAGTGTGGAGAGCTCCTCCATTGTCATTTCTCACTGGTCTACTGTGTTCCGCAGTGGCATTATCTCTCACTTAATATATAAAATAAATCTGTTTCAAAATCATTAATTTTCGATAGGGAAAAAGTGAATATAGACGTACAATGAATGCGAAAACCTAACTTATATGCATAAAATAACCCTAAACGGGTTGAGATGCCCGTTAAGATAAAGTGTCCCACTACAGATATTGAATAAGGGACAAAATAGATAAGTAGTATGTAAAATTTGCGAAGTGGTCTATTGCCGGTATCAGCCGAACATCGAGAAAGTCTATACCCCTTTCGCTAACGCTACAACAGGGAGTTTTTGCCGAGTGGAGCGCCACACCTAGCCTAAACTCCCATATGCTTTACCGCACAGATGCGATTATCCAGTCTGTACTAAACATGCACTGAGTTGACGAGGGTCGATTCGAACCCGGAACCTTGCGGTTCCTAGGCGAATGCTCTACCGACCGAGAAGAAAAAACGAAGATATCTAAACTCATAAAGATATCTTGTGATCTCATTGGAGGAATGGTAGTCATTATAGCCTTCTATAAACTCTATGCATAAAATAACCCAAGACAGTTGTAGTGCCGATAAAATATATTAACAGTTTCCCACTGCGCCACGAGAACTCACCCGGAAATAGATAGACAGATTGTAAGTCAGGGAAAAGATAGATAAAATAAAGACAAAGAAAAACATAGATATTTTGATAAAGATGTTTGGTGGACACGTTGGATAAATGAACTCTGTGCATAAATTAACGCCAGCGGGTGTAGATGCCGTTAAAATAAATAAATTGTTAGTTTCCCTTTACACAACAGGGACTCTCCCAGAAATAGATAGATGGAGAGATAGACTGATAGTGGGTAAGGAACAAAATAGATAATGTAAAGGCAAAGAAAAAAACCCTGAAGATATCTTAACTAATAAAGATATCTGCTGGTCGCGTTGGATGAAAACCATTATAATCTTCTTTTGGGAACATTTCAAATATGTCTTCGTTTTATATTGTAAGTTTTCTCTGTTGAATTCACCATCTCCATATGAATCAGTTGCCCGACCAGATTTAGCTCCTCTTTTATTTTGAAAAAAAAAATTCAGTATACATTATTGCAAATGTAAACGACTCGCCTACAAAAAGGTGCCGAGAATAGCGTCTATTTCAATAGCAGTTGTAGAAATTTCGACAAAATATAAACAATATGAGGATCCTAATTTGAGTGTAATCGAGTGAATTGTTGACAACCTGTTTATTTAATTGAAGACTTAGTTCACTCGGCCTTGGCATTTAAACTTCTTGAGAAGAAGTAGAAACGGTTGCTCGAATAACTATATTGTTTTCGTCACACCTTTTATTTGTACGCAGGTGTGTCAAGTAAGATGTAGAGATACAGGTGTCTGACAAAAAAACAAAAAACAAAAAAACATGCACTTTTTACACCGGTAAATGCATACAGAATCCACATGTGTTTAAACTCAAAACGCGTACACGCTCACTTGTATATGTTCATTACCGCCCAGAAATAAGTACACCCCAAACAATTTTTCACAAAACTTACTTTCTTCTAATTCCAAAATATAAGGATTTTATTATTCCAAGTCGCACATTATACAATCAAAACGGATATTATTTTCTAGTATTTATTATCAAACTCACAAAGATTGAAAAATAATTAAAATAAAATTATAAGACTTCTGTAAACAAAAATAAAATTTATTATCATTACTAGCAAAAAAATACAATCCGGGCGGTGTAAAAATATTAAGTACCTTAAGGAGTTAAAAATTCAATGTAAATTGTAAGTAAAATCATCAAATTATTTATTAAACGAGTAAAAAAAAAAAACCGATTTGAAATGGAAACTTAGTTCTGATAAATTTAAATATATCTTCTATCTATACATATATAAAGGGCAGTTGTGTGTATATGTATGTCCGGAGGAAACTTTGAAAATAAAATAATTAACGACAAAGTAAATATATATACACATTAAATATCACCAGGGTTTTGTTTTTGAGAAAAAATAATAGAGATTTGATTTATATTCGAGAAGATAATTAGAAAATAAAATTTAAATGATAACAGTATGGATTTTTTTCATTTAATATTTTAGATAATAGACATGAACATTTCTTTTCAGAGTAGCTGGATCAATGCAAGATCTATTTTTTTACACAGTGATTTAAATGGGGCATCCCATGAGGATTCAACTCACGATTCAGTAATAATGGATCTGCGGGAATAACTTAAAAAAGTCCCCCTCTACCCAGGCGACGCCGGGTAGCAGCTGTTAGTAGTAAAATGAAACAAACTATATATAAATATATAATATCGGTGATGTATTTATTAAAACTTGTTTTAAAAAACAATAAGGTCCGTATTGTCTACGGTTGCATGCACAATTTTATGTTATGACGATTTGGGGTACTGTGACGTAAGAAGTGACGTAGTTTCGGTTACAGACAAATAGACTTAATCTATATTATTAATATATTTCACTCCCTATAAGTGTTTTACTCGTTTTGATTTGTGATCTTTCATTGTTGACAGAGTGACAGCAAGTCTCGTTAGGGCTCTTTTTTATTAGCCTAGTAGATATTAGTAGCGCTGTTGCCTGGATGATATTCCTCAAGTCTTCATTTATTTTGAGTTTATCACACCAGGATTAGCTGGTGGTCTTTTACTAAAGTCTGAGTGGCAGTAAGTCTCTTCTGGTCTCCAGAACTCTTCTTGGTATTCTAACCGATCTTAATGTTGCCAGAATGATGTCTATCCTTCCAATTCCTCAAGTCTTTTTTCAAACCTTTGGAGACCGTTCCAAGTGCACCTACCACAATTACCTTTACACTCAGGTTCTACAGTTTTTTCAGTTCTCTGAGAAGGTCCAAGTATTTGACTGTCTTTTTGCTTTATCTCATTTTCACTCTGTCGCAAAATTTACTAGATGTCAAATTCTTTTGTTTTCTTGTTAATTAAAATGAGGTTTAGTCTTCCGACCGTAAGTGATTCGTTTTGTATCTCAAAATCCCTGAGAATATTTTGCATCTCATTCTCATGGACAGATTCTTTATGCATATACCATTTAGTAGTATGGTCAAAATGTAATTTCTTGCACAATTCCCTGTAAATGATCTTTTTCCACTTCTACTCGTTTTCCTCATTCACTTATGTGATTTAACAGTTTTGTCTGTGTTTCCATACATCTTACACTTGCTATTCTACTGGTTTGTTTTGTTTTATGGCATATCAACCTCAGTGGGTCATTTAATGCCGACGAAGTTTTGAAATAAATTCATTCTTAATCGATACTCAATTTTTTAAAACACATTTTTCTATTCAACCCATAGATGGGACCCTAACAAGTAATGCGAATCTGGGTCAGAGTGGACCAGGGAACAATAGTGATAAAGGGGCGTTTCACATTCCCTAGACCTTCAAAAATGAAACCTAGCCATCAGATAGAGTTTAACGTCATTTCCAGGGCGTGAAGACCCACAGCCAACGGCTTCTAGCACCGATATGATAAAAAAGGTTGGGGCTTGTCATAAGGACAATAGGGTTGGGGCAATCATATGTGCTAGGGCTTAACATGGCCAGTCGATTTATCAGGCCTCTCTGGTCGACCGTCTAGCCCAAGTAAGGGCCTAAGTGGAGTGTTGCATGTCATGGACTGCTCAGCCACCTGGGTTTCATCCTTAAGCATCACCGGTCGCCACCCATGGCTAACAGATGGTCCCATTCGGGAGTCTTACCCCCTCTGCAGAGGTGCAGTCAGGGTATTCTCACGCCCCAGCCGACAGGGCGGCTATTCTATTGCGTCTTATCTATTTCGCTTTGATATAATTGGTCCTTATGGCATTGTTTTGTGCTGCTATTATGAAAGATTCAGTTTCTAAATTTACTAATTTACTAGGTGCTTCTGATTTGTAAAACTCTTTAAGGGATTATTATAAGCTAACATATTCTTATATCTGGCAGATCTATCTTAGATGCAAATGTATTTTTAAAAGAAAGTCAATTTCTACATTGAGATGTGTCAACATTATAACATAAATTCGTGCAAATTTTTACTCTTGGACTTAACTCCACTATCAGCTTGTAATATGAAATATCACACACACACACAACACACACACACACACACACACACACACACATATATATATATATATATATATATATATATATATATATATATATATATATATATCGCACGGCATTTATTAAGTAACCCAACACGCGCTCGTGCTTACCACCCAGCCATGTTTTCCATCCTAGGTGTATCTAATAACGATCTCCAACTCCAAATACTTGAGTCCTTGTACATCTCTAAAATCCAACCAATCCTGTGCACACAAAAGACTTTCCAAAATCTATTACTGTTTGATACTTCCAGCTTAAGCCTTTCGTGTGGGGGAACTAGAAACTTTCAAACGGGGGGAGGGGGCCCCACGGTTTCTAATTATTTCTCTTTCATGATGAAAAAAATTTTTTTTCAACAACAATCCCGATCTTAAGTCCAAACATCTATCAATCGAATTTCTCTGATGAGATTGATCGAAAAAAGAATAAATATCAACTTAAATTAAATATCTAATTATAAGAGTTCCCTATTTTTCTTTTTAGAAATTGCCTCTTTTAAGATGTATACGCTTTTACGTAGTCTAATTAAATTTTGTACCAATAAAAAAACCTCTTTATATATATATATATATATATATATATATTATATATATATATATATATATATATATATATTAAATAAGTAAGCCTAATGAGTCAGAGAATATAATAGCTTCGCTTGACGGGTCATCCGGATAATTCTGACTCAGAATTATTCTGATGAACCGTTTGGAGAAACCTAGGTAGATATTCCTTGACTAATCAGGCTTAATTTATTATTTATTGGATCTACTTATTGTATTGAACACTTAGTATATAAAACTTAAAAAACTCTTACAGTATTTTTTTTCTTTTGGACATATTAATAGTACCATCTAATTATTTTCAGGAGGTGCATAGGATTTGGTCTTTTCCTTTTTTTATAATTTTTTTTCTCCAGGCAAATGTTTTATATTGTGTAATTACATACTACAAAGCCGGGAGTCTTTTTTATACTGTCGGAGTTTATATATATATATATATATATATATATATATAATATATATAGTGATAAAATTTTCAATAAAAATAGATGGTTTTATCATAGCATGATCATCTCGTCTGATAAGAGCATCTCGACAAAAGTATTTGATAAACTATAAATATTAGGATGTAGAAATTGCAATAATGTGGCATTTAGTATTCCAGTAGTCGTACTAACACTGGAACGATTAAGAAATATATTGATTGTTATATCAAGACAATGTGATGAAATCCATTTTGGTAATACAAAAGACCATACTAATGGGTAGTGCTTATATTCTTAAAAAATCTCAATCAAATATGCTCAATAACGTTTGAATTATTTACCGCAGGTCTCAGGGGAAAGATTGGGTAAAAAATTGTACTAAACATCAATCCAAAGAAGAAATAAATAATGATAATAATAATACAAACCAGAATCGGGTCTTGAGAATGAAACATAAATGTGGGACTTTGAGATGAACTTTACTTTGACTTTATCCCAGCCAGAAGACCAGACCTAATATTGATCAAGAGAAAAAAGAAGTTATCAACAGGTATATTTTTCAGTTTCAGCAGATTAAAAGGTGAAGATAAAAGAAAACGAAAATATAGACAAATACCTGGTTTAAGACAAATGGAAAATTAGAGCCGTGTTTATTTCGCATCTTGGGTTAGCTCAGTCGGTAGAGCGTTCGGCTAGAAACCACAAGGTTCCTAGTTCGATACCGGTCCTCGCCACTCAGCGTTAAGAGTAGCACAGTGATCTGTGCGGTAAAGTAAGGAGCTGATGATAGGTGTGGCACTCTACCTCAGATGCTAAAACAATCTCATTGGTCTAGCGCTATTGAAAAGGAGATAGACTCCCTCGCTGACTGGCTGATACCGAGTTTAGGCCGCCCCGTCGACTTTAATTACTTTATTTCGCATCTTAGCCTGACTAAAAAAAAAAAAACAACCATCATAATCCTCCTGATTCTCCCTCACCAACCATCCAACTATCGGTCATCACCCCAGGTCTTCTGTGCGGCATCCAGAAGCCACGCAGAGCTTATTGATGTTGATCCTTGCAGGTCGATCCACACTGGTGTGTCCATGTTTTGGTGTCCACTGAGGAACGTCACTGACGAGTTTGCCTTGCTTCTCCAACAGTGTCCTGTATGTCTTGTTCACCTCATATGGATGATTTGTGTAATAGAAGACAGTTAACCGAACAACTGTTTTCTTGTTGGATGCTGCTTTCAGGATTGGTTCAAGGCACTGTTTAACATACTTGTGTGGCACCCAATAGTCTTATATTATTTTTTAAAAGGCCGAGACAAAAATTGCACACACACACACACACACACACACACACACACACACACACACATATATATATATATATATATTCGATTTCGACTCCATGAGGTTTCATCCCATGAACAACCTACACAGTGTTTTGTTTATAGTGGTGATGGCTTATTGTTATATATATATATATTTGAGAGAGAGAGAGAGAGAGAGAGAGAGAGAGAGAGAGAGAGAGAGAGAGAGAGAGATGATAATAAAATGTGAATAACCAAATATAACATAGATATATAGATTGCTGTGGAAGAAAATGAAATATATATATAATATATAGAGAGAGAGAGAGAGAGAGAGAGAGAGAGAGAGAGAGAGAGAGAGAGAGAGAGAGAAAATAAAAAAAAGCAGAAAACTTATATGATAGACATAAAAACGGGGGAAATAAAGAGAGGCCGAATATAAAGAATAGCTGAAAGGAGCAAAATGAAAAAAAAATGATGATAAAATAACGGAGGAACGTCGGCCCAGAAGGTTAGGAGGAAAGGAAAAATGTGGTTTATCTAGAGATTGGTTGATTTAGACAAAAAAAAAGTAAAAATGTATTCGATATTGATTACCTCCCATTTCTGAGTCTCTTGTTCGATTGACAACGCAGTCTACCCCCTCCCCCCTGCGGACTAACAAGGAAAGATTCTTTGACATTTCTGCACGAACTTTTTACTGCTCCATCAACCGTTTTTAAATGCAAGCAACCAGTAAAAAATACAGACTCACAATTGAAGTATAGAAATAATAATAATAATAATAATAATAATAATAATAATAATAATAATAATAATAATCACTAGTTAAAATTGGTCTAAAAACTCGCATTGAGGAAAAATAATAAAAGCAAAAATTGATTATACGCAGAAGAATAGCAAGTGTAAGTTTTGTGGTGACAAAGATGGAACAGTTAATTTACACAATAAGTGAATGCAGCAAACTGGCACAGAATGAATAAAAGACTAAACATGGCTACATAGAAAACAGGATCGCCTAGGAACTGCGCATTAAAATTTGACCATATTACACCAATCTGAATATATTCTAAAAATGAGACGGATGAAATTCCCTGGGACTACAAACGGGTCAGGCAATCCCACTTAGAATAACACACATAGCTGTAATTAACAAGAAGAAAAAAACTTGTCACCTAGTGTATTTTGCTGTTCAGTAAACCCCAGAGCGTAAATAAGGAAGGTGGAAATATTGACAAATACTTGGGTCTTGCCAGATACCTAATCATGAATGGAAGTAATCGTCAGCAAGAGAACTGAATCCTTCAATACAAGAACTCAGCCCGTGTCCCGAAGAAGGTGTGAAAGACCGAAACGTTATAGTGTCGACATCACCACGACTAATAAACTTCCATCCAGTATAACATCCTGTGTTTGTCTACTTTTCTCTACACCTGATCACGAATGTAACCGTGATATCAATTGGAACGGTCCACAAAGCTTGGAAAAGCAACTAGATGAATTGATCAGAAGAAGAATGAAGACTATGATCTGCTAGAATACTTATAAGAATTCACCAGACCTAATGAGACATGATGTCACTCAGCCTTCAATGAGAAACCACCTGTTAAATATAGTTAAAAAACACACACTCATAAGGAGTAAAATAATAATACTAATAACGAAAATACAAGGCTGGGCATGACTGGATTGGATTGGTGATTCACTGGTAATTGTGAAGAAACTAAATTTTGACCATACAAAAATGATTTATACACAAATCAGAATCAGTTTTTGATAACGAAACGCATAAAACTCTACGGGTTACCGACGGGTAACCTTATCTCAGCCAGAAGACCAGACTTAGTATTGATTAAATAGAAAAAAGAACTTGTCAACTGGTAGGATTTGCAGTCTCAGCAGATCACTGGGTGAAAGTGAAGGAAAACGAAAAGATTGACAAATACTTGGACCTTCCCAGAATATTAAAAAAGCATGGAATATGAAACTGGAAGTGATACCAATTTTATTTGGTGTCCTTAGAACAAACTAGGGGAATTGGAAACCAAGGAAAGAATCAAAAATATCTTGACAACACTCAGAAGAGGCCTTGGAAGGCTGTGGAAACTTGTTATCACTCACTCCAGTGAAAGACCACCAGCTAACTTTCCCTCACCTTAAGTCGCAGGTGAAGACCCATTGAGGGACTGTAAAAAATCGAAAGTAAAGCTGAAAACTAACTAAATAAAAATAATAATGATGTTAGTAATAAAAACATCATCATCAGTTAACTCATTGGTTCAAACGGCTGTTGGTTCCACGAAGATGGAAGAAAATGTTACATTTTTGATGTAGTATTGACGTGAATGCCTTTGAGAGAGTCAAAGGATGCTTTCTAATATCTCCAGAGAAGTAGAAAACTAATGAAGATTATTTTGGAAGAGAAAGCGATAAAAAAATATTTTCTAATTGAACCTTTTTTCAACTTATAAACAACGAGAATGTATGACGGTGCACAGAGAATATATAAACATCGAACATGAGTGATAGAATAGTTGGGGAATTGTGGGCAATAAACATTTTTTACATAGATACTTAAGATAACTGTGCAATTTTTTCTTGTCGGATCTAACATAACTAAAGACAGTTTTATCGTAGAAGTTCTTTTTTCTCAGGATCTTTAACAATTCTACAGGCGTTCTTTCTATACCTTTAACAGTTCTATATGCGTTCTTTCTTGACCATTAACAGTTCTATATGTGTTCGTTCTAGACCCTTAACAGTTCTATAGGCGTTCGTTCTATACCATTAACAGTTCTAAAGGTGTTCGTTCTAGACGCTTAACAGTGATCTATGCGTTCTTTCTAGACCCTTAACGGTACTATAGGCGTTCTCTCTAGACCCTTAGAATTTCTATAAATGTTATTTCTAGGTTCTTAACATTTTTATTGTAGTTTGTCTAAGAGTAGTCCTGGGCCGTAGTGGATAACGTGCTGGACCCCGACATCGTAGTAAGCGAGTTCAAACTCCAGTCATGCTATTACGTTAACTTTCGGACTAATACCACTGGGAAAAGTATTAACCCTCTCATCCCCCAGTTATTTGTTAGATACTAGCACTGCTGTTCTTCTACAAGGGAAGTTTTGGTGTTAAAATAAATTGGGAAGGTTAATATGCCTTTAAACAAAATATCACTCTAAACCTTATATTTCTAAACCCTTAAAATGTCCATAGTATATTTTCTCTTGAACCTTAACATTTCTAGAGGTGTTATTCTATGCCCTTAACATGTCTATTTATATTACGATCAAAGCACGCTAGATCACTGAAGTTAAGCAGTGAAGAGTCTGTTCAATACTTAATTGGATGACCTTTTAAGCAATACCAGGTACTGTAAGCAACATGGCTTCCCTGTTCATCAAAATGACTTGATTACCCATTAAATGACCCCACAAAAGTTGCTATGTCGTAAAACAAAACAACAAACATGTCTACAGAATTTTATCCCTCTAGACTATTAACATATCCATAGAAGTTTTTATTTGAAGACCCTTGATATGTCTAAATAATTTATTCTCTCAAAGCCCTTAATATGTCTATAGAAGTTTTTCTCTCTAGACCCTTAATATGTCTATAGAAGTTTTTCTTTCTAGATCCTTAACATGACCAATGAAGGTTTTTTTTCTTTAGTCCCTTAACAAATCCATCGAAAGTTTTTTTCTCAAGACCCTTTATCTGATAATAGGTTTTCTCAGACTTTTATGGCTTTATGACTTTTTTTAGACACTTAAAGGGTATAAAAGTTTTCTCGATAGATCTTTAACATAACGATAGACTGTTTTCCCGTAGATAACCGATATGTACGTAAAACATTTTCTTCTGAGACATTTAACATTAACCTTAAATAGAAAGTTTAATCTCAAGACCCTCCCTTTTAAATGTTCGTTGACAGTTTTCTATCCGGAGATATAACATAGAAAGTTTTCTCCGATGACTCATAGCACGTCTCTAGCAATTTTTCTCTCAGGATACTTAAGATGACGATGGAAACTTTTAGCGTCATACCCATTACACGTCCATAAAGGATTTTCTTCTCAGATCTTTAACATATCTCTAACTTGGTTTTTTCCCCAATGGAATACACTCAGTGGACCCGCTCTGACACCTGCGTCAAATGTCTGTAGACATGGACAATCTCTGAATCGACCCTCATGCAAAGAGTATGTGAACACTCTCGGTAAACCAACGAGGTGTCATAGTTTTCCCTCGCGAGTCGTTGACCGAGCATTTTAAATATCTAAATATTCTTTGTAAGTTAATTCGCATCATTTCATAGATGGTTCCTGGGAGACTAAATTATAATTTTGCGAATTATGTACTACCACTGCCAAAAATTATCAAATTAGTACACTTAGAGGATGTTCTTTTAAAAAAAAATCATTAACAGAAAATAAAGTACTAACAGATAAAACGCAAAACATTTGAATGTATATTTTACGAAGTTGCAATGTTCAGCTATTAAAGGAAAAATGTTTTCCGTCTCCTCTTTTATTAGTTTATTTACTGCTAAATCGAAAACAAAGGTGAACATACTCCAAGTGTGCTAATATCCATTATTTTTGCCAAGGGTAATATCCCTTACTTAAAGGAATACTATATGTCGTATTTTATTATGAGTGGCAAAATAAAAAAAGAGGGGTTGTCAGTGGTCAGAAATTAAGGAAAGCGTTACCGACAGAAATTGCCTATTATATATAGCTGCCAAAAAACTGCATTACTCTCTCTCTCTCTCAAGAAAATATTTATTTATGACATGTCAACCCGTCTAGTGTTATTTCATACCTTGAGGTTAGGGAATCACGTTCATTGGAGTTCATATTTACATTTTCTGTAGTTTCTTTTTGTAATCAAATAAAAATATTTTTAAACTGATCTATTTGATCCATAAATCGGACCCTAACAGGTAAGGAGTGGACCTGTGAGTAATGGCAATGACGGGTTACTCCAAACTTTCCAGGTATAATGAAAAAAGATAATGGGCAAATAAAAAAGTGCATGAAAAAGTTTCGATGCTAAAACTTGAAATATCCAAATTATGTATTCTTAAATTACATTACTAAAAACTTCATGTAGATTGCACAATCGTTAGACTGAAATAGGAGAAAAAATGGCTACCGTGTTTAAGTTATGTGGAATTTTTCACATGGCATAACGTTTGAACATATGACGCACGCACGTAAATATATAATTGATTTTTAGAAATCTGAATAGATCGAATACAGATAAAATACATTAGAAATTTGAACAGGTGGTAAATGACACAGCATACATTTGTTAATGTCTGCACTTAGAAATCAATTCACTTTTTTCTTCATCAATTTATCATTTTCAGAATATTCTAGAATACATAGTTCTTTTTTTCAGACATTATATGCAATTATTATAAATTCTTTTATAAACTTGGGTGTCCTGTGCATGAAGATAAACTTCATCTAATGGCGAGGTTTCAATTCTGGACCAGTGAGGATTGGAGTGACCCATTTTCCAAGTCCACTCTGACCCGATGTGGTAGCACCTGTTAGGGTTTAAGTTTATTGATACACATGAAGTTAATGAAAAACATAGAATTATTTATACCAGTTAATTAATATACAGGATGTTGATAAAAAATTATTTCACAATATCCAATTTTATGAGAGATTTACCCTTTTCATGAAATACAGGAAACAGATGACATTAGTCTCTTGAAATAGGAAAAAAGCCTTTAGGATGCAAAAGTTGATTAACTCAGCTTTAGTATAATAATAATAATAATAATAATAATAATAATAATAATATATATATATATATATATATATATATATATATATAATATATATATATATTATGAGTATAACTCATAATTAAAATTAATTTAATATGAAGAATAATAGGAAGGCGTCTTCCTGTTTCGACGTATAGTTAGATAATTTTCAGAAAAGTATGGTCTCATACACACTTGTGTGTGTTTGTCTGCGCAACCCTCCGTCAAGAGTAGAGTTTTCCATCTTCTAAACTGATGTTTTACCAAGGCTAAAGAACTCACTTTAATAGATTCATGCATTTCCCAAGTTATTTCTCTTTCTCTCTCACCCTCTCTTTCTTCTATTCTGTCCTTCCTAATTATGTTTGTTTTCAGCATAAAAGCAAACTGTAGATCTCAGTTGTCTTCAAAATAAATTAGACAAAGCTTCGTAACATACCGAAGCGAAATATTATTTGAATTTAATTGTTTTGTGTTTTATCCCCATTTTCCTCTATTTTCAATCACATTTTATCGGATTTAATCAATCCGTTACTCCTCATATATATATATATATTTTGAATATATATATATATATATATATATATATATATATGTATATGCATTAGTAAATTTAAAAGTTAATTCTGTAATATCACTAATAAAGTATGTTATTTATATTTTTCAGGTAAGTGGTTTCTAAAATACTAAAATTTACAGTCAACCAATCAGATGGCAGCTCACACTGACGATCTTTCGGGCTACACGTATTTATTTTAAACTTTTTCTTTGATATATTTTGATTTAATTTTTAAAAAGAGCTGGTTACATTTGCTCGCAAATTCTTTATCTTGACACGCCGCACTGAATAAAATCGTAAGAAAAGGCTTCGAGGCCATTGGGTTATCATTCAAAATTAAAACTACAGGCTACAGCCGAATTTCCTCGTTAGAGACGGGAAAATCTCTGGCATGGGATTAAACTTTTTCACGTGACAACCATGTCCCTTAAGCTCTGGGCCAGGGATCGGCTTCCGGAAACACTTATCGAATATGACTAGTTGTATCGTCGCCAGGCTGTTACTTTGGTATATCATTGGGTAATAGTCAATTTCTTTCCGAAACAAATAATACGTCGATTAGATATGATTTTATATCCAGTTGCATATTTATTTTCCATGTTAATTTTGCGTACTTTTTATCTTTGTTTTTTGAACTACCATGTATGTTTAGAAAGGGTCACGGTGTATGTATATTTTTGATCGGTAACAAACGGTTTATAGAAATACATCCATTGTTTTCAGGGTCTTACTGTTGCACCGATGTAAACATTTTCTTGATCTTTAACAATACTTGCAAAAAGAGGTTGGTATTGTTTTTGTGCTGATGATATGTTGTATAATAAGTGACAAATTTTTTTACAATAAAATTTTAAAGTCTTATCGAATACCTTGTGAAACCTTTTTATTGAGAGAAATGTTTCGCATCCAATTAGGAAAACTATCTTGCTAATTTACGTTTTGATGATTCTATTGTACAGTGAATTGAACCAGTTATTGTTTCGTATATTTTTTCAGTTTATTCATGTCTATCAATCTATTCGAGAGGTACATACCAAACACAAAATATGAACCGGAAATGGATTCACATTACCCCCCACCAAAAAAAAAAAAAACGGGAAGTCTCTAGAACAATAGACTTAAATAATGATATATATTTTGGGAGAATAATAGAACGCATTTAAAATAAAATAAATTAACGGTGAACAGAAAAATATATAAATCCCCGTAATACATATAATTTTTTCAAGGGTGATCAAGAAAACTATTTGTTGCAATACGCGGTTTTGATGCAGTGTCATACTTTTTATATGTTATTTCAGATATCGAACAGTCGCTAAGTTGATACTGTGACTTTTAAACACAATGATATATATATATATATATATATATATATATATATATATATATATATATATAATGATTGATTTATGTAGGAAAAGTACCTCTAGATCAAATTTAAAGGTAACCAGTCAAATAGATAGACTCCAGAAATGGAAAGATCGTTCCCAGAAATTGTTTGGACCCAAATAACACCCCAAAATAATGAATAACAAACTAGACATTAAGTTAGGAGACTTTACTTCGAAGATCATTAGATTCCATAAAAGATAAAGGCCTCACACTAAAAAAAAAGGCAAGAAGCAGGCGATACCACACACATATGATTAGGCATGCGGACTACGCAGATGATCAGGCACTTCTTGCAAATACACCTGCACTAGCCTAGAAAAGGCAGCACGGAGTTCATGGGTTTAAAATGAAGGAGACATCTCCACACTCGATGGTAAACTCCTAAACTCGGCGGAAAATTAATCTATCTAGGCAGTAATATCTCATTCACAGAAAGCGATGTTAATGCCACATAGGGAAGGCATTTTCTGCTATAAACAGATTATCAGTTATATGGAAATCGATCTTACTGATAAGTTAAAGCGACAATTCTTCCAAGCCGTAGTTGTATCAGTGCTACTGTACGGCTGCACCACTTACACCCTAATGAAGCTCCTAGAGAAAAAAATAGTTTGACGCTGTAAAAGAATGCTACGTGTAATATTAAACAAGTAGTGGAAACAACAACCCACGAAAAAACAGCTGCACAGCCATTTGTCCCATACCACGCAACTCATCCGAAAAAGCCAAACAAGACACGCTGGACACGGCTGGAGAAGCAAGGACGAACTCCTAAGTGACGTTCTCCTTTGGAATCTAGCACATGTGCACACCAGTGTGGGCCGTCCAGTAAAGACGTATATTGACCAGCTCTGCGCAGATGTTGCTGCACAGAAGATCCCCACTCCCCGAGTGCAATGAGGGACGGTTTGCGGAGATTGTCATGGATATCCGTGCTACTAGTTTGACGATATATATATATATATATATATATATATATATATATATATATATATATATATATATATAGTTTTATTAGTAATATGAGCTAAACCACTGAAATTGAGCACTTCATG
>CM042138.1:105669887-105709887 GCA_023376005.1 Doryteuthis pealeii | reverse complement strand
TTTTCTCTCATTGTATGTCATAGATAAACTGCAATAAATTGCACTATAAATATTATCAAAACAGAAAACAAAAAGACAATTCAAATTTTTATCACATATATAAATAAATAGAAGATATAAGTCCTGTTTATTTAACAATCTCAAACATTTTCAATGATTTTCTTTTTGTGTACGTTGTCTGTCATCTCAGGTACATCTTCCTCATGCTAGTATGAGTTAACAAAGCTATTTATTCTTGCATTATGAAACACAATTTTTTTCTCATCTTTGGTTCGGCATGTTGTCTATCATCTTAAGTACACCATTCATATTTCAAAACAATTATGATCAGAATGAATTATTTAAAATAATCGGCAATAGGATAAAAGATCTCTGCGTTTTGCTGATTGACTTAGTGTTGCAATTTAAGGAAAATGTGCTTTTGTGTCAAATGTCTAATAAACATTAACTTCTTTCCAACATATGGGTATTCAGATGTCATTAATTGATTTCAGGGAAAATTCTGGCCCATAAACATGTGCCTATTGTATAGTTCATCCTATCTTACAAATTTGCAATCCGATGCCTATTAGGCCACTATGAAATAGTGGCAGCTAAAAAAGCTGTTACTCTTGTTTCGATATTAATATCAAATACTGCCTAATAATATCCGTTGTAATTGTATAATGTTCAGCTAAAGTTCATAAAATCCTTGTCTTTGGTTCAGAAAATTATTTTTATTTAAAAATATCTGGGTCTACTTATTCATTTTGTCCTTGCTGTCATAGAAATTGCGATTATAGTATTATTTAAATTCCCCCAACGATATTGGCATGTGACACAATGTCGTTTTAAAGTGGGGCCCCGCAGAAAGCAAACCTCCCATAGAGTGGTCCCATAAATATTTCTGTTCTGTCGGCAGTTCTTTCAAGAGTGTACAAAGCAGCGGGCAATAAAGCTAACCATTATCTTTTTATATGAGAAGCAGGCGTTTTCCCCAACCTGTGAGATGATTGATTTTTACACTGCCCAATACCTTAATGTGACAGATAAGTATAAAGATCCGGGTGAGTTGCAATTCAAAGAAAAAAAGGTGAAAATTAATTATGTATCTTATTCTTTTTATGTTGCAGAAAAAAATGAAGCCTCGAATGACCAATCATCAACGAGTTTGATGAAAATGAAAGCTTTTTTGTTGAAGAAGTTTTATTACTAGTGTGCATTAAGTAATAAAAAAGAGAGTGGTATAATGATTCTAGTGCGCCAGTTACTTTTTTCCCAATCGACAAGGAAAATCAGATCTTTCTCTAACGATGAACTGAGAGATAGTCTCATTCTCATCGTTGTAAAGAAAGAAAAAAGTTCTTTTGTGTTGATCATATTTGTTTACTTCAACTAACTACAACAATGTCAAAAGCGTAGAACAATCACTGAAAGATCGAATTCACTTAAAGAGTAATGTTGCACCGCCCTTTCCTTCTCTTCTTATCATCTTATAATACTTAGTTTCTATCTTCTTTACTAGGTTGTATATTCTGCAATGTGTCTGTCCTCTGCTAGCCGACATCTCTACTATCTCTTATATATTGGGCTGATTATCTCTCTGCGTTATGGTCTACTTTCTTGGGTCTTCATCTCTGTGTCTTTTGATGTTCTTAATAATGAAACGTCTTTCTAACGTCTTTATTTAGTCCATGTTAACCATCACGCGCGAGAGAATAGCCATCTTGGAGGCACGTCTGCCTCCCCGGAAAACCACGTCTAAACTCCCTTTTCTTAGTCTAGCTGTTCTCATGAATTGCTTTGAGTAATCAGAGACTAAGTACTAGGTCAGTGAAAGGCCAAGTCTTGTCAATCATCGTACGGTTTATTTAAAGGTAACATATCAATTATGTAACCGTAATGGCAAACGATCATAATAACTAGCATAACGGTCATTATTTACTAAGCTTGGCTCCTTCAGTAACACAGGCTTCAGAAAACCTGCTGCTAGTAAGTGGTTACCAATCTAACAATCCCCAATAGGACATCCCTATAATACAGGGTAGCCCACAATATACTGAACCATTGTAAAAGAACAAATTAAAATAATAACATTTTACTATACGACTGTGAGGTTTAGAATTTCAACAAAAGGAAATTTTTGGTGGCAGAATAATTTCAAGAAATTCTAAATTAAAATTTTTTTCCCATTTGCTTGCTTTATCTGCACGACCTCTTTTTGTGCGCTTATTTAAATTAGTCTGTACATTTAAATAATCTTAATACATTGCCATAGCTCAGGAATGTTATTAGAGATTAGAGGATTTACCCCGGAAACCTTGAGCAAAGTCAGACAAGTGCTTAACTTAAGATGTAACTTTGTATTCGTGAAAATAGAGGTAAACTATAAGATATCCCTTTTCGCATATATAGCTAAAAATATATTTGCTTATGACTCAATAGACTAAATGCTTACGATTTTTGAGTCAGTCTTTTATGGTTCACTATGTTATTTACTAATGTTTGTTCACTCCCTGTTAGCGAGGCTTAGAATACACTGACTGTATCCCCTGCAGAGGGGTAAGAACCATCTAAAAAGAAATGTCCTGAGTATGACTCTAAACTACATTAGATGGTGGGGCTCTAGGACACACACATTCGCGGTAAGGTTGTTACAATTTCTTGTGGTCATCTGTTAGCTTATAGCAATAGCGCTGTCCCAGCAGAGATCCTTTTATGTTAAACAGAGTGCGATCCTTAGGTGGAAGGTTGTTCCTGGTGCTCCAGTCTTGCAGGTCCTTCGTCAATGATTTCAAATGGACGTCTCTCAGTATCAGCGATTAAGTTAGTTAATCAGCCACGTATTCGTGGCTTTTGATTGGCTGGGGTTTAAACCACGTGACCTCGCTTAGTCTATAAATTTAAGTAGTGTATTGTAGCAACCACGTTATATACAACATATTCCACAAGGTGTAGGCTGGACGTTTAATTTGAAATAAATAGATAAATAGTGGTGTTAGTTTAGACTCAACTCAAGGACTCAAAATGGCCATTATGTTGGCGGGAAGGGAGAGGAACTGTAAGCCAAATCAAGTAATTTCCACCAGTTATAATGCTTATCTGCAATCAACAGCTGATAGTCTTTATTTATTTTATGTTATCAAAATGAATACGCATATTATAGCAAGTGGAATATGTGAATTAATACAAAGTAATCGGGGGACAATTGTTTTCCGTTTCAAATTATCCTTATTCCGTTTACTTTGTAAATTCCTTTTTTCCATTTTTAACTTTTGATAAATTCCTTTTTCCATTTTCTTTTGATAAATTCCCTTTTCCTTTTCACACGAAGTAGTGGGCATGATTTCCACCAAGTTAATAATGCTAATACTCATCACAGCTGATAGTGTTATTTATTTTATTTCCTGAAAATAAATACGCACATTTATTATATTAATAGCAAGTGGAATATGTGAATAAGTACCAAAATGTAGGGAAAAATTTTCCGGCTGAAATTTTCTCGATTCCGTTTTTACTTTTGATAATTTTTTTTTTTTATCTCATTGTATGTCATAGATAAACTGCAATAAATTGCACTATAAATATTTATCAAAGAAAACAAAAAGACAATTCAAATTTTTATCACATTATAAATAAATAGAAAAAAAGATATGAGTCCTGTTTAATTTAAACAATCTCAAACATTTTCAATGATTTTCTTTTGTGTACGTTGCTGTCATCTCAGGTACATCTTCCTCCATGCTAGTATGAGTTAACAAAACTATTATTCTTGCATTATGAAAACACAATTTTTTTCTCATCTTCGGTTCGGCATGTTGTCTATCATCTTAAGTACACCATTCATATTTCAAAACATTTATGATCAGAATGAATTATTTAAAATAATCGGCAATAGGATAAAAGATCTCTGCGTTTTGCTGAATTGACTTAGTGTTGCAATTTAAAGGAAAATGTGCTTTTTTGTGTCAATGTCTAATAAACATTAACTTCTTTCACATATGGGTATTCAGATGTCATTAATTGAATTTCAGGGAAAATCTGGTCCCATAAACATTGCCTATTGTATAGTTTTTCATCCTATCTTACAAATTTGCAATCCGTGCCTATTAGGCAACCATATGAATAGTGGCAGCTTAAAAAGCTGTTACTCTAGTTTCGATATTAATATCAAATAACTGCCTAAATATATCCGTTGTAATTGTATAGTGTTCAGCTAAAAGTTCATAAATACTTGTCTTTGTTCAAGAAAAAAAATTATTTTTATTTAAAAATATCTGGTCCTACTTATCATTTTGTCCTTGCTGTCATAGAAATTGCGATTATAGTATTATTTAAATTCCCCCAACGATATTGGCATGTGACACAATGTCGTTTTAAAGTGGGGCCCCCGCAGAAACAAACCTCATAAGTGGTCCCACATAAATATTTCTGTTCTGTCGCAGTTCTTTCAAGAGTGTACAAAGCAGCGGCAATAAAGCTAACCATTATCTTTTTATATGAGAAGCCAGGCGTTTTCCCAACCTGAGAGATGATTGATTTTTACACTGCCCAATACCTTAATGTGACAGTAAGTAAAGATCCGGGTGAGTGCAATTCAAAGAAAAAAAGGTGAAAATTATTATGTATCTTATTCTTTTTTATTGTTGCAAGAAAAAAATGAGCCTCGAATGACCAATCATCAACGAGTTTGATGAAAATGAAAGCTTTTTGTTGAAGAAGTTTTATTACTAGTGTGCATTAAGTAATAAACAAAAAGAGAGTGGTATAATGATTCTAGTGCGCCAGTTACTTTTTCCCCAATCGACAAGAAAAATCAGATCTTCTCTAACGATGAAACTGAGAGATAAGTCTCATTCTCATCGTTGTAAAGAAGAAAAAAGTTCTTTTTGTGTTGATCATATTTTGTTTACTTCAACTAACTACACAATGTCAAAAGCGTAGAACATCACTGAAAGATCGAATTCACTTAAAGAGTAATGTTGCAACCGCCCTTTCCTTCTCTTCTTATCATCTTATAATACTTAGTTTCTATCTTCTTTACTAGGTTGTATATTCTGCAATGTGTCTGTCTCTGCTAGCCGACATCTCTACTATCTCTTATATATTGGGCTGATTATCTCTCTGCGTTTATGGTCTACTTTCTTGGGTCTTCATCTCTGTGTCTTTTGATGTTCTTAATAATGAAAACGTCTTTCTAACGTATTTTATTTAGTCCATGTTAACCATCACGCGCGAGAGAATAGCCTCTTGGAGGACGTCTGCCTCCCGGAAAACCACGTCTAAACTCCCTTTTCTTAGTCTAGCTGTTCTCATGATATTGCTTTGAGTAATCAGAGCTAAGTACTAGGTCAGTGAAAGGCCAAGTCTTGTCATACATCGTACGGTTTATTTAAAGGTAACATATCATTATGTAACCGTAATGGCAAACGATCATAATAACTAGCATAACGGCCATTATTTACTAAGCTTGGCCCCTTCAGTCACACAGTCTTCAGATGCCTTAGAGAACCCGCTGCTAGTAAGTGGTTACCCATCTAAGTAAAAAGCAAAGTCGTCGGGGAGGCCTAAAGTCGGTATCAGACAATCAGCAAGGGAGTCTATCCCCTTTTCACTAGCGCTAGACCAAGGAGATTATTTTAGCGTTTGAGGTGGAGCGTCACACCTACCACCAGCTCCTTACTTTACCGCACATATCCCTATGCTACTCATACGCTGAGTTGGAGAGGGCCGGTCTCGAACTAGGAACCATGTGGTTTCTAGCCGAACGCTCTACCGACTGCCCTAATAGGACATCCCTATAATACAGGGTGGCCCACAAAATACTGAACCATTTTAAAAATTCATAACCTTTGTTTTTAATTAAGTTTTTATATTATTTTACATATAAGTAACCTAAGCAAATCGAAAAAGTCAAGTTGCCAAATAAAAGAACAAATTAAAATAATAGCATTTTACTATTCGACTGTGAGGTTTAGAATTTCAACAAAAAGACATTTTTGGTGGGAGAATAATTTCAAGAAATTCTAAATTCAAATGTGTTTCCCGTTTGCTTGCTTTATCTGCACGACCTCTTTTTGTGCGCTTATTTAAATTAATCTGTACATTTAAATAAGCTTAATACATTGCCATAGCTCAGGAATGTTATTAGAGATTAGAGGATTCACCCCGGAAACCTTGAGCAAAGTCAGACAAGTGCTTAACTTAAGATGTAACTTTGTATTCTGGAAAATAACCTATAAGATATCCTTTTTCGCATATATAGCTAGAAATATATTTGCTTGCACTATAGCTTATGACTCAATAAACTAAATGATTACGATTTTTGAGTCAGTCTTTTATGGTTCACCCTGTTTTTATTTACTAATGTTTATTCACTCCCTGTTAGCGAGGCTTATAATACACTGACTGTATCCCCTGCAGAGGGGTAAGAACCATCTAAAACGAAATGTCCTGAGTATGACTCTAAACTATATCAGATGGTGGGGCTCTAGGTCTGGAGTTTTTATAGTACCCTTTCATTGCCATTACTCCCAGCTCCACTCTGACCCAAAAGTAGTAGCAAATAGGGTCCCAAAAAGACCCGTTAAAAAATATTCGAATTGGATAGGATTGTGTGCAAAAAAAAAAAAAAAAACTTTTCAGAACCAGCTACACAAAAATAAAAATATAAATGCGGTTCCCTAATTTCTAGACATAAAATAACCTTAGAAGGGTTGTCATGCCGTTAAAATCAAACAAGCTTTTCGCCCAAGGCTGCTTACTGTATTTTCTGTTGCTAAGTACGAACTCATTTGAGTACTGAGCACTTTCATCTGATTTTAACTTCAGACATGATGATGATCATCATCATCATCATGATCATCATCATCGAAAAAGTCATATTTCTCAACTCTGTTCGTATAACAGAATAGAGAAAATTAATCTCCAACATCGGCATATCATTTAGTGAACCTCACTATAACCCCCCCCAAAAAAAAAGAAGGCAGTCTTTTTCTTGGAACATATTGTACAATTAACCTGTTTGGGACATACGCATGACGTTATTTGTTGTTATGTATTATGTATATGTCTAGTCCGTCTCACTCGTATGGTTTGTGAGATGGGGGGGCAGGTGGCCATATAGTTGCTCTTTTGTGGGGTGCTGTTTCCACGACCTATCCAGGACCATCTGTAGCATTCTCGTACAGCTCCCATCAGCTTATTCTCAAGGACTAGACATGCAGGTCACTGTTGGAGAAGCAAGGACGAAATCGTAAGCGACGTACTACTGTGGAAGCCAGCGCATGGGCACGGTAATGTGGGCCGCCCAGCCAGGACCTACATTGACCAACTATGTAGGGATAGTGGCCGCTGCGCAGAAGAGCTGCCGGAGTCAATGAATGTTAGGGAAGGCTGGCGAGAGATCATCATGGATATCCGTGCAAACTGCGCGACATGATGATGATGATGATTATGTATATTAAACATTCATATGTGCGTTGTTCGCGCGAGTTGTTTGTTTTTCCTTACCGAATGTACCGTGTTAGTTTATCCATGGATGCACTAATGCATTATATGAACTTAGTGTTGATTTCAAACTAATACCCACTATATTTATTGGGTCGTGGTCTTTACAACAGCGAGGGAACATGCATATCAGAAACAATTAATCATCAAGCAATGAGGTTCAATCCGAAATAAATAAATAGATAAATAAATAAAATGATTGCATTATGCATGTGAATATTCTTATTAAATATCACCTGTGCAGAAAAGATACCACTTAACCGATTATAGAGATCTCGATATAGTTCAATCATCATTTTAAACAATAGAGTACAGCAACAAATGGTTCTAGCATTTTATTGCTTATTGATATGTACTAGGTCTAACGTAGTCAGACTCAAGGCTACGAATGTTTCGTTGTTCATAGCATGTAATTTCGTTCTGGTGATAGTTTCGTCGCGAAAGAACCAGTGACACCAAAAATAAAAAGGAAGATATATATATATATATATATATATATATTATATATATATATATATATATATATATATATATATATCGGGCATATAACTACGTATTGAGCTCTTTTTAATATGTATAATCCTGACTCTTTCAGTTGTTCTTTCTGTCTATATTGATAGATTCTTTTCCTTTTATTTTCTTTTTTGGTTCGCTGTGTCTTTCTCTCTAAAGTTTATACACACACACACACACACACACACACACACACACACACACACACACACACACACACACAAATATAATATATATATATATATTAATATATATATATATATATATATTCTGTTTATTATGATATTACACGAAGGAAAATTTAAAATATGACATCGGACCCTAAAGATTCGAGCCCCATCTAACTTCTGTGATTGTGTGTGTGTGTGATTGTGTGTGTGTGATCGTGTGTGTGTGTGTGTATGTGTGTGTGTGTGTCTAGTGGGTCTATGATATGTTCCACTGACTCGGATTCCAGCAGTTGATTTCATATATTCTAGTGTCGAATGGGACACGCATTTACTCTGAGTTAAAAGAGAGTAAATGATAAATCGTAAACATTAACGCATTCTTACATTCATTCCACCAAGAGGGTGGATTTTTCTGCTAACAAATAACTTTGTACTTACACTAAACTAGGGACTAGGTGATATATATATATATATATATATATATATATATATATATATATAATATAGAGAGAGAGAGAGAGAGAGAGAGAGAGAGGGAGAGAGAGAGAGGGAGGGAGAGATAGATAGTAAATCTTATTATAATGGAGATTCGATGTCCGTCTGTAACCGAAACTATGTCACAATACCTTCAGGAATTGCGAGTTTGTCAATGTGTATTTAATTTATAGTCAATATCAATTAATACATAGAATAATGAACAACCTGTATTATATATACTCAGACATTAAGTATGCAACATTAAGCGGTCACATTGTTTGTTATAACAAATCTTAATAAATACATGCCCGCTATTATTGATTATACGGTTTTTTATTTTAATATTCATTTATAATTATCTAACGTATAGTTTTACGAGAAAGTATTTTACAAACAAGAATCAATCGCATGATCTTCTTCTACATTAAGATGTTTGAGCATTTAACTGTATCCAGTTTAGTTTTCCGCATTTCTCAGGAAAAAATTATTTAGTAATCTAATAACTTCAACCTTTTTTCAAACGATCCCAAATTTTAACAGCATATGCAGAAAAAAAAAACTCACTATTTATGTTCAATTTTTAAATGCCATATCTGTTCCAGTAGATGTCATTTCTATACATCAAAAAAAAAAAAAAAGAAAAGAAAGAAATGAACATCAAATTTTGAGTTGTTACTACACATGCTGTTAGAAATCTGAGATCATTTGAACGAGAATAGGTCAAATTATTAGATTACGAAATTATATCAATTTTTCCCTAGACCACTTTATATAGTCAAGTAATGCCGTGAACAATGTTGGGCAGGTTACGTCACACGGTTTAAAATGGAACTCTAACGGTTACGCAACGCTAGACCTTTTTAAAAATATATGGGTATAATCAAAAGAAAAGATAAAACAGTCAATCTACAGAATCCCCTGAAAAAGAGTGGAGGCTATCTGAAATATTAGGTTAAATAAAGAACATTAAAAACAACACAATATTTATCACTTTGAAATTTGAATTTTATTCCTTATATTAAAATACAAAATATGCTTCCATTAGAATCAAAAAGAGTTCTCAATATCCATCAAACACGCACAAACACGCGTACACACACACACACACACACACACACACACACACACATATATATATATATATATATATATATATATATATATATATATATACGTATGTGCGTGTAATTGGGTAGCATTTCTTCATTCAGTCATATTTGGTTAAATACTATGGATATCTCCTGTCTACATATATTGGTTTCTATGCTCTCGAGTCACCGAATGGATGGTAAAATATTCGGCCGGAATTGGCAAATAATTTTGCCATATACACATCCCCCTATGGTGGCCTATACTGCGGCCGAGAGTATTTTGGAACAAATAAGCTATTCCAAATTCCGGGCGGATATTTTAACATACGTACGGTGACTAGAATATATGGAAATTAGAATATGTAGACAAAAGATGTCTACTATTTAACAATATATATATATATATATATATATATATATATATATATATATATATATATTTGGGAGAATATGTGCTTAATTGAAGTCGTACCTAATTTTGAAAGTTAATTAATTAATTAGGCGGGCATACCTATTTAAATGTAAGGCTAAACAAATCGAGAAAAATCAATCAAATGTACATACAGAGATTGATTTTTCTCGATTTGTTTAGCCTTACATTTAAATAGCTATTCCCGCCTAATTAATTAATTATTAATTAATTAACTTTCAAAATTAGGTACGACTTCAATTAAGCACATATTCTCCCAAAAATTGTCGGCTAAAAAAAGCCATATCAAAACACATCGCTTGTGTATTTACTTCTCATATATATATATATATATAATATATATATATATATATATATATATATATATTCCAGCGTCTAAAAATAAAAGGTAAATTATGTTTGTTTTGTCCTCTGTGGGACCAATTTACTTTTCGTTCCCAAACATGAATTTCTAATTCTTATCAATAGGTTGTTCCTGAAATTTCATGTTTATGAAAAGTCATCTGAAAACCGAAGTTTCCAGCTTTTTAAAAACATTTTATTTATATAAATTCACAGTGTCATTATTCAGTCTTAAAAACATTTATAGTATATATCTATTTAATTAAGTAGAAGGTTTTTCTATCTATTTTTCTTATTTAGGTATTGTGTTTTCCGCTCCGATAATAGGTGATTACCTCATAAGAGGAAAGGTAGTTTTCCGTTACGGAAGACAAGTATTGGTATAATCGTCTTCTGGCAATCGGTAATCGCCTCGTAACAGGAAATGTGTTGTAATTTCAGCTATGGAAAATAAGTATTGTGTTAATCGTCTTTGTAACAGGGAAGATGTTGGTTTTCTGTTTGCCACGCCTTTTATTGTTAAGCAAATAGCTAGCACATAACTAGTTTGTAGAAAGCACACAGCTATTTTGTAGGAAGGTAGCATACCCTGCTAGTTTTTAGGAAGGTAGCACACACTCCTAGTTCTTAATACGAAAACAAAGTCAGTTGGGGATAAAATGAGTTGCACTTAGCTTCGTTCGGCTATTTCATCTCTCACGAAAATGTACCGTTTCTCATATATTGAACCTTTTTATAATAATCATAGTTCTGTCTTTAGGCTACTACTCGCTAATTCTAAAGTTGTAAAAGAGTAAAAGATGATACCCAATAAAAGGAACAATGATACTGAATCTTCTAAACCAGGGGTTACCAAACTACGGACCGTGGGTCTGATCCGGCCCGCGAAGGCATTTTATCAGGCCCGCCGAAGGTACTTGAATTTGTTTGTTAAAACGTACGGAACGCAAGACGTTATGATACTATTTAGATTTAAATATCATGTTAAGCTTACTAAATCTTCATGGACTTCATTACTCTAGGTAGGTTACAAAATTTCGTGCATGTGAGCATTTCACTTATTACTTACGCGATCCGAAATTTTCACTTGTTACGACTTGTTATAATAATAATGTGGCCCGCGCTTGTTATTTTTTCAATTATCCGGCCCACCGGGGAAAACTTTTGGTGATCCTTGTTCTAAACAATTATAGAGCTTGTATCATTTTCAGGAATCGGCGGGTGGCGGTTATGGAATATAATTCTGAACAAAAGAAAAATGATGTCAACCGTTGCGGTGGGCCGGATAATTGAAAAAATAACGAGCGCGGGCCACATTATTATTCTACCAGAAATCTTTGATCTTGTTCTTTTCTTAGCACTGCTATCTCTATTCGCCTTTTTATTTTGGTCCTATTATTTATGTCCACTCGGATCTTGGTACGGAACATTTCGTTTCCTTTCCATCTTCTCGCCAGCTGTTTTTAATGAATCCCGTATTTCCTCACAGTATATAGCAAGCTAGTCACGCAAATCATTGCTACTTTAGTGAGTTGGAATATTCATCGGTTGTTTTTCCAGACTAAGTTAAACCTAGAATATATATATATATAGGATTGATTATATTTGGTTTCTAGCATGAAGATCTTTGCAGAGTAAACTAATGTTTTAACATCCCTTTACAGAAAAGATTCAAAATAGACAATTGTATTATATTGATTTTTCCGAATGCTATCCTCATCTTTATCGTGATATATAAAAACACAATGTTTCTGTCATTGCACTCTCTGGCTTTCTTCAGATGTACCTTGTCCGTCCGTGCATATCAATGATTCAACCTGGGAAATCATTTTGAATTGTCTCTCTGTTGAGCAAACAAGGAATTGGAGAACTTACGAAGATCCTATCCAAATAATGACGTCATTGTTCTTACACACCCATTAATCCTAGAAGCGTCATAATCATCTAAAAACGTTTGTGTTTTTATATATCACAATAAAAATGAAGATAACAGTCCTAAAATCAAAATAATTCATATCAAGCCACATCTGAAAAATTCAGACAAATAATAGACGATTGTATCAAGCTTTACGTTGAAGACATAAACATATAACCTGTAAAATGTCTTTATAGACGCTGTGCATTTGAAAACAAAATAAAACTTCCTGACAGGAAATAAACCATTTTTTTATTGGGAAGCTGAAAAAGCATCACAGATAGTGATCTTTCGTTCCAGTCAAAAGATTATAACAATACTACTTGGCTATCAGTTAATCACATAACATTTTCAGATCAAAGTGATGCTATCTGGAGCGGTACATGATATAATAAAATATATCAGTCTCCCCCGGACGCAGTTTGGGCTTGGTAAGCTAATCCAAACATTTATTGATTACTTTTGGTGTTATTGATGTACGTACATTCACTTCCTCTGTGATTTATATGTCACAAAGGCTTTGTGCAAAAATGGATTTGTATAAACTAAGAGGAGAATAAAAGATGTGCGATTTTTAGTATAATTTCTTAAGGGAATTCGTGTGAAAAAGAAGTGACAATTACTATAAGAACAGAAAATGGAGAAATTGAATAAAAAAATGACTTGAGTTTTATGGTTCTGTTCCTAGTGCTTGTCTTATGAGATTCGTTAACGCACAAGTATAAACCCGTTATCTCTGCGGTACTTGTGATACATTGGCTGTGGTTGCGTCAAGCAGAGAGGTAAAACCCCACCAAAGGGGGAGGGGATGAGTATGACAATAAACTGCACGTAATGGTATTTTGTTGGAGTTTGTGTGATAAAAATATGAAGGTAGTTCAAAAATCTTCGATCAAAGACATTGACGGGAGATCCTTCACACACACACACACACACACACACACACACACACACACACACACACATATATTTATATAGTATATATATATATATATATATATATATATTAGGGACTGCCAGAAAAAATCGGATATTACGAGTTTTAAAAGCGAATTAAGAATAATTAAATATATCATTTAAGGTTAAACTTTGTCTAAACAGATAAGTAGTAGCATAATAACCATCATTAAAAAAAAGAAAAATATAATTACATATGCAGTTTATTTTTAAAAGATTTAAAACTATTTGTTTTGGTCAATTTCGACGCGATCCGCTATTTTGGCTGTTTTTCAATGGTTTTAGGCGCTTGTTTACAATTTTAACGTAACATTTGGGATGGAAAAAAATTTACCAAAAATCAGGTAATTATCCGATTTTAATGAAAATTTCAGTATTGATTTAACAATTAATGAATTTTATAATACATCAGTTATTTTGTTTCAAAACTTCAATTTAGTATTTTTGCTATGAAAAATTGATATATAAAATTCATTTAAAATATGAAAAATCCTGATGTTAAGTTTAAAATGCTATATTCTTAGATTCTAAAAATAAATATCTACTTAATGCAAAACTTATTTGAGGCGCCAAAATAACAAGTTTTGAAGAAAAACTCGATTGAAAATGTATCCCCTCCCCCTTTAAGCAGAAAAAATATCGATATATAATTATTTCTTTTATAAAATAATAGCCAATTAAATAATTATCGAAATGAGTAAAAAGAAATCTCCAAAAAATTAATTATTTATTATTTTTTACATTTTATTTTTCGATTTTCGGTACTTATTTTCTCATAGAAGCGCAACCGTAATTTTTTTTTATTTCTATTCATAACTTTGGTCTTTTATCTCTTTATTTATACTGTAATTAGTATAACATTTGACCAACTCGAAACAATTTTACGCCCCCAGCATAAGGGGGGTAAAGATTAAGTGACCTGAAAAAAATTACAAAGTTTTGAAATAAAATAAAAAATGCATTATAAAGATCATTCATTATACATAAATACTGAAAATTTCATTAAAATCCGATAATTTCCTGATTTTTGGTAAATTATTTTCTGTAGGGGGGCTAAAGTCATTTTTGTCAAAAATGCATTTTAGGCTCCGTTTGCCAGTCCCTAATATATATATATATTATATATATATATATATATATATATATATATATATGTTTCGTTAACTGTACTGACGATTCATGTCGGATGAGTTTTTGTTCGATTCATTCTAAATTTTCTGGCCATCTTCTTAATGTCAGGGTGGAACTGGTGTAGCAATCCAGCAAAGGTTTCATTATGAGCGCTTTCAGAATGTCCATCTGCCATCTTCAGGTAGGAAACAGATTGGATATTTCAGGCGTCTCGTTTTTAAAAACAACGACCAGTAACGTAGGAATTGGTAGTAGGAGGTAGTAATATATATATATATATATATATATATATATATATATGCCGCTGGAGTCCTACAAGGAGATACCTTAGCACCATATATATCCATAATATGCCTAGACTATGTACTCCAAACATCATTAGATACCATGAAAGAAAAAGACTTCACAGTAAAAAAGGCAAGAAGCAGGTGATATTCCGCACAAACAGTCACAGATGCAGACTATGCTGATGACCTCGCACTTCTTGCAGATACACCGGCACAGGCTGAGTCACTACTACATAGCTTGGAGGAGGCAAAGAACATGGGTCTCTATGGGAACTCTGATAAAACTTAGTTCATGAGTTTCAAAAAGAAAGGAAACATCTCCACACTTGACGGTAAGCCTCTTAAGCCAGTAGAACAATTCACATACCTAGGTAGTAATATCTCATCCACAGAGAGCGATGTTGATACACAAATAGGAAAGGCATGATTGGCCACAAACAAATTGTCAGTCATATGGAAGTCCGATCTCTCTGACAAGCTAAAGCGACAATTCTTCCAGGCTATGATTATATCAGTACTGCTGTATGGCTGCACCACTTGCATCCAAACGAAGCGCCTGAGAATAAGCTAGGTGAGAGCTGCACAAGAATGTTGCGTTCAGTCTTGAACAAGTCGTAGAAACAGCACCCCACAAGGAAGCAGCTGAATGGCCACCTCACAAAACATTCGAGTAAGACGGACTATGCAAGCAAGGACGTGCTCATAAGCGACGTTCTCCTGCGGAAGCCAACACATGGGCATGCTGGTGTGGGCCGCCCAGCAAGGATCTAAATTGACCAACTATGTGAGGATGCTGATTGCTGCGCAGAGGAACTCCCAGGGTCAATGAATGATAAGGAAGGTTGGCAAGAGATTGTCATTGATATCCGTGCTAACATGATATATATATATATATATATATATATATATATATATATATATATATATATATACAAATTCAACGGCACTTGGTAACTGCCATTTTCTCGTTTATGTGATTTTCAAACTAATTTTGAAAATCGCATTTGCGAGAAACTGTTCGTTGTCAATAGCTGACTTCATGTCCACGCTAATCTATATACATATTCTTTTCTAACGAAACACAGGATTGTACAAGTGCAGCACCCTCAATACACACCAGACCTAACTCTGTGATACGTTTTTATATTTTCTAAACCGAAAATTAATCTCAAGACGAAGATTTTAGGACGTGTATTAGTATCGACCAGCATTAAATAATTAAAACGGATATTAGTAGGTACTATTTGTTACCAAAGTTTACAGCATTCAAACTACGAAACCAGAAATAAAATGTATAAATATACATGGAATGCAATTATGTTTGGACAGTTAATACACACCAATAATCGATTTTATTTATGATGTCCTATATATATATAATTATATATATATATATATATATATATATATATATATATATATATGTGTGTGTGTGTGTGTGTGTGTGTGTGGTACAAAATGCATCCAGACAAGTGGCATTTATCTAGACAGGTACAAATATTGAATGAAACGTTTATTTTTAACCGAAACTGTCCTTTGGCATTTAAGACACTTTTCCTCGGAGAGCTTCTCATTGGTCCAAGCACCTGGGAAACTTGTTTGATATGATGAGATACACTATTCATAATTTTTAAAATGATTTCAAATTTTAACCCCACTCTCTCTCTCTCTCTCTCTATTCTCTCCTCTCTCTCTCTCTCTCTCTCTCTCTCTCTATATATATATATATATATATATATATACATATATATATATATATAAGTTAAGAGTAAGTAAAGGAATCCGACGGTATATGTATAGATAAAAGGGTATGAAAACACACAATGTTTTTAAAATGAATAAAATGTTAATAAATGTTAAAATGATATAAAATATATTCATTTTAACAACATTGTGTGTTTTTCATACCATTCATATATTATATATATATATATATATATATATATATATATATATATATAACCGCTTATCTTGTTTCGCTCTTGTAAATCAAATTTAAAGGTGCAATATATTTGGGTTGTGTTCCATAGATTTTTTATGGCTGTCAATATACAACATTAAATAAAATCAGTTTTGATTAATGGGTATTACATCCAACTACCCAAAAGAATACGTTCATAAATTAACGTTTATATCTCCTTTTTCTGGTCATAACTACTTTTAAAAATCATCTGCTAATGAAGGGCTTTGAGCAATATTTATGCGTCCATAATTTTTTTCTATCTTTTGTAGTTTACGTATTCCTGACCGTATTTCAGCTTATTCATTGGAATATTAATAATCGTTTTCTTTATTCTTAAAACGTTCGTCATTTTTATCTAATTATTGATATTTTTCATGGTTTCGTGATATTCAAAATGTAGCAAGAGGAGAAACGAAATACCTCGTCAGGCAAAGCGGACGTGTACGTGTCTTGTATGCAGTATGTCCGCTAATCTATTTCTAAGTGGTTGAAGATAAGGTGGAGTGAATTGTACTACCCAGCATAGAGATTGAAATCGCAACCGCCAGGTTATGATTAATGTCTTTTTATAAGACATTGGTTGGAATGGTTCGACCAGTGAAGCAGTTTTTCATGAGAGGGCTTGCTTTTTCTGTTGCTTGGAGAACTTTTTCCTTTCCACTCTACTGTCACTTTTGCTTTGCCAGTTGGGAGGCCAGAGATTGGAATCGAAACAGAATATGTTGGAGACTAACTTCATCATCATCAGCTCATGCCAACAGTACGGATATCCATGAAAATCTATTGTCAATTGTCTCTACCGATTATCGCACCCGGATATCCACTATCCGCGCAGAGCTATTTTGAATGTCCTTGTCGGACGGCACACACAAACGTGACTATGGGCAGGTTTCCACATAAAAACGTCACTTATGAGTTCGTCCTTGCTTCTCCAACAGTGTCCAGCATATCTGGTTCGTCTTACTCATATTGTGTAATATGGAGTAATTGATCGTACACTGCTTTCTTGTGAGGTGTTGTTTCCATGATCATGTTTTAGAGCACACACAGCATTCTTGTGCAACTCCCATCTAGTTTATTCTCTAGCCGCTTTGTTGATCTGTAAGGAATGTGGATGTGTCCTGTTGTCAAAGACAGGCCTGGTTTACATGAAATCACATGAGAGAAATCCGACTGCAATTGTTGTCTCCTCAATGCCACACTCGGATTCCCAACATGAAAACTTTTTATACTCCTATTACATTAAAGTGTGCCGAACAACTGGTGGTCTCAAGCGTCATTTGAGAGTTCGCAGTAATGCGTATACCATGCCTGTCGTCTCAGTAAACACCGATCGTCATGAGTGCCAAATTTTCTCTGAGATATGCAAGTCGCTGGCAGAACGGAAAAGCCATCAACGAACTCACGAAGGGTAGCACTGATACAACTTGGAAGAATTGTTGCTTTAACTTATATCAGATTTCCATATGATTGGTAATCTGTCAATAGTCGACCATGCCTTCCCTATGCGTGCATTAATATTGCCTTTTGTGGATGTGATGTTACTAAGTAGGTATGTGAAATGGATAATTAATTTTGATTAAAGAGTAAACTCGCCGCTGCGGTATCTTATTGAACTAAGCTAATTTTAACAAATATCTGATTGCCTGCTTAATGAATAACATTGTTTTGGACTTTCCATGGCTTTAATGGTCGCGGTTCGAACCTAATTAGCATGACTATTTATTTACTATCATTTAGTCTGACAGAAGACTAAAAACGTAAATTGGTATGAGACAGTCATTTTACTTGTTTGCTGCTCAAGTCACGGGTCAGTGTATAACTGAGGTTTTAATTTTCAATTTCATTCTTTTCCCCAGGGAAATCTTTCATCGACAAAACCAGAATTTTAATTTGGTTGCCGGACTAAATGTCCAAAGAGCAACGCAATAGATCGACCGTTTGCGCTTATTTGCGTCCATACTGAGGCGCCATGTGTAATGGTTACGTCGTAGGAAATGGAAACGACGAAAAGAGTTCAAATCCTGGACTCGGCTGTTTGCACTTTTATCATTGAGAAATGTATGCATCCAGATATGGGCAAATAGTACGACAGTTTGAGTTCTTAACCTTGATTAGGCAACCAGTCTAGAAGAAGGAAAACTGTGTTCAGGCCTGTTAAACTCCGCTGAAGAAATGGCTTTAAGTCGAGGGATTATATATAATATATATATATATATATATATATATATATATATAATATATATATATATATATGAGATTTATCAAAAAATTTTTTCTCATTCACTTCCTTCCTGTTTCTATGGTAACAATCCTATACTGTTAAAAATATTTTTTATATTTTTTATTTTTGGCTTGAATTTATTTATTTTTTAAAATTCAGCTTTTTGTTTTTTTTGTGATATGCTTGTCCATAAGTGAATTGAGACCCATCTGATGAGACGAAAATTTGGGGAGCTGTAGTAAATCAACTTAGGCCCCAATTTTGGTCGAAATAAATTTATTATGGAATTACGGTGTTGAGGTCTTCCTTCCTTTATTGATATATATATATATATATATATATATATATATATAATAGTAACGTAGACGAAGTGGTATAGCCCGATAACGGCGAGGCCTATCCTCTTTTCATTACCACTAGACCAGAAATATTATTTGTATCTGAGGTGGAGCGCCACATCTACAATTAATTTCCACTACCATATGGGTCCAAGCTATGCTAATCATGCGCTGTTGTAGAGTCGTGTGTCCCCTAGGCGGATGCTCTACCGATTGAAATACATACACACACACACACACACACATATATATATATATATATATTATATATATATATATATATATATATATATATAGTATATATATATTATATATATATATATATATATATATATATATATATATATAGAGAGAGAGAGAGAGAGAGAGAGAGATAGATAGATAGATAGATAGATACTTCTGAATTTGCCCAGTGCTGCCAGGGTGTTAAATATGTTGAACAGGATTTATAATTTTATTTACGATTCGTATCGCAAATTTAATCAGTTCAGGGATTTCGTAACTTGGGGGCATGATAAATAACACCTCATTATTCGATAAATATCCCAGGAATGTGTTATTTATTTATTTACACGTTACTAATACGAAACGTAACACTATTTGTTAAATTAACTCGGAGGCCAATTTCAATGACCCTGAATACTTCCTCACAAAATGTTGTCCGTACTTATACTTCTGGAGACGTTCGAACTGCTACCATATTGATAAAAAACTTATTTTTATTCCCCAAGAGATTGCCATAAAACATTTGATATCATATTGAGTTACATCACAGGGTTGAAAGCACGCTATTACAATATTTGAAATTAATAGAACTGCTCTTTTTTTTCAGCATGGGTTTTCAAATGAAAAAAATAAGTCATTTTGTATCCCCAAATTAAGAAATGCATAGTCCAAGAAACTGCTTCAAATTATCTTCTATCATTTCGAGTTTACTTAAATGTTGAAATATCATAATATTTAAATTTAATAGAAACACTGTTATCTTAACAGGGATTTTACAATTAAGTTGTTTTCAAAGCCAATGTCAAAATTCAAAATTACCACACATAAATTTCCTATTATCTTGAGATTCCTGAAATGTTGAAATTTCACTATCACAATATTTCAATTTAATGAAAACGCTTTTATTTTAGCATTTGACTTGCAACTAAACAACTCATTTCGGCGTTTCCAATGTCAAAAATCAAGATTGCCACAAATTTGTTTTCTGTCATCTTGTGTTCATTACTATGTTGAAATTTCACAATCATAACATTCCAATTTAATGGAATCCTTATTAATTTAACTGGATTATTAAAATTAAATAAAAAATCCATTCTGCCATTGCTAACTTTAAAATTCAGGATTGACTTAAATTTATTCAATTTCATATTGAAATTTTTCAAAATGCTGAAATTTCGCAATCACAAAATTTCACAATAATGACAACTGTTATTTTAATAGGGATTTTACAATTAAATAAGTCCATACTGGATTTTCAAGGTCATGGGTTTTCAAAAATAAATAGTAATTTATGCATTGCTAATTTCAAAAATTCATAAAGTATGTAACTGCCACAAAATAATTCATGTCATCATTAGTTTCATCGCAATATTGGGAAATATTAACATTTTAACAGCCACAATATTTGAATTTAATAAAAAAGACGTGATATTCAGTTTCAGATTTTTAGAATGAAACAAAAAAATCGTTTTTGCATGATTCCCATGAAAGTTTGATGAATTAATTTTACTGACCCCAAATCAATTCGAATATAAATACTAATAAAATCATTATTTTCCTCGTGAAATTTACCCCTGTTGGTACGGATAGATCTATTCTATATGATATGATTTTAATGCCTTTCGGTGACAAATGAATTTACTCATACATATCTGTGTATATGTTAATACCAAGAATTATTATAGATAAGTATAATAAGTTAATAACTACAACTGGTTTTGCAAAGAAACTGAAAGTATTCTTGACATTATGTGTTTTTGCACTCATCAGAAGAGCAGATGTTACAAGTAGCCACGTCAAAGGCGGAAGTCTAAATAACTGCTTTCGCATTGTCTAAAAACTTTTAAAAATGTGCTTGACTACAAATGGCAGGAGTTATATATATATATAAGAAAGCTTGAAAAGATCACCAAGAAGATGGTTAAACAGGAGACATGCCTTTTGTTTAATTCCACGTATATATATTATATATATATATATATATATATATATATATTAATATATATATATATATATATATAATTATTTTACTTCTAAACTCAATCGGTGTCAAAACAACAGATAACTCAGTTTTCAAAATAAAAATTTCAAACTGATATCTAGGGAAAAAGAAAAGACCAGCACACGCGTACTTTCTGAAAATAATCATCAATATCGTATGTAGTGGTCAAAAGAAAAAAAAAACACCGGAGGAGTTTGCTAAGTTATATATGTAAAAAGTGCTCAATACGCTAAGTAGAGCATAATTATATGGACGTAAATGAGTCAGACACTATCTAACTAGGTTTCACCTGAGTGGCTCTTCAGGTTAATTCTGACACACACACACACACACACACACACACACACACACACACACACATATATATATAATATATATATATATATATATATATATATATATATATATATATATATATATATATATTATATAATGTGTATAAGATGGAGAGAGAGGGAGTATGATGTTTCGGATAAAATCCAACAAAAAAGAAAAAGTATATAAGGAAAATTTGATTTACATGTTAAACTAATGGTCTGGCGTCATCAGAATGCAAATGATTTCATTCCCCCCAAAATAAAAATGAATAAATAAATAAAATAAGATAAAATTAAATATATATATATATATAATAAAATCCAAATCACCTCTTAACAACATTAAGACAAAACACTTTCACATGGTTTTATACCTCTAATTTCCTTTTCTCTATAACTATAAACATCTCCAGTTTATGTTAAATTAAATTTGATTACTTTATTTTTTATTGTTTTACCATCATCATCATTATCATTATCATCACCTTCACCTCACAAAAATGTTCTACACCTGACTAAGCTATTGGCTCACTAAAGAACATGTAACAGCAAGTCTCTTTATATTTCCAGATTTCTTCTAACCCAACTAACGAAAAATACCAACACACTTAATTCATTAAGATACAATGATTACTAAGGTTATATTTAAGATAAATAAATAAATAAATTACCAAGATAAATACATGTATGTTCATCTTATCAAACCTAACAATAATTATTCAAAGATTCATTAAATTAATAAACAAATTTTAATTATATAATAACAACATAAACTCAACTTTCTACTTCAACTTTCTTGCACAAGTCAATATTATTTACGAAAATTTAAAATTCCTCTTTTTTCAAATGCCACTCATCACTGAATATTCTTTATCCTCAAATCTTAAATGTTAACAAAGATTACTTTATTTCTCCAACAGTAAGCGTCTCAAAATTTTTTCAAAAACATTCTTCTTTCGAACACTTCTAAATTCTCTGTATTTTGACCGTCGGTCAAAATACAGAGAATTTAGAAGTGTTCGAAAGAAGAATGTTTTGAAAATTGTTTGAGCATTTTCCCCTGAAGAAGGCCGTTTTCTTTGTATACTTTTTCTATTATTATCATTATTATTATTATTATTATTATTATTATTATTATTATTCATATCTAAAATAATAATAAATAGAATACAATGTGTGCATAAACAAACTCTCGGGCGAAACATGTGTTGGCATTTCATTAAACCATTTTTAGCCATTCAATATTTTCTTTCCTTTATTTATCCTTTAATATATATATATATATATATATATATATATATATATATATATATAATTAAAAAAAATTCCTACCTCTTTGTACTAAACATCATTTCATCATTGGAAATGAATCATATTAGGCGTCTGATGATTGACAATACCTCATGAAACTGGCAGTAACGGATGTTTATGAAACCCTTTTTTAATTTGGTTTTATCAATAGTTTTAACTTGATTCTAAGATTTTTATACGTCCTTGCCCCTCCAGCAGTGTCCAGCATGTCTTATTCATCTCACTCGGATTGTTTGTGAGATAAGTTGGCAGCTGTTTTCTTGTGGGTGTTGTTTCCATGAATTGTTCAAGACCGCAAGCAGCATTCTTATGCAGCTCCCATCTAGCTTATTCCCACGGCGCTTCGTTAGGTTCCAAGTGGTGCAGCCATACAACAGTACTGATACAACCACAGCTTGGAAGAATTGTCGTTTTAAATTGTCAGTGAGATTGGATTTCCATGCGACTGATAATCTGTTAATAGTCAGCCATGATTTTTCTATACGTGTATTAACATCACTTTCTGTGGATGAGATATTACTACCTAGGTATGTGAATGCTTTTTCTATTCGCGTATTAACATCGCTTTCTGTGGATGAGATATTACTACCTAGGTGTGTGAATTGTTCTACTAGCTTTAGAGACTTAACGTCGAGAGTGGAGATGTCTCTTTTCTTTTTGAAACTCAGTTTATACTACCTATGGCGCCTTATCGTGGTGTAATGATTAACAAGCTAGTCTCGCAGATCCATTGCAACTGAATATAAAATTCGATCCTTGCTGCATACCCCATACTTTCAATCTTGTATCACATCCTATCGGTGGTGAACGGGTAGGGTAAATCCCTAGCGCAGATACGTAGTCTCACGAGACTACCGTATGTATTGTCAATAACTTTTATAACCTAATGAGATTCAATAGTATTCTCTTGATACTAATAGAATATTAAAGTAACTGTTAACATTTCAACTACACTAACTCTGATCTTTTATGACATTTAATAAACTTTGTGCAAATGGTGTAAATTATTTCTTAAGTCCCATAATGCATAAACGATAGATATTATGGAAGCCTCTTCCTGTATACAAGGGAGCTATTATTTAGTATAACAGTTCTTGTTGTGCTATTTTATTGTGGCTACTACTTTAAAACACCGGTTCTACATCTCCAACGTCACCATGTTCTAATAATGCGAATTTGGTAGAAAACTCCATCTGCAATGATTTATATCGATTTTTCTCATGTCTATTCTTCTTGATTTAGGAACTATTTCAAAACGTTGCTTAGTTACTGAAAACCGACGAGAAATATTGGTTGAGTAGCAGGTTCCAATGTTGCGAAGTAAAGAAGAATAAAAGTTAAAAAGTAAATATAAAGAAGTAAGAGCAGAATGAATGAGAGAAGGAAGGAGAGAGAATAATAACGGAAAGAAGAGAGTGTGAGAAGTGCTGAAGGAAGAGAAGAAGGATAGAAAAATGATGGAAAGAGGATAAGGAGGAAGAGGGCTAGGGAATAAGAGAGTGGTAGAAAGAAAGAAAACAGGAAGAAGGATAAGAACAGTAAGAAGTGAAAGGAGAGAGAGAGAGAGAGAGAGAGAGAGAGAGAGAGAGAGAGAGAGAGAGAGAGAGAGAGAGAGAGAGAGAAGAACCGAAGACAGAGCGGAAGTAAAGAAAGAAAAAAAGAAGGTTTAGTAGAGGAAGGTAGGGAGAATGTTGGTTAGGGAAGAGGGTAAAGAAAGACAGGAAGGATAACGGTAAGAAGTGAAAGAGGAGAGTGAGAGGTAAGGAACTGAAGGCGGAGTGGAAGTAAAAAAAGAAAGAAAAAAAGAAGGAAAGCAAGTAGGGAGGAAGAGAATCAACGAATAAAAGATAAAGGTCGAGAAAATGTTGAGTAAAAGGAAGGAAAGAAAGAAAGAAGAAAGAAAGGAAGGAATAAGATTAAGAACGGAAGGAATGAGAGTGAGAGGCGAAGAACCAAAGACGGAGAGGAAGGAAAGAGGAAAAAGGGAAATAAGGTGGTGAGGAAGAGAGCAAAGAAAAGAGGAAGGTAGAACGGAAGAAAAATAATCAAAGACAGAGAGGAAGGAAAGAAGAAAGGAGGTGGGGAGGACGAGAGCAAAGAAAAGAAGAAGTAGAGAGAAAGGAAGAATGAAAGAGGAAACTTATCAGGCAAGATAGAAAGAAAAAAGAAAGAGAAAGGGGATAATGGCGATAAGAATTGAGGAAGGACGGAAAGAAAGAAAAATAAATAATGACAGAAGAAAATGTAATGACAGTAGGGAAGAAGGAGTGACAGAGGAAAGAAAGACGATAAAAAGAAAATGAGTGAAGACGGAAGGAAGGACGAAGGAAAAAAATACACTAAGAATGAAGTGTCGAAAAAATAAAGGAACGGTGGTTTGCTTTGGTTTCTTTGTTTATTGGCATATCAACATTCATGGGTTATTTAATCCTAAAGTAGAATAACAGTAGTACTACTATTTAATCCATAACGGGAAGGATGAGGGGGTTAATACCTTTCTCAATGCATGTGGTGTAATGGTTACCGTCATAGGAAGTGGACACGGTGAGATGAGTTCAAATCCTGATGTAGTGAGAGAAGGGACATACCTCGTGCAAAACGGGCAGGGACTTTCTTCGCGTGCAAGTCCACCGGAACTGAACGACGAAAGTGGAGTGGGTGTAAGCAGGCACGCAACGTCAAAAAGTTAGAGAAGAGAAGAAGAAGCCTCTTTATAGAAGCGCCTGAGGCATTGTGGGTAGAAGTTAGAAATAAAACGTTTGCTTCTCTGAGAGGGAGGGATGAACGTGGATTCAGTCGATAGACTGCAACGAGCAAAGAGTGTTAAAGACACCTGGACACGGCTACTTGCATTTCACATTGGGCTAATACCATTGGAAAATGTTAGAATCCAAGTATTCTCCCTCTAGATATGGGTAAATAGCAGAACAGGATGGGCTCTTTAATCTTGGTATGGCAACAAGTCTAAAAGAAGGAAAAATCTAATTCAAACCAGAGGCTCTCTTCTCGTTCTTCCAAACTACATTGAGAGCTCCTCAAATTCCCGTTCCAGTAAGTCAACATTCGCAAATGGATGTATCCCCGAACCCAAGGCCAGAGGTACCAGGCTGTAGAACTCCACCACTACAAGGAGGACCAAGGCGAAAAAGACTTAGGAAAGAAATCAACCGATTAAGTCCAGACCCTAAAAAGAAAAGATATTAAAGCTAGATTTCACTTTCCCATATTAGACCGAAAGTTCACCTAATAGCGCGACTGGAATACGAAATCACTTGCTACAATGTCGCAGTCTAGCACTTTAGCCACTACGTTGAGGGGATTCCCCCGGAGAAGTGGAATGAAGGAGAGTAAGGAGAACAAGTGTAAGTGCTGAAAGATGGGAGATAGAGAGAATGACTATGAATAGAAGTAAAGAAAGAAAGAAAAGAAGGGGCGATAGAATAGAGAAAGCGAATAAGGAATATAGGAGGTAAATTGAAGAAGTGAGTGAAATGGTCAAGTAGATACCAAGATGGAATAGGTAATTTGTTGTAAACAAAAAGAAAGAGGGGGACATTCCTCTCTGCACCAAAAAAAAAAAAAAAATACAAGCAGAAAAAAGTTTGAAACAAAACATACATACATAAAAACGGTAACATTGGATTACCCCTACCCCAAAGAAATATATGAAAAATGACCTTTCCATAAGGAAAAAAAAATAAAAATGGGAAAAATATTTGAAACAAAAAAAAATCAAAGAGATCTGTGAAATAGATCACTAATTAGGACTGAGCCTATTCTAGTAGTGACCACCTCAATTTCTTAAGCGGAGTTTAACAGGTTTCAATTCAGAATTTTCCTTCTTTTAGACTGGTTGCTTAACGAAGATTAAAGAGCCTAGTCTGCCCTATTATTTACCAATAGCTGGAGGGAGAGTAGTTGGATTCATACCTTTTTCAAGGGTATTAGCGCTATGTGAACAGTAGCTTCGTCCAGGATTTGAACTCTGGTCGACAAGTCTATTTCCTACGACTCTAACCATTACACCACGCGCCTCGAACTCACATACATCAAAACAGAGTAACGTTATGAGGAGGAGGAGGGAGGAGGACGTAGAGGGAGATGCATTATATCAGAATACCCCTAGCGCAAATGATTGGATAGTGCAACCCAAAAGAAGTAAGTCACGAACGCCTAGGAGAGAATCTTTACAATTACATTTTACGTATACTTCGAGTCATAAAGAACAGCTCACGTTGTGTAATTGTTAACAAGTTGGATCAACAGACTATTGTTAGAGAGTTCGATTCTCTCTGGGTGACCTATACTTCCGGCCTTTTGCCTCGACTAAGCTAAGCTTAGTAAATAGCCACTACGAGTCACACGTGTCAACAGTAGAGCCGCTTGGAAAATACGAACGAAAATAACACAATAGAAGGAGTGGGCATGAGAGTAGAAGTAAGAGTGAAAGGTAGGAAGGAAAGGAAAACATGAAAGAAGGAAGGAAGGAAGAGGAAGAACGACGTTCAAGTTGAAGAGAAATAAATAACAATAATAAATAAAAAGAAAATAAAAGATTCCAAGGAAAAAGAAGAAGAAAAAAAGGCCGAGACAATTGATCAAATTAAAGAGACAAAGGCCGAAGATAAGATATAAAGAGATAAAACCAAGCACTCTAATTCGCAATTATCGTTATTCATACTAGTACAAAATAAAAAAAAAACACCCTCCGGGCGATGTAAAAATAGATTTTTGAAACATATTGCTTGAGGGGTGGGAGTAAAAAATTCAATTTCAGCGAGTTTATACCCTAAGTAAAATCATCAAATTCATTAAAGGATTAAAAAATAAAACAATTTGAAATGTAAACTTTAAATATGTATTAAAATAAAACAAACTATATATAGATATATAATACCAGTCATGTATTTATTAAAACTTGTTTTAAAAAACAATGAGGACTGTCTAATGTTGCATGTTCAAATTTTGAGTGTATTTATTCTATGTTTTGACAATTTTGAGTAATGTGACATAAGCAGTGATCTAAAATTTTTGTTACAGACAAAAACCGAAAGCGAATCTCCATTATTAATGGATTTTGGTCGCATTTAGTAGTTGATCTCCTAGGCTATTATTATCGAATTCACTTTTACTTGGCCTTGTGTCAGATTTAGCTAACTTCCTGATTAAATCTTATTATAATGAAGATTGTGTGTTTGTCTATCTGTAACTAAAACTATATTACCACTCAAGTCACAATTCCCCTAGTTAATTACGGCAGATTCTCCGTGGTTTTATTTTATATTTAACCTCAATTATTAATATTTTTTTACATTATTAATACTGTTAACCATATCTACATACGAATAACATGCCATTGTATTTATATATACAACAAAATAGCGTTTTACTGTGTGATCGGGAAGGCTAATTTGCATATTGATATTAAAAATTTGATTTTAATAAATATGCGTTTAGTATTCTTGATTTCTAATTGTTTGGTTTAACCTTAATGAATATGAGCAAAAACCTCGGGGATATTCACTGATCACCCGCCACCGAAAACATTGAGCGTCTGCTGTAGTTCCATTTCTTTTTTTTTTTTTTTTGGTTTAATAGAATATCAGTCTTCGTGTGTTATTTTATGCCAAAGCCATTTATTGTAGAAAAACAGTAGTGATACTATTTAACCTATAGCTGGGAGGTTCATACGTTTCCCAAGGGTATTAGTCCGAAGGGGAACGTAATAATGTGAGTGGAGTTCGAACTCGCTAACTATGATGTTGCTGTTGAGAGACGTAACACATTTTTTTTTTGAGAGGCGTAACAACAGGGACTTTATTACATGAGCACGTGGAGAAGCATTTGTACAGAAATACGTATACAAGAGATAACGTACAAAGAAGATATAATAAAGAACACATATATGAGATAAGGTACAATATAGAAGTTTACAGGAGATGCATAAATGTATTGTAAAGAAGGTAGACGAAGTCCTACAGAGGTGAGGGAGAGTCCTAAAGTAAAGTCACTTACTTATGTTGTGTTGGGGGCGAACTCCCCTCCCACATGGAAGGGTGTAGACTCAAACGTCTAACCCATAATGTGCAGGTTGCAGTCCAGGGGACAAGAGAGATTCAAACCTGGCGCTTCCCTCGTTAAATAGTCAGGGACGCCTAGCGGTCAAAACCTGAAACAAGGGAAGATAACTCTTCCAGCCCAAACAAGGACAGACAATCGCTACACTGTCTAACTTATTGTTTTCACTTTTTTCAAGGATTTTCTTGATTTTGAAAGTAGGCTTCTTGTAATTGTTCGTTACAAAATCGAATCAGAATCTCTTTAAGGGACAACTTTATAGGGTAAAGTTCAAGTTTATTATATTTTTTGGTATAATTTCATTTCTTTTAGGAAATACTTTGCTAGATTAGGGTTCCTAGATAAGTGAACCTTTTTAAATGAATCATTAAAGCGTGAATTGATATGGCTAAGAAAATGATGCAGTTCAAAGAAGCTGAGTTTTCGAAAAGAATAAAAAATATAGACTTCATATGCTACATTAATTTTTCAACCCGAGACATCGTAAGACATTGTTATTTTCCGGGTAATCAAAAGTATGTCAATATCTTTCTTACTATGAGTCATCACATATTTAGATGACAAACACACGTACACACCCACACACATATGTATGTATCATTTATATGCGTATGTATTTTCCAAACATATAAATTACGGTCAAGTGTCACTGAAAGCACTGGTTCTCTTTAGATCACCAAAGTTAAGCAGCGTTAAGCCTATTCAATGTTTAATTGGGTAACCAGTTAAGCAGCACCAGGTATTGTAAGAAACGCGAGTTCTTTATTTATGAAAATGATTTCTTTAGGCGTTAAATAACCCGGAAATGGTTGATATGCCGTAAAACAAACAACTCACGCATATATGTATGTACCATGCGTATCTGTGTGTATTTTTCAAACGTATAAAATCGCTTCATTCGGGATTAAATGACCCGAAAAGGGTTTATATACTTTAAAACAAATGTTGCATACTGAGGTTTTCACGGTACCAAATCGATATAATGTTGTATACTCTTTCTTTACTTCTTACTTCTAGTCGTCTTTTCTTCTGGTCGGCTTTGGTTCTATCTTCTAACATCTTGGTCTGGAATCTTCTGAGGTCTGGACTTTCTTGGGGACTTCGGGTCTGGTTTCTGTTAGGGATTTCTCCTTATCAGAAGCCCTGTGTCATTGTTAGTTTTTAGTAAACACAAGACTTCGATTTTCTTTTAATGTTACTTTATTCGGTAAATCCCCAACCCAGACATAACATAGCGCGCGTATGCAGAGTTACAGTTTAGACAGAGCATCATGGCCGACTGCTCTGTCTGACATCCACTGCAAAACTAAAACTAAAGCTCCTTACTATTCTTAAACCGGAACAGATTCTTCTATGCCTTCCGGTCCCACGATTTATCCCTGGAGGCAAGGTGAGAGTGAGGTCAAACGCCGTCACTCACTTTCAGGGCCATCAACTGCACTGATCGCCACCATATCTCTATATTACCTTACATAAGTATGAAAAGGGTCATCCCCTCAGAATTACAGGGATTGACAATAATCTTATGCGACCGCATAGATTATGTAACACAAAACAACCAACCAAACGTATGATAGAAGTACTTCTGTAAAAAAAAATTTTAAAAAGAAAAAGAAAAAAAAAAAAGAAAAAGAAGAAAAAAGAAAAAAGAAAAGTTAAGCTTTAACTAAAGTACTTGCTATTCTTTATCTTCAAGATAACATAACATCAATATTGAAATGTTTTTGAAATGTTACTCCCCAAAATGTTTTTCTACAATTCAAATTTTCCGTGTTCGATACTGAGGCAGTCAGTAAAAAAGTATTTTCGTGGCCTTCCCATCAGGCCGGATTGACAGAAGGACTTTAAATGCAGTAAAATGAATGGGATCCTTTTATACTGTCTACCTGAGGATGGCATCCCATCGTGGTGTATTGGTTAGCTAGTTCGTCTCGCAGATCAATTACTGCTAAATAGCGAGACCGATCCTCGCTGGATGCCCCATACTTGTGACTTTGTGTCACATCCTATCCGCGGCGAACGGGTCAGGTAAAACCTATTTTCTATCTGAGCATCCAATACGTGAAACAAGTTGTAGTAGTATAATCTTTTTATTTTTTTACATATGGTATTATTATATCATCATCATCATCATGTTACGTTAGTAGCACGGAAATCCATGACGATCTCTCGCTAACAGTCCCTATCATTCATTGTTCTCAGGAGGTCCTCTGCTCAGCCTCCAATATCCACGCAGAGCTAGTCAATCTACGTCTTTACTTGACGGTCCGCACTGGCATGTTCATGTGCTGGATTTCATAGGAGGACGTCACTTATGCGTTCGTTCTTGTTTCTCCAGTAGTATCTAGCATGTCTTGTTCGTCTCACTTGGATTTTTTGTGTGATAGGAGGCAAGTGGCCGTACATCTGCTTTCTTGTTGGGTGTTGCTTCTGTGATTTGTTTAAGATCGCACGTGGCATTGTCGCGCAACTCCCATCTAGCTTATTCACTTGGCGTTTCGTAAAGGTTCAAGTAGTGCAGCTATACAGTAGCACTGCTACAACTACGTCTTGGAAGAATTTGTTGCTGTAACTTGTCAGTAAGATAGGATTTCCTTTTGACTGATAATCTATTTATTGCAGACCATGCCTACTCAATGCATGCATTAACATTGCTTTCTTGGGATGAGATATTACTATCTAGGTTCGTGAACAGTTCTAGTGGCTTTAGAGGTTTTAGAGATGTGTCCTTTCTTTTAAAAATACATGAACTCAGTTTCATCGGAATTCACATAAAGGCCGATGTTCTGTGCTGCCGTCTCTAGAAATGCCAGATCATCTGTGTAGTTCGCATCCGTAATGATCTGTATGGATATCACCTGCTTCTTGCCTTTTGTTTAGTGTGAGGCCTTTTTCTTTTATGGGATTTAATGATGTTCGAAGTACGTAGTCTAGGCACATTGTAAATAAATATGGTGCTAACGTATCTCCTTACGGATATATGTATATATATAAATATATATATATATATATCGCCTTTTTCTTAGTTTTTTTTTCATTACTAATAGTTTTATATGTTTTCTATGAAACAGAAAACATGATTATCAGATAAAACGAGAAAAAATTCATCTAACGATTATATTCTATTTCATAGAAAACATGAAATATTACCAATAAAACAAAACTGATAAAATGCGATTTAAATTGTTTTTTAGTTTTTATACTGCTCTGTTGATTCATCAAAAATTTTAAACAATTGTTTGTTCTCATATATATATATATATATATATATTATATATATATATATATATATATATATATATATATCGGGGGAAATAAGTATTTCACACACTGCTGAGTTTTCCACCTTACGAAATAGGAATGGTGTATAATTTTCAGGGTAGGTCCGTCTTGAAAGTGAGGGATAGAATATAATTTTTTTTAGAAAATCACATTATATCAATTTTTGAACATTTATTTGTATTTTTATTGAAAATAGCAAAATGTAGAAGAAACATTTGTTTGCAAGCACAGCAGCCAGGCGTTTCCTGTAGTTGGTTACCAAGTTTTTACAGATCCCAAGGGGTACTTTGGCCCACTCGTCTTTGCAGATCCTTTCAAAATCCTTAAGGTTTGTAGATTGTTGTTCGGAAACTCGAAGCTTCAGTCCCCTCCAGGGATTCTCTAAAAGATTAATGTCTGGAAACTGACTAGGCCACTCCATTACCTTAATGGGCTTCTTCTTGAGCCACTCCTTTGTTGCCTTATCCATATGCTTTGGGTCATTGTCATGCTAAAATACTCAACCACGACCCATCTTCAGTGTCTTGGCTGAGGCAATTGAGTTTTCACTCAAGATTTCCCTGTACGTGTACCCATCCATCTTTCCCTGGACCCGATGTAGTCGTTCTGTCCCCTTTGCAAAGAACCAGCCCCAAAGCATAACGTTTCTAACATCATGGTTGGGATGGTGTTCCTGGAGTCCAAGTCAACTTTTTTACCCACAAACATGATTTCGAAGTGGACTGAAATCATGTAGTGCCCGCAAGATCCCCCTACCCCTAAGCACATGGACAGGCCCGTCTGAAGTTTGTAATTGAGCACCTGGATGATTCTGATGAGGGTTGGGAGAACGTGGTCTGGTCAGATGAGATTAAATTGAGTTTTTCTCATCAACCCGACTAGCCGAATTCGGAGGGAAAATTATTTTAAGACGGGCTTTCAGTTTAAAAATGATACACCATTTCTATTTTTTAAGGTGGCAAATTCAGAAAATCAGCAAGTGAAATACTTATTTTTCCCTATTGTATATATAAAAATGCGTACCCCACACTCTACCAGATCTTGCCCTTACCACTGGATTCAGTTTAGTGGACCGAAGCAAGGGTGGAAGGAACATTATAAATATTATAATTGACATTAAATACATTATAAATGAGACTGTTCTGTACTTTGTTCATACATTGAGCCTATGAGCTGCTACACATCTCAATTCACCTTAAAGATTTGAAAAAATAAAACATACAAATTAAACCTTTTTCATAAATGATAAAATAAATTATAGATTATAAAAGTTATAATTAGTGTATATGTTGAAATTTTATGTTTTTTTCGAAAACTCAACTAAAGTCGAATACCGTAGTTATTTGTGTAACATGCACTCATATATAAAACGCATCACTAACTACGAAATTTTGGAAAGCAATATTGTGTATAATGTACACTAACATTTTAGAATTTGTAGCATCTAAATTTAACCTAAAATCAGCATTTGTTCAACTCTTTATCGATTCGTACTGACTAAATATCAAAATTTATATAGTTTACATTGTACTGAATCATTTATTTACATAATATTGAAGACAAAAACATTGGCATGTTGACACGAAAGATGCAACAAGCATGTGACGAAAATAAACTTGCATTAGGATAAACAAGATTCTAAACATCAACACATTCCAGTGGCTATTTCTCAACCTACGCCACACACTGGGATCGCCAAATAAACTAGCCATTGTAATGATACACCACAAGACAAATTAAAGTTAGGCGGCTGCACGATTACCATTAATTGATTTGGCGATCTCATGTGTGGCGTGGGCTGGTGGCTCAGTGGTAGGGCTTCAACTCTGCAGTCTGTAGTCGCTGGTTCGTTCCCAAGTGGTGGAGATCGTGGTATATATTGCTGATGAGATCTAATTAGGTCGAAACAGCTGTCCAGTGTTACACATGTCGCGTAATGTTTGCCGAATGTTCTGGTCGTGGTAATTTAATTAATATATAATTTCTCTCTCTCTCTCTATGTGTGTGTGTGTGTGTGTGTGTGTATAAAAGATGTACAAACATTTACTAATCCAACACATGCATTACAATACAGATAGTTACACTGAACACTTATTGATGGAATGCAGGTTTCTTGCTCACTTCAGAAACCGTTATTTTAAAGCAACCAATATGAAAAATCTGTTTGAAAATGTCAACATGGAGGATATTCACTCTTTTTTGAGAGAAATGAAAATATACCATAGAATATAAACATGAAACAAATCAATACCATACAACATAATCTCCAATAATGCTAACACCTTTTTAAAACCAATTACTAAAAAGTATAAATATAAATACACGATATGTATAACTTCCTAACCGTTAGGCATGACATGACCCAGACGAATTGATAAGCCGTTAAAATCAATAAACAAACAAATAACTGATTTCTTTGACGTTGTCGCTGAAGTCTTGCAAAGCAATACATTAGTACATTATTAATCTGCCTATAATATATGCTACGAACGTAAATGAATCTAAAAGGGCAATAAGCAGATGAAACTATTACTGACCAGATTAAGCAAATGATCAAGTGCCTCTTGCAAATACACCTGCTCAAACCGAATATCTGCTGCATAGCCTGGAGCAGGCAACGAGAGGTATTGGTCTCTACGGGGACTCAGATAAGACCGTTCATGTATTCCAATAAAGATGGTGCCATCTCCTCTCTAAATGACAAGCAATTCACATCTGATTTCTCTGATAGAATAAAATGGGAATGCTTCTGTATGGTTGCACCACTCACAAAATAATTGGAGAAAAAGCTAGATGTGAGCTACACAAGCAAGCTGCATTCTGTTTTAATCAAACTCTGAAAGAAGCATCCTATGAAACAACAGCTATACAACAACCTATCTACCATCTTGCAAACCATCCAAGTCGGCACGCTGGGCAATTAGTTGGTTAGTGTTTAACGGCATATCAACTCTTGTGGGTTATTTACTAGCGGATTTGTACATATATAGTGTCTTAAACGTTACTGTTGACATAGTGTTATTTCAGTAATATATCTAAGAGTGCTCAATACTTCATAAAAAGCAGTGCTATAATGATAATGATTGTGAAAAGAATTTATGGGTTTACCACAGTGTTGATCGTTGTGACCTCTTCACAACAATCGAAACTATGGTAGACCCATAATTCTTTCACAATCACTATTATATAATATATATTATATATATATTATATATATATTATATTTATATATTATATATATATATATATATTATATTATATTATATTATATATTATATAAGATTTGTTTAACTTCATGTGTATTGATAAATTGGTAGAAATAATTTTCATTAAGTTGTGTATTAATAGATATTGGTGGTTGACCACCGCCTTCTAGAACCTATATGGTGTGATTTTGCCATAAGAGCAATTTAAAAAATACTATCAAGACAATTATACAGGTGCTAAGGCTAGGCATGACAAACCAATTGATCAGAACGGCCTCTCCGACCGCCCGTCTAGCTCAAGTAAGGAAGTGGTATGCTGCACGTCACGGAGTGCTCATCCACAGGATCCAGTCTTCAAGCATCATAGATCACCACCTACGGCTAATAGGCGGTCCCATCGGATTCGTGTCTGAACGCTCTGCAGAGGTGCAGTTGGTGTATTCTACAGCTCCAGCTGACAGGGTGATGCTGGGCACTGCTGGTGAAGCAAGGAAGAACTCATAAGCAATACTTTCCTCTGGACTCCTACCCATGGACACACCAATGCTGATCGCCCAACAAAAAGTTCATTTCACCAGCTCTGTGTGGACAATGAGTTCTGTCTAGAGGACTTACGAAAATTAGAGATAGATAGATAGATAGATAGATAGATAGAGAGAGAGAGAGAGAGAGAGAGAGAGAGAGAGAGAGAGAGATTAAAAGGAATCCATACTGTCAGCGCATCTAGGTAATGATGATAAACTTGATTAAATTCTAAGCAAGACTCAAGGAATATTTTTATTGACTTTATCTTATAATACACATTCCAGAAATTCACTGAACGGTCTAAAAAATCTGTGCTCTGTTTTAGGTCCGTCGCTAGACACCATCCAAACAAAAACATCTTTTATTGGATTGAATTATCTACATTCAACCTATATTTTATTTTCTTCTTTTACACCTAATATGTGCTAACGCCATTATCTGTGAAAACAGTTCTATTCTTGACGAGAGAGAGAGAGAGAGAGAGAGAGAGAGAGAGAGAGAAGAGAGAGAGAGAGAGAGAGAGAGAGAGAGAGACTGGGCGTGGGTGTGTTGTATAGATGTGAAGTAGCGAGTCCAACCCAGAAAGTTCCAAGTAAGTTTTCGATGGAAACACAAAGAAATTCTCGCTTCAGTACATCTCTATGCAAAATAAACTAACAAACAGTGATAAGAGGCAAACATCGTCAGCGGAGTATTCTGTAGGGCAGCGTAGCAGTTAATAATTCCAAAACTGAAATCAGCAAACCGAGTTCGAGTTCTACGTAAGACAGCCTGTCATCATTTCCTAACACATCACTCAAAAAGTCCCAGGCCTGAGATAGATGGCGCCACTAATAAAAAAAAATCCACATAATTTTTATAAAGTACTAACCATCAAATGTTACGTGTCTAAATTTGAGCCCAATCGGATTATTAGTTTACAAATTACAATTTTTTTGGTGAAGCTACTGTTGCAAATTTTCAAAACCAGGAAGAAAAAAACACCCTTTTAAGAATATATATAAGAAGCGTACATTTCTACTTTGGATAACCTGGTGTCGTATTTGGTGTCAGTTTGTGTGTGTGTGTGTGTGTGTGTGTGGTGGGGGTGAACTGACATATTTTGCAGCTTTATAAATAAGGGGGCCGGATATGCCAATAAGGGGCAATGTAGTGTTTGGCCTCACATTTGTTCCCATATAACGTAAATATTTTTTCTATTTGTTTTCATCCATAGCAAGATATGTATTTACCCAACCCCTCCGCCACGAGCAGGAAGCAACATAAGGTCAAATTTAAACAAAGTACAACTGAGTTGAATTCAGAGTTTTCCTTCTCTTAGACCGGTTACTATACAAAGATTAAAGATCCTAGTCGATCCTACTATTTACCAAAACCTTGGAGGGGGGTCGGAAAGCGTTGAATTCAAACCTTTCTAAAGAGTATTAGCGCTATGTGAAATTCAGCGTTGTCCAGGATTTGAACACGAGTCGCTGAGTCCATTTCCTACGATGATAACCATTACGCCTCTACCTGGCTACACAGATTTAGATAAATTTTGACCTGTAATTTTCAATGTAAAAGGACTGACCTGTTATACCCGACTAAAGTAAATATAATACCCCAAAAAGATCATGTTGAAAAAAATAAATGCTTTTTTACTATTAAGCTGTGGGAAGTGAATACACAGAGTCAGCAACATAAACACCCCCCCCAAACACACGTATAGTAGCGAAGACATGAAGTCAACGGTGCTTGGTAACTGACAGTTTCTCGCCTACTTCAACTGTTTATACACACACACACACAACACACACACACACACACACACATATATATATATATATATATATATATATATATATATATATATATATATATTTATTCATATTAACTAATACAAATGAAAAGTCTGTCTAACCATTGGTTTCTGAATATCACTTTTTCGGTGTTATTCGTCGTCAGAGACGTTGACTTTTGAAAAAATGGACAGTTTTTAAACTTTTGGCTCGTGTTTACGTGATCCGTTATTCGTTCTTGCATTTTGCTTTCGTCATTCACCGGCATCACTATTTGTCGTCATTGGGTCTCGTGTTTTTATGATGATCTAAAATTTTTCCGTTTTTATTTCTTTCTCTCTCTCTCTCTCTTTCTCTCTCTCTCTCTCTCTCTATATCTATATATATATATATATATATATATATATATATATATATATGGGAATTTATTATTTGCAGTTAAATAACACTTTTATGTACTGCAAGTTATATATTGCAAGATTGCCTACGTACCAAAACTCTTGCCACAATATTTACTTCTGAGATAACGTAGCTAATTACACAGGGCAACCAAAACATTTTTCTGTCTGTCTACCCAGACAAAAATGTCTTGCTAGGCTTAATATTGTATTGTTTGGATTATTCGTCCTCATCTTTATTGTTATCTGTACAATGTTTCGGCCGATGTGCTCTGCGGCCTCCTTCAGGTATTTCCTGTCGGACTCGGGAAACATATCTTCGACCTCTTCTTGTCGAACTCGTGGACCCTCTTGTCGAACTCGTGAACCTTTATGTCGTAATCAGGAACCTTCGTGTAATCGGGAGCCTTCACTGAACTTCGAACCTAACCCTTTGTTTAATCCACGGGGTAGACTGTTCTCATTCCGTTAACCATGACTTTATATACTAGCAAGTATTTAAGTTTTGATATAATAAAATATCATATTAAATTAGAAAGGCTAATGAAACTGACTAAGAATGCAGATAAAAAGATTTGGAACAGAGGGGGTATAATCGAAAAATAGAACAACTTTGAAACTAACTATTCCATCATTTTCCATTACACCCCTCTTTCATTGGTAAATTTTCCTAATTTAACTATTTAGTTAAAATAGGAAGTAAAGGATAATATTACAGTTATTTCTTCTTGTAAATAAATTTCTTTTAAGATTTATCCACGAGATTTTTGTTTATATTTCTTAAGATAAAACCAAACAATTAGAAATCAATAATACCAAGCACATATTTATTAAAATAAAATTTTAAATATCAATATGCAAATTAGCCTTCTCGTTCAAACTGTAAACCGCTATTTTTTGTATATATAAATACAATTGCATGTTATTAGTACGTAGATATGGTCAACAGTATTAATAATGTAAAACAATTTTTATTAATAACTGAAGGTTTAAAAGAATGAAATCATGGAGAATTTGACGTAAATAACTAAGGGAATTGTGACTTGAGTAGTAATATAGTTTCGGTTACAGACAGAAAAACACACAATCTCCATTATAATAATATATATATATATATATATATATATATATATATATATATAGCAATATCTGAAGAAGCCCGGAAGGCTATGCATATAACAATAAAGATGAAGACAATAGTCTGAATAATACAAATAATACAAATTATCAAACCTCATCTCGAGAATTTTGAGAAATAGACTAAATCGTATTCACTGATTCCGGAACTGTACAACTAATTATCATGGGTTTTGAGATAAGCACATAATATATACCAACTAATATATAGTGTATTTATGTAAATAATATATTTACGTGGAAGGCAAATTTAGATGATAATTTAAAGTATTTAATTTCAATATCTTTGAGACACTTGTTGTTTTATTTGTATGTTACTATGTTTCGAGGAACCAGCAGCAGTCATACATCATGTTTGGATTGAACCTGCCTTGACAACTTGTTTTAATCTTAAATACATTCTGTTAGAAACTCT